>MU278362.1:88446-652948 GCA_022385755.1 Trametopsis cervina | reverse complement strand
CGGGCAACACGCTGCTGGAGAGGGGGAGCACCTCGATATGACTGCATCTACGTGAATGCAGATCCATCGAAACCTGGACTTCGCGGTCTTCTCATCGCTCGGGTGCGGCTGCTCTTTACTGTCAAAAAGTCAATCATACAGTATCCCTGTGCCCTCGTGGAATGGTATTCACCGGTCGAAGACTGCGCAGACAAAGACACTGGTATGTGGATAGTCTCACCGGACCTAGACGACCAGGGACACAAAGTCCAAGAGATCATACATCTTGATTCGATAATCCGACTTGCTCACCTGATTGGAGTGGCTGGTGAAACCTTTGTGCCAAGATCTCTTCAACCCTCCGACTCATTGGACGCGTTCAAAGTGTTCTACGCGAGTAAGTTTGCTGACCACCATGCGCATGAGCTTGCGTTCTGACCATGTTGGGGATCTGTAGCGGTGAGTGTAAAATCAGTGTAAAATGATTCATAACACTTACTAGAAGATACGAAAATCCGCAGATATACCGCAGAAGGCACATTGCAATGGCTGGGCAATGGTGTGTCGCAGAACGCGAGGGCACAGGGCGAACGCGCAAGCCACTACGCAAACGGGCAATGGGCCACACGCGGAGGCGCTCACGCCCCGCGAGTTCAACAAAATTAATGTCACGCCATGTCACACATACCCATATATAATGACAGCTGTGTTCACCTTCGTTCCATATTCCCTTCCCCCATTTCCTCCTCTTTGCGCTCTGCACCTATGCCCAGGGTGCGGGGTGCAATAGCGGACGTGCACTCATTGTGTGCGGTACAGACTATATCCTGTATGGAAAGGAGCAACGGACACATCAGATCAGCATGATAATATACTATGTATACTACAGTACATCAAGGGGTATCTATAGCGGTGTGCGATGTGCAGCCGAAGGATGCGAGCTGGGTAGCTGGCAGGCCTGGATAGTGAGCGCCCGTGAAATCTGTAAGGTAGGACAGCACAAACCAGACATGCAAGACATGTCAGTCTGTCTCAGACGCCTGTCGTTTCGCTGATGAAGGAAGACGGTTCTGAGCCTCCCGCTGATTAACACCAGCCCACCAAACCATCCGGACGTTGGCTTTGCCCGCAGTCGCACGGCACTCTCTGCACGGACCCGATATGGTTGAAGTGAAACCAGAAGCGTTGAGAGAGACACCCGCACAGCCCGCAGAATGGCGGAGGGCTCTCAACAGCGAATTCTATCATCCGGATGCTGATGCATTGGCGTTCTACAAGGCGGAGACAGGGCTTCATGATGATGAAGAGCTGAAGCAACACTTGTTGAAGGTTCAGAGCGAAGCGTTTGCCGTACGTAACTACTTCAATTGCTGCGGTTTGGGATTGAAGTGAATTAGACGAACCTTGTATGACACAGATATACCCCTATCCGTGTATTCGGATCTTCGCCTTTACATGGCTCAGGGCTACCAAGAATCCAGCGTATGGTCATGTACTCAAGCTTGGAAAGGAAAGGGAAAATGCGATTTTCATTGACCTGGGATGCTGCTGTAAGCTTGTTGCACCTTATCAGTTTTTCGTCATCGTTGAACAAGAGCTTTTTTGGCCACTCAATCAGTTGGAAACGAAGCTCGGAAAGTACGTCGCGGTGGTGCAATATTACGTGTGCGGTCGGATATTGATGAGGTCTACCTACACAGTTGGTGCACGACGGATACCCCATTCAGAATGTCATTGCCAGTGACCTTCGAAAAGGTACGCACCAATCACTCCGTGCGAGTGCACCGACCTGAACATTCTGCCACTTTAGGTCTCTGGGATCTTGGCCACAGGCTGTTTCGATCGACCCCAGAAACCTATCCCATGCACTTCATAGAAGGCGACATATTTGACCCCAAGTTCCTCGACCTTGCCTCGCCTGTTCCCACAGGGACGTCTGTGGACACCGCCACTCTTCCCAGCCTGCCATCGCTATCTTCGTTCAACCCGCTTCGCGGCCGTGTGTCAGCCATCTACGCGGGTGCCTTCTTTCACCTGTTCAATTTCGACCAACAATACCACATAGCGAAATTGCTTGCTGGGCTGCTCTCTCCCGAGCCAGGAAGCATCATTTTCGGCCTCCACGGGGGCGCCCACGAGAAGAGGGTCTGGAAGGAAACCGTCGGAAAGTACACTCAATGCTGCCACAGCCCTTCCACTTGGACAGAAATGTGGCATGAGATCTTCAGTGAGGGGAAGGGCGGGGATGGTGGTGTAGAGGTGCAGGTACGGCTGAAGCAGGAGGTCGGAGACCTCGAATACTTCGGGACCTTCATCGGCAACAAGAATCCCTGGTATCTACTGGAGTGGTCCGTCACTAGAAAGTAAACAGACTGGAAGGCGACACTGTACATACGTGCTATGCATCTCATGACAAGGAAAATCAATGTATTCACATCTTCGGACCTTGTGGGCTACAGGACCGGGCGGCACGTGTTATCTCACCGTTCGACGTAGCCAGGCTTCTGGACCCATTGATGATGATAGTGATGATGATTGAGCATGCAGTATCGATTTTATTAATAGCGTTGTAGTACTGACTGATCACAAAACGCATCAGGACGACGTTGAGAATTGTCGTCCGCTCACGACCTCCTGCTTACCTTCCATTTCGAACGCTTCTGCATGGCTACACCAACCCCAAGCGAGCCTATTTTGGAAAAGGCCTGGGACCGCGTCCTCGAAGATGATTTGTACAGCCCAGATGCTGAAGCCTTGGCTTTCTACAAGAAGGAAACACGTTTAGAGGACGAAGCAGAACTGAAGCAGCACATATTGACTGTACAGAAGGAGGCATTTGCAGTGCGTATTGCAATGGGATCAACGGCGAAGCGCGAATAGTGAATAACGGCTTGACGCAGATATGCAACTACCCTTGTATACGGGTCTTCGAGTTCATGCGACTTAAGCTCGCGCGACTTCCCGCCTATGAGCACGTCTTGAGGTTGGACAGGGAGAGGAAAGACCCTATTTTCCTCGACATGGGATGTTGCTGTAAGATCTTCTTGACGGTCGACAAAGTTTTGTGATTTGACTGACGGGGTCGAGCTTCGTACGTGTACGAACTCAGTCGGAAATGATAGTCGCAAGGTACGTATCGTGTATCAAAGCACGAGGACATCACTGATAACACCATTCAGTTAGTCCAGGATGGATTTCCTGTCCAGAACGTAATAGCAAGTGACTTGCGGGGGAGTACGTACCATCTTATGCAGTGTCTCGCTCCTCAAATGAATCCACTTTTGTCCTAGTTCTCTGGGACATTGGCCACAAGCTTTTCCGTTCCACGCCCCAGTCGTATCCGGTACCCTTCTTAGAAGGCGACATCCTCAATCCCGAGTTCTTAGCGATATCTTCTCCAGTCACTACCGCAGTCCAGGAGTCACCTGCCCCAGCACCAGACCTCGCGTCCTTGAAGTCACTGAATCCTCTACACGGGCGGGTGTCGGGAATCTTCACCGGTGCTTTCTTCCATCTGTTCTCATATGACCAGCAATATCAGATAGCTAGAGCGCTGGCAGGGTTGTTGTCCCCAGAACCGGGTAGTATTCTGCTCGGAGTTCAAGGAGGTGTAGCAGAGAAGGGATTCTGGCAGCCAATTGGCAGCGAGTACAAGATGGCCTGTCACAGTCCAGAGAGCTGGGCCGAAATGTGGCATGAGATCTTTAAAGGAGAGGAGGGCGAAGAAACTGTAGTAGAGGTGAAGGCCAGGCTGAGGGAAGAGGTCGGAGGAGCCGACTTTTTTGGAACGTACCCAGAGAACACCAAGCCGTACTATGTGATGGAGTGGTCCGTGACGAGAAAGTAACCATGTCATTAGACTGTCAACTAGAAATATAGCCTTCAGTAGCACTTAACGTGCACACTGCGTAGCGAACGACAGTGGGCAAGGAATAAGCGAAAGCCAGACAAACGCGTATTCGTAAAACATACTCACCATGGTTCCAGATTACGGTGGATCCTAAAGCCCACTAGATCTCGCCCAAGTACAGGTCACTCAGACTCGTAGATAATGAGGTAAAGGTGGAAGGCTGCCCTATGCTATGGCCGCAGTGGTCGACGCAACTCGCTGCAAAATGGCCCACGGCTGTACCCGAAACCATGACGCCACAAAAGGTTCCTCAGCTTGACTTCGTTCGTACATGGTCTCGGATCCCAATGTATTGAGTTCGGTAAATATTCTCGGAATGACTGCTTATTAACTCATTTTGTTTGCTGTATAGGCAATTGTGAGTGCAAGTACGCAAATCAGGTCGGCCGTCGAATCTATTCTGTCTTAACCGAATAGTACGTGCTCATACTGAACAGCGAAAGCGACTTTTCTGGAACCGCAGCTTCCAATACATCCAGAGAAGTCATCTCACTATCCGAAGGTACAAGATGAATTCATCGGTCAAGTTCATAGACGTCGAGCTTTCGGCGCCCAGTACTGTGCTATCTGCTGCGTCCGGATTCATGCTGTTCGCCATAAGCTGACAGGTTAATGGACCAACCACTCCCGGACCGAAGGTGAGAGTCGTATATCGCGCAACTGCTGCGGCAAGTGTCTGACGAACCGGAACTCCGGCAAAGAACAAAACAGGCAGTCAATGGAAGTTGGATGTTCATCCTGGGCCACTTCAGGTAACTGGTGGACTGCCAAATAGATGGATATCGGATGACTGAGGTAGTCGAGGGTAAAGTGGTCGTTCGCTAACCAGATTCACACAGTCCCTCAATGACCTGTCAGCCGCAGCTACCTGTATTCATAAAACACAGGCCGTTGGCCTGATGTCGTCAAACTCCTCGCATTCACCCAATCCTCTGGGCACAATGAAGACTTCACTACCTCGTAGCGTGCTCAACGACCCTGCTCTCAACCAATTACGCCGCTATCGCGAAGTAAGTACGTCTTTGTAGATATAGGACGACTTACCTAACGCGCAACATTTCTCTGCAGACTTTCTTCACGGAGCCGCAACAACGGGCTCACCGCGACCATCAACGGAGGCTCGCAGACGCTGCTGCCGGTGACCGTAGCTTGCAGGAGAACTGGTTCAGCTCCATGAAGGAGGCCTTTCGCGAAATTGATGAGGTGTTCAAACTCACTAATGCGCGCGATGGCTTCCACTTTCTCGACGTTGGGTATGTAGAAAATATCCCTGGTGTTTATTCCGCGTAGTGATCACCCTATGTCGACCGGCAGGTGCTGTCCCGGTGGCTTCTCCTCATACATCCTCCACGCCAATCGTCTTACGATAGGCACTGGCCTCTCTCTCGAAGTTGCGAAGGGCGGTCACGAGCTCCTCCTTGAGCCGGCAATGCTCAGTCGCTTCGAGTTGATATGGGGTGACGTGAACAGCTATCAGCTAGGACCAGACCATATCTACCACCATGACGTCCCTTTCGTGCCATTTCCGATCACACCTGCCACCCACCCTGCAGGGTTTTCCCTCGTTCTGCTCGACGGACATCCTCTGCGTACCGCCGTCGGCTCGGGCATCGGTGCTCGCGACGCCCTTCACACTGTCGGCGACCGTCTCCTGATATCTCAGCTGATTATCGGGCTTACTACAGTCAACCTCGGTGGTACCATCGTCATCAAACTCTCCCGCCCCGACCGCCTGCTGACAGCGCAAGTTATGTGGATGTTCGACAAGCTTGCTGCAGTAGTAGGGACCTGGAAGCCCGTATGCATTCACGCCACTCGCGAGACGTTCTACCTGATTGCCCGTGGGATGGGATATGGCGAACTCGCCGCGGCGTACGACGGTATACTTCGGGACCTCAAGATCCTGTGGGCTGCGCTGACACGCACCAAACGGAGATTGCGGGAGGACGATCTGGATTTTATTGTGAGCGCAACAACGTTGGGAGGGTCCTACATGCCTCGTTTGCAGAAACTTAGTGCACACATCTGGGCTGTGCAAAAGGCGGCCACGGAAGGATGGTATCAACAAATGGAACAAGGTTTCTAGACGATCTACCATCATGTCCCACCACGAATTCCGTGATAGTGGTACAGTTGTACAGTCATAAACTCCGCGGCTCTCAAAAGAATGCATCTGGTGTTTCGAACATCTACGCAGGGCCTTCACTATCGAAGACATGTGTCTGTGTCTGCTTCCGTCTGGGGTAGTATTCGCGAATCATCACCGCTACAGACCGTGATACGGCCCCGCTTGAGTAATCATTGAGTACGTGCACAATTCTACTAGCGCAAGACGATGTAGCGACTGAAGAAGTACTTACGTCTTGACAGCGTTGCGATTCTAACGGGCATACTAGCCTTTTCGCAGTAATTATGACGCACACCCATGGTTTAATCTGATTCTGCCAACATGCACCCGCACAGCCTCCCTATCTTGATGCCGGAATGGCCGGCTTTTCAACCTGCCATGGAAGCAAAGGCTACAAGGGCGCCCTTGTCTTGCGATGGCACCGGTCGATTTGCGCGATTTACAGAAGGCAGAATCTATGTGCATCTGTGGTTTGCACCGCGGCTTTACTTCGTGCACCTTCTTGTTAGCGTGTTGCCGAGCGCTGGCAACATAACCTGTCACAACTTACTAGTCTTGTTTACTAATTTAGGGCCCGGTGTTCTGATGCATTGATGAGTATCTCGTCGATAAATTCACAAGTGCAACATGCGCATCTCTTGGATAACTAAGGATGGCCTATTTGCAGTTTAGTGCACGCTAAAAGCGAGAGCACATTCGGCTTGCACTCGGGTTGTGCGCGAGAGATGGGTGGCTTAAATGAACGCCGGACGATCATGCGGCTCGGAAGGGCGACTAAGACCGAACGTCCGCTACAGCACGGAAAACATGCACTTTGCTCTCGACAAGGACATAGTGATATGGAGGTGAGCTTTCGCGTTTGTTGTGCATCACGTTGCGCAATTTGTTGAAGAGCGATTCGGACGGTGTTGCAGCGCCACAAGGACGAACCTCGCGTGCTCATCCCGCAAGAACAAGGGAGCCGCATTCCGACAACACGTCTACGAGGTCGGCCTGACCCTGAAAGCTATCAGGGCCCTGAGTGCAAAGTCCTGAGGCATACATCGTGTCTCCTCTACGAAGATTACGGTATACAACAGTATCGCCGAAGCCGAAACCCCGGGATACACTGCCGTTCGATAGCACATACAACCTCGAGATCTTTACGTCGCAGGCTAGGCCAACACTGCGCTGACTACAGGGCCTCAAGGCGAATGCTACTTTCTAGTGTACACGAGGCCAACAGCAGGACGCTATTTGACCACCCCGATATCTCCCGCAGGGAGATGGATGATGTTCCTGGCTCAGGTGAACAATCAGCGATGACCACGTTCCCGCATATAACGTTCTCACATCAGGGACTTCGTTAGCTCGGGTTATGATTTCCTTCTACATGAAGCCGCACTGCATGGATTTCCCGCCCAGCCTGCGCATTTGGGTGTTTTCATAGAAACTTGGCAATTTCAACCGTTCCGGATTTCAATATACACGAGGCCGGCTAGCTCGAGCATAGCTGACATGACATGCAAGGCTGGCCGATAGCGCGATACTATTCATCCCCGCCTCGTGGTCGCTTTTGACTTCATCGAGTTATCCTGCCCTGCGATGAGCTGCCCATACACACCCATATATCGGCATTCGGGTCGGCATTCGTTCCCTTATACGGCCCGCTGCTGCAGACCGATAAATATCAGCACTGGCGATTCAACTTTGCAGCAGGATCCAATCCACCACCCGTACACCCCTCTACCTCTACTCATGGAGGCCATTCACCAACCTACCTGGAGATCATATGTGCTTTCTGCTGGAATACTCCACGGCACAGTCCTGGGTCTCCTGACGAACTACGGTGAGCCGTCGATCTGCTTCCAGTGCATCCCACAGCAGGCTAATCCGCGGACCTGGCCCGATCTAGCACGCTCGTATATCTTAGCCGTGATTCAACGCGGTATCGTCAACGGCGGTCTAACCATCAGAGAGGGAAAGACCGCTTATGAGTTCGGAAACATCGAGAGCGGCGAGAACCATGTCACTGTCGAAGTCGTTCGCGACGTGTTTTGGGTCCGTCTCTTCATATCACATGATCTCGGACGTAAGTACGCTTCACTTGAAATCGTTTGGCATGCACTTATTTATCGCTTCATTTGCATCAGTCGCAGAAGGCTATATGAGAGGCGATATTGAGGTTTCAAGCATGAAGAATCTCTTGAACGTAAATTCGTTTCCTTGTCCCAATGTTTCGTAGCGCTCACACAATCAACAGCTATGGCTAGACAACAAGTCGACACTATCGGCCCTACAGAACACATTAAGCTCCCTATTTGCATACTACTCCGCCGTCGCTATCAACACTCTTGGCCAATCCATCACAACGTCTCTCCATAACGTGGTAGGCATGCTTAGCGCCACGTACCGATTTAAGTAAAGCTGATAAGATATACGTCCACAGCAAGTCGCGTACGACACATCAAACGACCTATTCCAAGTACGTAACAATCCGTCAAGTGAGATGGTATCTTATCTCACGCACCTTCCAGAGTTTCCTTAGCAAGGAGATGATGTACTCATGTGCTCTCTGGAGCGACGAGGAGGATGGCGTGCGAGGCGATCTGACTGTCGGACCAAAGCCGGGCGATCTCGAAGCTGCCCAGTTGCGTAAAATCCGTCACATCCTGAAGCAGGCCCGAGTGGGTCCAGGGAGCCGGCTCCTGGAGATTGGATCTGGATGGGGAGGCATGGCTCTTGAGGTAGATACGATCTCCGTTATATCCGTGCTCCCTTACTGACTACGAGCTCTATAGGCTGCGAGACAGGGCTGCACGGTGCACACCGTCACACTGGCCACGGAACAGAAGAAGATGGTGGAAGAGAGGGCGCGGGAGTTCGGACTCGAGGACAAAATCACTGTCCATCTGTGCGACTACCGTCAGCTACCTGCTGAGTTCAAGGGCTCCTTTGATGCCCTCGTATCATGTGAGATGGTGGAGGTACGTGTTCCTTTCGTCCCGTCTACCCCGCGTAGCAAAAGATTTAACATTTCCCCGCCTCTTAGGCTGTCGGCCGTCGTCATCTGCCGAAGTACTTCAAGATGATCGACTGGGCTCTCAAGAAGGACAAGGCAGCATTTGTCGTTACTGCTACCGCTCAACCGGAACACCGGTATAAGGACTACCAGTACGTTCATAGCCCATCATCTTGTCTCAGGCTTGGATGCTAACGATGCATTAGACCTGACGACTTTGCCCGTCACTACCACTGGCCTAACACCCATCTCCCCAGTGCGACATCTTTCCCAGTTGACTGCCAGGCTGCCGTCCCTGGCAAGTTTGTCTTGTCGAGTGTGGAAGACCATGGCATCCGTATGTGCAATTCGCGATATGTTTTCATTTCGTTTATCTGACCTCTGCCTTCGGCATAGACTACCCCAGGACGCTCCGCGAATGGTCCAGACGTTTCCAAGCCAGCTTCAAGGGCAAACTTGTCGACAACCTCAAACGCAAGTTCCCCGAGCTCAACAACCCCCAGAACTTGGAGGCTTTCCGCAGGAAGTGGCTTTACATGTTCGTCTACGCCGAGGTCGGGTATGCTCGTGCCTACACTTCGCTGAACTGCTGGACATTCGCGCGGCCGGTGAGTTTACTTCATCACCTTAGTACTCCTTCTAGTACTCATGCGCAACTTTCAGGAAAACGCTGCGGAAATGTGTGCATAGGTCTTTGTCTCTCGCTGGGTCCCGTGTATAACACGTGTATTGGTTCTGTTGTGCAAGGATTGTGCTATTATCACGCTGTTGTACAACACTTGTTGTTTGCTCGTATGTATCAATTATAACCTGTTTTGCGATGGAAATTATGCTAGCGCGATGGTACCGTATTACGAGTCGCTCGTCAAGCTGCTGATCAGTGTCTCGAAATCTGGGTGCGCATTAGCAAGTGTTACTCATTGCATAAACCAACGTGAACGCACCTTCAACGGCCTTCTTTGACACTGCCATTCCCTTAACCTGACCTTTCTCTCTCGCAACTTCGCTTTCCACAACGACTGCGTGCTGCTGTTCGATGCCAGCCTACGCAAACTTCTCAGTACGGCCCGTAGGCGAACAATGGTCCAGACGAACTACATATTCCTGGTGCGCTACCAGTAGTTCTTCCCATAAAGAACGTATGTTATCTTCTGCGGCGGCATATTGCATTATGAACGTATCAAAATGAGCTTTCCTATGTATTTGGGCCAGTAAGACTCCACTCTCTTAGATAACTTGGGATTACTGACATTTCATTTATGGCATCCTCAAAATCTGAGACCTCTGCCGACGCCTATCGTACAAATTAGTGAGCAAAATGCACCATATCGAAGGCTATGGGCTACTGACGCTCTTCAGCAGTTCAGCCTTAGCACCAGCAAGAAACCTCGTCTCGTTGTCCCTCTTCTTCTTCTCCAAGGTACCTGGACAGAGTAACATATTCGATAAGTAGATGCAGAAAGCGCATATATGCGCGATTATGTGCTGCGAGGTGACGCACTCTGCACTTGTTTTGCAACAGCAGCCATCAGCCTAATAGATGGGGTTATTATGGCCCTGTATAGGACTGGAAGTACACGAACCCTGAATCCTCGCTCCCATCGGAATGCTGGGATAAGGCTGGCTTGATGAGGATGCCTTTGTCAGTCACCGCGATAAAGATAATGAACGCGAGGCACCCTACCTCTGGAGCTTTCGCGCGCGGCATCTCAACTTGTCTTACTTGTGTGGGGGTGGGGTTTGGGGCAGACGTAGAAAGAGATGTGTAGATGACAAGCGGCGCATCGAACGCGATCACGTGTAGCACGTGCCACGCGCCTACATGGTTCCAATCCGCATATCCAAGAAACACACCGCCGCGTATGTTTCACGCGTGTGCACCTCCCGCTGCCTGCGCGACAAAGAAACGGGAGCATAACCACACTGGCTGGTCATCACCTGGCAGACCCGTGTCTGGCGAAGTATCCTGATTGACAGAGAGATTATCTAGTTGGAACCATGGCCTCCACATGTAGACTTCTACATTCTCGCCAAGCTGATACTGAGAAGCCGTCGACTGTGAAGAGTATCGAAACAGGATTTTCACTTCTGCGACAACACCCTTGAAGTCGGCCGCTTGAGCCTCGAGAACGCGGCCTTTTGCAAGGGTGAGGAGAGGTGTATGAGTTCTGTGAGGCGCATTTTCCGGCAGGGGGGAACGATAAAGAATATTTGTGATCTTCAGCCTGACGTCAGGTTTGATACGTCTCTTTCCATCGCCAAATGACCGGCTAGTATGCTCCTCCCAGAGCTTCTGGTCTGTGGTGCTTTGGGTAAATCTCCTGCTAAAGGATTCCGCAAGGCCACCTCTGCATAGAGTGAGTCGGTGCGAAAGAAATGCGTAGAACATCACGAACCGTACGTATTTCCCTTTTCCCTTTCCACCCTTATTCTTCTCCGGACTCTGATCCAGGCCGCGGCAAAGCTCCTTGTCCACAGAGTCCACATAGCTTGCACCATACTGCTGCAGAAAAATCGACAGCAGTTCGACATGTCCGCGATCTGAGCTCGGGTCAGTGGCGATTGCTACGCGAGTCGTGGATAGAGTCTTGAGTTTGGAAGGGTTAATAAGTGCTCCTTTTCTTTCCGGAAGAGGCACAGTAGGGGGTAAAGGTACAGGTTTAAGCTGCTCATTCGTCCGAGGTGAATTGATGACCGGAGGATTGTGCAGCATAGTGCGCGTTTGGCCGTGTGTACGGCTCGCCTTTGAACCAGATGGGCCTTCCACTGTTTTGGAGATTACTGGTCGAAGGGCAGAGAGTTTCATCGTGTTTGATTGATCAGGAGGCTTGGACGTCGATGGTCCTGCCAAGGGGTTCGGCGGAGGAGCCAATGGGCGTACCCCTGCGTCGCGCTTTGCAGCCGGGTTGGGACCAGTGACGCCGAAGTCGGGTCGTCGAGTTGTGGGACGAGATGCGCGCAAGACATTCGTGGTGCCCTTCTTGTTAAAACCAGAGATAAACTTTGCACGTTCGCCACCACTCTTGTCTACGCTGGGTTTGGCTAAGAAACCATCTGGCAAGGCGGGACCAAGTCGAGGCCGTTTGGCGGGTGGAGGATCCATAAGATACTCGGGGCTGTAATTTCTTGTGAATCACGATGATCGATTTAGGGAACGAAGAGATTGGCGAGACTGAAGGGCGACCGTTGGCTTTGGCAGTTGAAAGCAATACGCGCGGACATATTGCATCACGTGACGCTCACCGTTGTGGCGTTTACAACATTTTGATGCGCGCACAGTATACAACGGTCTGTAAGCGTACTACTACGACAGTTCTCGTTCATAACAGCACTAATGGCGCGTATGACAAGACAGAGTGACATATCTGCCGCCCATCCTTTGGCACTATAACATACCTAGCAAAGTGACACCAGCCGGCTACGTCGAGATATCTACTGGTAGTACACCTTTTGCCTCAACCTCCCCAAAGATCACCTGCGCAGCTGTCTCCAGCGCAGGAACAGTGAATTCCAGAGTCGCTAACACCGCACCAGGAATATCCTTTGCGCCAAGAACGTCGTACGGCGCGCACGTTGAAACAACCACCAATGGTTTGTCACCCAATCTCTGTACCAACCGTCTCAAGTATTCAACCTGCCACGCTCCCTTTTCGAATCCGTTCCTTGTAGCGAAGATGACTGAAGATGCAGAGACTAGTGCGGCTTCGGGGAGCTCCTCTTCGGATCCGTAGACAACATGCTGCGTCGCTACTCGCCGCGCAACAGCTGCGGCAAACGCAGTGTAGGAGGGCCCGGCCGTGTTTCTCAGGCGGCCTTCACCATCGCGTAAGACACCGTCCGCATCATCCACAGCCAGGTTTATGCTTTCCACGCGAGGGGTAAATATCAAAACGGGGGTGGATGCTTGCGACTGGAGAGGCAAGGTCTTCTTAGGGTCGCGAAGGAGAGTCATGGCAGATATATACGCCTGTCTGCTGATACTAGCGTTGGCCTCTTTCAAGGCAGCCCACTTGTCTGCATCGAACGGTGTGGATAGCACTTCATCCCAGGTACCGGCGAATTGGCTCTTGAGAGCCTGAACTCGCTTGCCGCTTTCCCGGAGAGATGCCAAAGTAAGAGCACCGTTTGCAACGGCGTCGTATGTCTTTTCGATAGCCCCTTGTTGGCGACTTCTCGTGTGACAGATCATCACGACGTCTGCCCCAGCTTGTAGAGCCATGACCGCGCCGGCTTCAGCTCCGTACGTTTCCAGGACTGCTTCCATCTCGAGACAGTCTGTGACTATCACTCCTTCGTAGCCCATCTCCACTCGGAGGAGATCAGTTGTGATTTCTCGCGACAGAGAGCATGGAACTTCTGTTTCGGTGACGACAGGCAGTGCCATATGCCCGGTCATGATGCTCGCAATTCCACTTTCCACGAGCGCCTTGAAAGGTACGAGTTCAATCTGATTGAGATCCTGTTTACTGGCCATGATGCGCGGAAGACTTAGATGGGAATCAACATGCGTATTGCCGTGCCCAGGGAAATGCTTTGCAGACGGCGCGACTTTGGCATCCGTTAGACCTTTGCTGGCAGCGCAAGCGTAACGGGCGACATCGTTCGGACCTGAAACATAGGCTATGAGCACTAGAGCATGATTTGGCGGTTATGCGACATACGGTCTCCAAACGAACGAACACCTATATATTTGAAATGTCAATATCTCCGTTATGCTTGGTGAGAGAATTACATACCAATGACGGGATTACGAGGATCTGAATTCACATCTGCATCGGGACTGTAGCTGAATATATACACGTATAATCAGCACAATAAAGCTGATGGTGAGCTGAGGTACACTTACTCCCAGTTGATACCGGCCAATCTCATCTCGGACGCAGATGCATGTGAGACTTTCTCAGCTATCTCAACTGAACCGGATGTGGCCAGAGCCATTGCGCCCGGGCTTTGAGAAATCTTCAGACAGAGGGAAATCGCCGTAGTTAGGATGCCTACAATTGTGTTCCACACTCTGCAGTAGAAAAAGCGGATACAAGACCTGCATCATCTCGCGTCAGCGGGCTACGCGGACTCGAAGGAAATATGATTTTTGTACCATTCTCTTGGTCAATGCCAATCATGAGAGGACGCTCATGTCCAGCATCTTTTGCTATGCGCTGCAGCTTCTGTACGATACCATGAATCTGCTTTACATCTTCAAAACGCGATTAGCAGTGCAGAAGCTGATAGTGTGGCTTTGGTTGTAAAACCAACCTTGTACATTGCGCTTCATCAGGATGACATTCCTATGTATTCCAATCGTGAATACAACCAGACGTGGAGCACAGATGGCCAAACTTACCCCAGGTAGTATTTTGAGATAAGGATCTCTATATCTTCGCTGACATCGTGTCCATGAAACCCGAACACGAAATGCTAAGCGGGCAAAGGAGGCATCAACATCCTGAACAAGTCGCACCAATCGAAGGAGTACGTACCTGGCCAATCTCGCGCTTCACTTCTTCGCTCAACTCGACCATCCTGCACTGAAAGAAGGGCAGGTTGAGACCTAGCGTAGCGTTCACGGATCCGGGTCATGAATTAATTGGGAGGCCGGGCCGTGCTCCCACCATTGGTCAACTTGTATCCGCTGTGAGGTAAATTAACCTTCTGCTATCAGCTTTCGGGCGCACAAAGCTGAACGGAAAAGCAATACAACCATGCAATATATACATATATATACACCCCACTATAATAACATGATCGCCAGAAAAGTATGAATTCCACAGCGCGGATGGTCAATGTACCACGCCCGGAACTGTTGTTGAACTTAGTTGCCCTTCCCGCAGCCGCTCCTTCATCCGTTCCGCTGCTGCATCATACACATATTGCACGGGATGGTGCAGCCGAGCAAGGGGAACATCATCGTCTTCTTCATCGTCGCTAAGTTCATTGGAGCGTCGCGATTCGTTCGTGTGTTCATAGAAGAGATCATCCGGGTCGAAAGCTGAGTGGAACGATAATGAGTGCCACGTCCATAGCGAGATGCAGGTACGCACATTCACTCTCATCCATATCCACTTGCCTACGCTTACCGAGGGCTTTGGCACTGGGACGAAGAGGCTCTTGATAATCGCCTGCAAATCCTTCCCGCGGGGAAGGCTGTTCGTCGCTGAGTCTAAGCTTACCCGCTGCATGTCGCAACGTATTGTCGTTGTATCTCTCTTGGTGAGTGGAGTGAGAAATTGAGCTTCGATCAGGCGATGGCGTTCGAGATCGGGTGATGATGTTGTGTGTAGGTAGACGAGGCCCATGAGGCGCTGGGGGTGGTGGCGCCAGAGAAGGCGAAGAAATATGAGGAGGATGTGCATAGGCATTAGTAGTATGTGTAGGGATAGGAGATGGTTTGTGCGATATCTGATGATGGTGTGCAGCGACGGGATTTGTCACGGAAGGCGTTGGTGAAGGTGAAGGTGATGTTGCCGGAGAGGGTGAATGCGAAGAGGCACCATAGGCAGGATGAGGTGGCTCGAGGTGCACCTGCCCATCCGGATCGTAATACACGCGCTGCGATGGTTGTCAGGACCGTGCCAAATATGTATGAAACACGGTGCTCACATTGCGATCTATTCGGGTCTCCTTCTTACTTCTCTCCTCAGCTTCACGTTCGAGCCCTACACGTTCCAAATCATCATAAAGTCTAATAGCCTCTGTGAGTTGCTCATTAGAGTGTAATAGAGCCGCTAATAACTCTTCTTCTCGGGTCAATGTAACAGGATCTTCCACAGAATCGGACCGCTGTATGGGTTGAGCTGCATCTCCACCCGATCGTGACCGCTTTGGCGGTTGCTGAGTACCACGCCCAACCGCTTCGCGAGATTTTTCGGCCATCGAATACGCCCAGTCAAGCTGAGAGTATATCAATTCTTGGGAAGCCCGGCATCTCGAATAAAACTCCTGCAAAGCCTGTCAGCAGGTGAACGTTAGAACAACAGAGAAAACATGCCCGAATCAGCTTCTTCTCCTTCAGGTCTTCAGGTTTAGCAAATGTAAGTGCTTCCGATAGTAGTTGAGCGTTTCCAATGCCTATCTGGCATTCCTCGAGTAAGCGACGCATATCCTCATCATGAGGGATGATTTTATGCCGTGAAGACTTGTGCTTGGAGTTCTGAAGAGTAGTTGGATGCATATGAGTGAGTACATGCCAGTGGCCGGTCGGGAATACGTACCGGCGGTCGTTGGGGGGCAGTAGGCATGTGGTTCGGTGGCGTCTCGTTGATAAGAGGTGTTTGAGGATACGTTGGTATGGATGGGGGGTTAAACATGGCATCGTCGACAGGAAACGGTATGCCCTATGTACGCTCATAATCAGATTCTGCTAAGAATGAGGATACACCTGACGGACGTTATCTGGCTGTTCAGGTGCTTTGACTCTACGCCATAGACCTCGAAAGCCTTCCTTTTCAGTGCGACCATCTTTAGCTATGATCAATACTCAGCAACGCAAATCCGCGACAAAATAGGTGCTTACCATGGGGACTCGAGTAGGCAGCACCACCAAGGACTTCAACCAACCTTTCACGAACAACAGGCGACGTCTTCTGTGACTGCAATACGTCTTCCAGCGTGTCAATGAATTTGCGTGACGAGCATTGAGCGATGAAAACCTCGGAGCAGTTTCTCAGCATTATTGCCCATAGCTATAGTGATGATCGTAAGACGTCGCGTGAAACCGAGTGTAACGTCAATGACGATAGTGGGGACATACACGAGCAGCAGATAGCTGAGCACCGGGCTCTGCAAACCTGATGGCACGCGCGGAAAAGCTTTGGTAAACATCATCGATGTCATCCATAGGTTCAGATGGCTTACTTGAACTCCTTCCTTAATGCTTTGACGGCCTCCTTTGCATTGGCTTCACTACTTGAAGCTCGTTCACAAACCTCCAACACTAGTGACCAGTCCTCAGAGGATGTCGCAGCGAGAAATCCTACAGCAATCTCAGTGACTCATATGCCAAACATAGCGCATAGCGCACCGATCATCCGTGTCAGCTCATTCTGGTCCTGATCCTCCTTGCGTTCTTTTTCTTTCTGACGCTCTTTCTCTTTCTCCTTGTCTTTGTTACGTTCCGTAGCACGTTCCCAGAAACCCTTTCGCTCCTTACGGTCCTCGCGGTATGAGTATTCAGTTCCATGCTCTTCTGAGTACTGTCGCTGCACGGGATACGCCTCCTTGATGGGCGGCGCATGAGGGTCAAGAGCACTTAATATACCGACGGCAGCAGCGGCGTTCTGAGGTTGTGGTTGCTTCTTGCGGAGTACGTGGTCCTTACCAGCTTTGGGGTTCGATGCTGGTGGTGGTGGCGAGCCGTACGGCGAAACGGCTCTCGTAGAATACGGATTCGTAAGCGGTGCCGTACCTAGATAATTGTGTGGTATGAGATAGTCGACTCAATATACACACGCTGGTACCAATCCTCACCATCACTAGTGGTGGTGACCACATCCCAGTGTTCGTCAGATGAAGCTCGTACTGAACCCCGTTCTGGTAAAGACTGCTGGGACTGAACGTAGAAGTAGCCATCCTATCCCCAAGGTTCAATCAGGCTGGAGCTATAGCAGATGGGAGAGGCAAGCTCACATCTGGAGGTGAAGTGAATGGGCCTGCGTTAGGTACTTCTTTAACTCCTGGTGGCGATTTGACAGGCTTGGGCTTGTCTCGTGCAAAGAACTTTTTCATAGCTGCTAGTTGACAAGAAAAGCAGCACTAGTGAACCAAGCCAGGGGTGAAGATGGAAGTAGGGATGAGGCCGCCGTTGTATGTAGAACAAGCTTGACCAGAGCTAACGCCAAAACGCCCGCAGCGTTGGGCGCTCTATCATACGCGTCGCCACGTGGAGGTATGGGCATCAAACGCGTCCACAGCAGTCCATACATTCTATATCCATGTCTACGAGATCGTTCATGGCACTACTCATATCTAGAGAGCTTGAGCAATCGAGGATATATCATCGGAAGCCAACTCGCCAGTCCTCAAGCCTAAGCGCCTCAGCAAAACCGCCACTCCCGCATAGCGACGTTAACAGCGCCGATCATGAGTGAAACGTCTTGCCATGACTTGATCTATGCTCAGCTATGTGGGATGTCCTCGCCAAACGACCCGCATCTGCGATACAGACAAATGTTCACACCAGTGTACATGTATAAAGTTAGTATATCGGAACAAATTATCTCTTAAAACGACCGTAATGAAATTTGTGGTTTGTGCGATTCCGTCGTGGAAGCTCTGGCGCCTCCTAGCGCTTGCCTTACTGAGGTTTCAAGCGTTTCTTTCATCTCGGTGGGGAGTTTACCAGTTGCCTCCTTGAAGGCTGCGGGTGAGGAAGCAGCAAACTTGAGAACTTCCGTGATGGTTTGTGTATGCAAAGGTAAAGGTGGTGCCTGCAGCGGGTTCAAGAGCATGGTCATCACTGGAAGCAAGATACCAAGGAGGCGAGGTTCTACAGATACAAACCGTTAATATAATAGCTCGGAAAAGCACCAAACGTACGTACTCTGCTCTTCAGCAGTCGCCGTGAACAGTGCGGCGAATGCCTTAAAAATCTCGCCGACGATTTGCGATTGTAGTTCTGACGAGTTGCCCTGCTGTGTCGCAGAAATCTTGGCTATACATTCAATCATCCCTGGTAGCAGCAATCTAGCACATTGACGTAGAGCAGGGCTGCCGTGTACGGATGTGAGTACCAGAGTCTTGGCGCAATGAGCTGCAGTGATCGACATCTGGGGTTCTCTGATGAGCACAATTCGAGATGGACGTTCCATGCCACCCACTTCATCTGAATCTACCAGGCTCTGTGATATCAAAAAGCAGGAGTGCTCAATAGCGGCTTGACTAATCTTGACGCTCGGGGGTAGCACAGTCAATATTAGTACGGCCGCGAGAATATTGCTCTTGATTTTCTTGCGACAAGCAGGACCTTCACGACCCCTAACAAACGTTGTATTATTAACGATCCATAATCGAGCCGATTCAACAACAAACCTCATTTCGTCTATATTCACCAAACATGCAGAGAGTATTCCATGCACCATGCGATCAAATTTGGCATGTTCTGCGGGCGACTCTGGTATATTATCCAGCAGTCTTTTCAGTGATTGTAATGTTGGGCCCACGAAATCTATCTCTGATATCTCGTCCTTGAGAAGCTCTATAGTAGGGTGAGTCAATTTTCGGTCGGAGAGAGGGAAATATATATACCATTATAAAGGCTGATGGCGACAGTACGATAATCTAAGTTCCGCGCTGGCTCACATGTCCTTGCTATAGCCAGGAACGAATCAAACCCAGCGTTGATCAACCTTATCCTGTCCAACGGCGTCGAGTTATCCTCTGTTATAGAAGATAAGAGTTCATATCTGGGTAAGAGAAACATGAAGCCTTACGAGACATATTCTCCCGAGGATTTATGGCGCGCTTTACGATGTATGCGCATATTCTCAGGCAATGCGTCTGTGGCGGTAGCGATTCGTAGTCATTCCTGTGAAGTCCATGTTGATTTATTTCGCGATCCCCAAGTGGGATCGACATACCTCTGGATCCTCATGATATTTTCGGCCAAGCTGGCAAGGGTCTCTACGAGGTTGATCTGAACCGTGACAGGCTCCGTCAAAGCTGCTCTATAGCAAAGGTTTACTAATTCCTCGAAGATGGCGGTGTCACGGAATGCATTTCCAGCGTATCGGTTATGAACAAGGCATTTCAACGCCCTCAATGCGGTGACAGTGTTCTTGACGTTCTGTCGCTCAGAGTCCGGAGATGAGGTGGCAAGAGCCTCAAAGACAAGGCCAAAGACGACGAAGAAAAAGGTGGTGGGGTGCTGGGCCTCCCCGTTCATCTTCTTTTCGACGTCGGCATCAGAGGGCTCACGGCCATCCATCGCGACGCGAATGAATGCGTCTCCTTCCTCCATAGAATTCGTGATGGCTTGTAGAATGACTATCCATGCGTCCCGATAGTACTGCGCATCGTCAACCGACACGCTACAATACCAAAGTATACTTATACTCACCGGTAGCAGGACTTCCTTACCCAAACTTGAATGCGACGAATCCACTGCTCCTGCGGAGGTATCGTCCAGCAGCTCTGTTCCAGCTCGTATGCTAGCATAATCTCGCAAAGAGCCAATCCACTGTGCGGCGAGGACCTTACTGTATGGCTTGATCACATCAGTAAGGTATGTCTGCGAACGACAGGCTATTTTCAGCTCAGCCCAGGCTGACAGCGTAGCTATTCGGAGCATGACAGACGCATTGGGCCCGAGGTCAACAGCATCCCCGAGGCGCAACAAGCCTGATTCTATGCAGAGCCTCAGTTATGCCATGAAACAATGACCATACATGATGACTGACCTTGGCACTGTTCCAGAGCAGAGGTCAGTAGCTTCAAGATACGTCCCATGCGGTTAACGTCCTTGACTACACCAGAGCCCACAAAGACTGCACACGACTTGATCGCCGATGCCAAGATCTCCGGTGTAGAATCAGCAGCAAAGGCGGGAGTCAACGCCGCAGTGATGGGCGCTTGGTACTGTTCAAGCAGTAAAGCTCCCTCATAATCAGGATCTGGAGACGATGCGAAAATCTGCGGGCGGTGAGAAGTATGTTGTAGCTATCAATCACAAAAAGAGTTACCTCGATGACATCCTGTAGGACCGTCAGGCCTTCTAAACGGATTTCCATCACATGAGCGGCGGAAGAGGTGAACGCAATCTTGATGAGGTCGGAAATACGGGAAATCAGGAGCCTGGGCAATGGTATTCCCTGTGATCTTGCAAAACCTAGATCCAGATGTTCCCTTCTTCCAGAGCGGGCCACAGTGATGCAAATCTCGTGCAGGCATTGCAGCGCGTACAGCTGAGTTCTCCATCGAGAGTTAGACCGTGACTGGCCAGAACCACCGCCATCCGCAGTCTGTTCGACACTGAGGGATTGGCCTTCGTCGTCAAGATCGTTCCGTTTCGATGCGGCATCGCCAGCCTGCTGAGACGCGGTTGTACGTGACATGATACGCTGACAAAGGTCGATCCACGCAGATGGGTTGAGAGCAACGGTCTGTTGTAGCCAGGACGTTATGACATTTCGAACGCCTGCGACAGACGAATCATCGTCCAGCATCGCAAACAGTTCTTCGACAAGCGGATCGCCTCCCAGCCTTGAGATGGTCAGGACATCCTTCTGTACTAGCTGATACAACGCATTGATTGATGCCATCTTGAGAGGCCGTCGCGTTGAACCCAGATATCCCCTAAACCTAGTCACCAGCGTAGGGACATCGACGTGTTCTGGTGTGAAGATGAGCAGATGCTGGATACATCGTATAGCTTCAACACAAATCCCATCGTCTTCCTCACGAATGAACTGATGGACAAGATCCAGAACGAGAGTTCGCGTTCGCGTTGATTCCTGGATATCTGGTCCTACGACAGTGATGACAGCATCTATAGCCTGGCACAGAGCTTGATAGAGCGGGAGTTCGCCGCTCATGTTCACGTAGTTCAGGGGGCCCCCTTCCGGTTCATGGGACTCTAGCATGTAGGCACGAAGAAGCAGTCCAAGGGTGCTTGGGACGTAAGACGCATACGCCAGACTCGCGGCGTCGATTACTTGGGCCAACGCACGCAGAGCCCAGAAGTTGACGACAGGGTGTGGGTCGTTGATGAGTGACATAAGAACGTGGACCGTCGTCTTCAGGAGCGGACCAGCGGCAAGACCGCCGACATGACCATATATAGAGCCAAATGCCAGCGCGCATCCAGCTCTCCCATATGGATCACGATTGCTGACGACTTCGTTCACAAGAGTCTTGATTTGACTTGTAAGGAAATTAGTTCCTGCCAAGGAGGCGAGACGTCCTATGGCTTCACTGCCGGCTTTACGTAGCAGCATGTCTCCGTCAACGAGTACGGCCTGTATGTTGTTCAGATCATGACAATGAGCAGATTGTCAAATCTACCTTGAGCAATTCAGCCAAAGGTCCCGACACCTGAGGATTACCAAGCGTATCTGCGAGCTGACGAGAATAACTTGAAGCGCGGCGGAATGTGAGAACCAGAGCGATGGCACTGTTGACGAGAACGGCGGCCTTGCGACCAGAATTCTTCTCTACTTTGGCAGATGCAGTCGCTTCTACGAGCTGGGCAACTGTCTTTGACATTGAAGAGAGGTCCTGAAGCGGTAACAGCTCTGAAAAGATGCGTATAGCCTCATTGACTGCCGCGGTGGAAGCAGGAGGAGTGTCTGCTTCGTGGCCATCAACGTACGCTTGTTGTCCCTGACAGAGAACCATAGGATCATGCTCCCACGAGCGAAGGATGGGTTTGTTGCACTATGCTATGCGTGAGGTTGGTTGGAGTAGGGAGACATGTTAGGACATACCAGACCGTCTAGCGCTGCATCTATAGTGTCACGATTTAGCCAGTCACCGGTACCTTCAACTTCTTTCCCGGAGAGATCTTCCTTGATCTCAATATCCGTCACACCGTACGCATAGCAGTCACCACTTTGCCAGATGCTCGTGAATGCGCCAGAAGAGGTGGCTATTGCGGCTTGGACAGAAGACCCGCTATACCCGTCCAGACTAGCGAACAACGCGATCGCGGTCTGGAGAAGAGTCGTCTGTGCAGATTCTGTAACTTTGGAGACGCCGAGGACAGAGAAACACTGGAAGATCCGTGACTTGAACAAAGCTTCCATCCCAATCAGGGTCAAGCCCTGTCCATCCGGACTTGGCGTAGGATCCGCAGGTTCTTCCACCACACGCTGAGATGAGAACATGGCAGAGAACTGAAGCGCATTCGTGAGAAGGGAAGTGACTCGTCTCGCGACATCGGCAGTAACCAGCATAGGTGAGTTGTGGGCCAGGAAACAGTATATTGCTCGTAACGCGTTCTCTCTCACCGCAAGCAGGAACATCCATTCCGATGCGCTTCGTCCAGAGAGTCCATCCTTAGTTGTCGGTTTCGGCAAGGCGTTGCGCCAGAGGACAAGGAGTTGAGGCAGATGAGCGCGAACAAAGTTCGGACCGAGGGTCATTAACGACGCGATTAATGTCCATGCGACCTCGATCTCGACCTTTGCGACCTTCACATCATGTTCGCCAGCACGTTTGAGTAGTTGAACGGCGATGTAGAAGGCGTTGGCGCTAATGTCATAGGACACATACAAGGGTCGTTGCGGAATTAGAGACAGTAGTCCAGCCAAGCCATAAGCGCGGCCGAGTGCCCTGTTGTTGATGTCGGATGGTGCGGCGGGAGTTGTCAGCGCTGTGAGATCGTTTTGCAGGAGCTCCACAAGAGTTAGGAGAACCTTCGGTAACCGCAGAGGCGTAGAATAGCAGAAGATCCGTAGCGTCCAAGCAGCCATAACGCGGACAGTATGGACCGGATGCGTCAGGAGTGTCATCAGTGGGTCGACCAATGCGTCCTGTACTGTGATCAGATGACGTCTCATATCACTGAAATGATACACACCTGAACCTGAATGGGTGCATTACCGAGTTGCTGTAGTAGACCTGCCACCTCGCGAAGAGCAATAGTGAGAACAAGTGGGTTAGGAGCACTTTGACCTGGCATCATCGCTGGCCACCGCTTCAGGTACGAATTAGAGAGTTCCTGGATGGCTGCAATCTGCGCCTGTTCGCCCAACATTCGAACACCAATCATGTCTCTGAGAAGAATTCCTGTAACATTTCTGACGAAAACAATGTCGTAGCGTGAGACAGTATTCCGTGGGTTGGAGACAATGTCTGTCATCAGATGACTGACGATAAGGCCATAGTTCGCTTCCACGAAGGATGGTCCTAGTTCTTTGAAGAGCGCGACGTAGCATTCGATGAGTCCAATTCGAGTGCGGCGAGTAGTGTTGGGCTTGTTAAATTGTGTAGACAGTTGAGAAAGCATATCCTGCGGAGTTAATAGTCTCTTGACTTCCTGTGGTGGAGGGGTGGGTTCGTCGTCCTCAGCCTGGCTCAAGGCATCGCCCTTCTTGCTTTTCTTCGCAGTCTCGACAATAGTAACGAGATGTTCCGTCTGCGTAGACGCCAGTACATGCGCAACTAGCTTAGCTAAGGAGCCACGGGTGGGCTGATCCGCAGAATCCAGCTGCTTCGTACTCAAAGCCACAATCTGCTCCACGTCGGGAAGAGATTTTGTGCTCTCTCCGAAGGGAAACAGTGAGATCAGCACCTGAATGATGCTCAGCTGATTGATTCCAAGTGAGGTATGAAATGACATACGCTAGAAGCTGCACGAATTACTGGGAATGATTTATCGCTAAGAGCCGATCGAGTCTGCTTGATTACGTCTCGAATTATAGAGTCTGTAAGGGCCCGCTTAGCGCTATAAATTGCTTTCTCCAGCGTGACAATGGCGTTGTATCGGATAATCGTAGCCTATATGTGCAAGTCAATACCTACAGTATAATAACTAGCTGGATACTCACACTAGATGATTTGAAAGCTCGTAAACACGTAGTAGTTGTCTCGATCATTAGGGACATGATCTAGCAATATATCAAGACACACGCTCGCGAATGATATGTATCGTCGTACCTGGCTCCCATAGTTCTTCATAAGCTCTCCTATGCAATACAAGGCCGCCCTATAGTACATAGTCTTTGTTAGAGTGACCCTTTACGGTAGACAATATGTGGCTGGGCTTACACGCGATGTGTTTCCTTCGCGTTCAACTTCGGGTCCGCTGGAATCTTCAGCAGAGTTTGCACTGTGTCAAATAACGACCTTGTGTCTCCCTTTGCGTATACCTGCACCAGGCATTGTGCTACAAGTTGCCTGATCGGCCGCCCGGGAGAGGGATACGGTTCAGGCGCAGCGATAATCTTCAGCAGTGCCTCTTCTAGAGGTTTCTGGTGATCCTTTAGATCGTCCTAGCAAACTCGTGTGAGTGCGACAGGAGGGACAAGACGCTGCAGGATACGCACTGCAGTCGCGTGCTGGAGAGCTTTCTCATTGGCTCCCAGCCACTGAAACACATACACCTCGCCGTTGTCGCCACCAAGATTGCTCTAGTACAGTTGAGCATTTCTATATGTCAATGTCAAAGTCAGTACACACCTCATCAACCACTGGATCGATAGTTGGTGAGGGACCGGACATGACTATTGGTGACTGCGTCCAAGCGAACGCGCGTAACGGTATGCCCTCAGTGCGCGCTCCTACTCCGGAGCACCTCTTAGCCTGCTATCGTCAACCGCGGGTCGTTCTCTGAACGGCTTTTGTTGATTGATCTAAATGTGGGCTCCAAAGAATCGTCGAGGATGATTGCGCGTTCCGTGTGTGTGACGGACCTCGTGGAGGCCGAAAGAGTTCTTCACGGGCTATCTGCAAGGAATTCCTTATTTAATTCCGTTACACATCTCTCAGGTCTACCACCACCATCGATCCTACCTCAGCTGCATATAAACCCCATATATCGCTGGGATGACTTCGCCAGCACCCACAAACACTCCTTCCAATACCCTTCTCCTGCGCCGACAGCTTACTGAGCTCACTAAGCGTCCCGTCGAAGGGTTCTCTGCAGGTACTGTACACTTCCGTTTTGCTGCCTCGATCGTTCAAACGAAGATTAACAGCAATATTCGCACCCAAAAGGCCTAGTTGATGATAACAACCTTTACGAATGGGAGGTCATGATCATTGGGTGCGTGCTGATCACAGTCTGTCCTTCGATCTTTCTCACAACGCTCCTCTGTGAAGCCCGCCCGACACGCTATAGTACGTTTCAGTGAAACGCTGCCTTGTCGTATATGTTCTGACACTATAGGGTTTGCAGTGAAGGCGGATTCTTTAAGGCACGCCTGACCTTCCCGGAAGACTTCCCCATCCAGCCCCCGAAACTGCGTTTCATTACACCGATGTGGCACCCAAACAGTATGAACTCTCACGTTAGTTATCTGACCCCAACTCTAACATGATTCTAGTCTACGCTGATGGTGTTGTATGCATCTCGATCTTGGTTAGTCGCAATTGCATATGTGTGCCACCGAGAGGCTGATCGTATTTTTGTCAGCATCCTCCAGGTGAGGACCAGTATGGCTATGAAGATTCTGGAGAACGGTGGCTACCAATCCATACGGTGGAATCGATAGTGAGTTTCCCAGCGTTTCGGCCACATGTCATTATCCATACCAATACGTTTCCTGCAGCTTCTGAGTGTCATCTCTCTTCTGTCTTCTGACCGTCCAAACACGGATAGCCCGGCCAATGTCGACGCAGCCAAGGAGATACGGGAGAACTTCGACGGTATGTCATCAGTGCACTCCAACTGCCTCTTACTTGGGATACTGAACCCCATTCAGCGTACAAGAAGAAGGTTCGGCGTCTCGTGCGAAGGAGTGCAGACGAGGCTTACGATTAGGTCTCTCAGCCCGCCGCTCGCGATATCTTGGTAACGATTCACTTACCGTCATCATCGAATATGTGTACTCTATCATTGCCGTCCCTTAAAATCAAAGAAGTCTTGTATGTAAATGCTCGGTTCGGAAGGTATAGAGTCACCATAGGTAGGGCCACGAACGTCATAAGAAGTCCTCTTCATGTAGTTGTACGTAGTTCATAAAACCAAACGTTCTACTCAAAAAGTTACGGCCCAAACGATAATCTGCGCAGGCAATGCACTCACCCTTCCAGGCCCCACGCACACTGCGCCCGCATCGGAGGCCTCTGAGCCTGCAAAGCCGGTGGCAAATATGCAGGAGTCTCAGAGATATACGGCTCATGCCCTTCTTCGATTGATGTGAACGCGTAGAAGACAGCCGGGGGCGGCGGTCCAAATCCTGGTATGGCATGGTGAAAGTGACTGTGCCCGTGCATATTTGGGTGCGTGCCTCCGAACTGAGGAGGAAATCCGGGTCGATGATGATGATGTTGCTGAGAAAAGTGGGGAGGTGGTACGTGTCGTAGATCGTGGATTATGAAACGCTGGTCAATGCCGGCGCGCGTCACTAAAACATCTTGAGTGAGGCGGAACATTGAAGACAAGTCTATACCACGCACCCAGCATCAGGTCTTCGGGCTTGACACCATGCGTTTTGGCAATGTCTCTGGCGCATACGAGAAGTAGTTTCCATGCATCACTCACATAGCGAACAGCTTTCTCGTGCACGAGCTGTACGTTCTGTCGAGTCCCTGCATCCAGCACCAAAGCCCACCTGCATGGTAACACTTGATAAGCAGGTACGATGGAGATAGAGGGACCACATACCCACACACATCCCCAGGTAGTTCAAATGGCTGCAATTCTTGCTGATCAAATCGTCCCATGTCGAAATGCGTCTTCCATCCCGTAGCAGGCGATTTCACCTCCCAGTCAGCTATGCCCTCTTCCAATACGTTCTTCAGTCGCACAAACGACTTAACACCTTCGCCCGGGGGGATGTATCCAATGTCGCCTATATGAAACATATGGGCCGGGACGAAGTTCTCGCTCCATGACATTCCGTGTGTTCTTGCCTGGATAGCGGACATGCGGATCATGGGCAGAGACAGCGGTTCAGCTTCCTCGTCTTCTTCATCGCCGAGGAGCTCCGTAAGCCTCGCTGATGCGATTTGGACTTCATCGTTGTTGGGCAGCACGGACCGAACGATGAGCCCAAGATGGTTGATTTTGCGCTGCATCTCTGGAGATCCTAGGATGCCAGCATCCAAGTCAACAGTGGTTTGGGTTGGAATATGACACTTACCATCGTCTCCGGGGTCGTAAGGTTTTCGGGATATCCCTCTATTCGGCATCAGCTGTTTTGGGGTCATTATAGATAAAGGCGCAGGAGTGGGGATTTGGCGTACCTGTATAAAGATGCCCTGGATGGAATGCGCTAGCCCAAAATTGCGATATGACTGCATATTATGAACTTCAGGAGGTGGCAGGCCCATGACCATTGTATCCAGTCCCTCAATTCGGAAGCTTGCATGCTAGTAGATCTCATCAGAATTTATGTCTGGATTTTAACGCACAGTTCTACCTCGACATAATCTTGCGTTTTGGATTCTGTGAGGGACAACTGGCGTTGCATGTAAACCGACGCGTCCTAGTCCATCGCGTGAGACGGATATCGCCAAGAGTAAATGCACGATAAGTACAAATATATCCTTATACTAATGGCGAACAGTGAGTGTCCGATTGTATATCGCTCTATTGACTCACTTACAAAGCGTATCAACAAACGCGCACAATCCAGTAAGGTTGCATTCTTCAGGGCGTCCAGCACCATCGCTTGTGGCAAACGTGTCTGAACTTTATTCACGGATCTATTATTCAGCAGAGCCAATTTTATACATTCTAGATGGGGTTTCTCACCGTTCGCAAGTAGAATGAAGGGGGTAGGGGCCTCGGTACCAGAATAGCCGACCATCTGAGGCAGATTCGGATGGCTGTATGCATCGCATAACGTCGCGTGTCAGCGCTCATACAGCATACGAAACATGAACGAGAATGCGTACAAGACGTTCTGTAACAATTTGACGTCTTTGATCCACCTCTGTCGTGTCAGGAGTCAGATAACACCTTGACAAGATAAAACATCTCAGACGCACCTTCACGGCGCCACCGTGTGGACCATCGTACGGCAGCATTAAAAGCTGTCGACCTTCTACCTGCACCTCTTTCGCGCCAGCCCACCACCCGCTTTTGATCTTTGACGACCCCTTGAAACTTAATTCTGACTGGTGATACCTACGGAACTGATCGCGCTGCGTTAGAAGTAGAGTTTAATATACGACGACTGTACGCACTCCGCGGTCATCAAGTGGTTCCTGATAATCTTCATCTTTAGTATGAACTTCTGTCGGGAGAATAACTGCGGATGGTATAGCACTCTCTATTGTGGGGAAATCCACCAATGTGAACTCCGAGGCAGATCGTGAGTCAGCGGGCGTTGAAACAATCTCAGCGTCGCTGAAGGTTAGAGAGCCCTGCAGAGAACTTGCATAGTCAGGGGATATAGTTCCTGGGAGAGTGATAGACCCTACAGGCGAATCACAAAAAGTATCCGAATCCGAGGCCAGGGCGGCGATTGAACCTGTTGGCCGAAGAGTGGTGGTAGATTCAGTGTCCAACTTCCGAAGGCCTCGGTTGTCATCTTTGGCTCGCTCAATAGCGTAGTGAATGTGGATCAGCGTCACAATCTACGTATAATTTCTGGCTGGTGAGAGCGCGTCACGCAAATACGAGGAGATCGTCATGCCTGAAATGATCGCGCCGCGTCGTCGAGCATAGAGTGATGCTCGACAAGTGCTGCCTCGATAGTAGTCTTTCGCTTGAGTCTTTTCGTCCATTTGTGCTCTGCTTCACTCTGTAGATCGTCGTAGATTGTCTGTAACGTACTGGCACGACAGTGTCAGCCCCAGTTCAGCTCAAGTGAAAATAACATTTCGAATTACGTTTCAAATTTGGCGATTGCCTTCAACAGGGGTTCAGGAGCATCGTCCCAGCGGCCGTCCATGGCATCTCGGAGGTCCGTCAATAGCGTAAGACAGCGTCTGGCCAGACGATAGCATGCAGTTCTGTTCGTCTGAATGGCCTATACATTCCGTTAGTGTTTACAACGTCTACGAAATAGCCCGATGGTACTCACCTGTATAGTCTGGAAAATTAGGAGTAATATCCCAGTTGCAGCCCTCGCCGGCGGGAATTGTAGTAGATCCGCCAACTCATGCGTCACGGATGTAGTCGCAACTGCGACAGTCAGTGCATTCTCTAATGTGAGCTTCCTGCGGACGTATCGCAAAGGCATGGGTATGAAGGTCTCAGCTCTGGCAGCTGTGAATTCGTAACACTCTGCAGTGCCAGACCCATATATACCACCTCCGAGATTAGTACAGTTAGCAACGAACTGCCAGACTGCCTGCCACCAGCCATTTAAGATGCACTTGATGGAAAGATCTACAGCTCAATCTACAGATTGGCGGTCCAGATCTCGGCAGCTCTTGCAATATCGGCCTCGCAAAGAGCCAGCTTATTCTGTGTGCATTTATCTCTTCGGACTTATGCATATAGAAATTGGAGATGTGAAGTGTGTCTCTCAAGGCTGGTAGTCGCGGTTCCAGCCAGGTAGCGAAGAAGCTCGTAACGCGCGAGTCCGGCGTGCGGGACGCGTTTCCTCCAGGCATGAGGCGCCTACCAAACACCTTGCTTTCGCCGCTATCTTGCACACGACCACCTTCGTCTCCTCGCTGCACGACGTAGAAATGACCTCTATAGTTTACCGAAATTATATGGGCGAGTCAGATTTGCCTCATATCATGGCTTTAGTTCAACATGAACTTAGCGAGCCGTATGTTATATACACCTACCGCTATTTCCTGCACCAATGGTACGCGTCCCCCTATTGCCTCGTGGTGCGACAATGAAGCTCATAACTCACTATTTCTAGGCCTCAGCTATCATACTTGGTGTGTTCGTATGTTTGCGTTGATGCAGAACATTGATTTACGTATGAGAACGTCAGGCCTATCCTGCCGGATCGTCTGAGCCAGTGGGTGTGATTGTGTGCAAGCAAAGCTTCCACCATGAAGATAGAACTCGTAATCGTGGGTATATTGCTATGCTCAGTGTTCACCGCAATTGGCGTAAGCGAGGAATAGGTGAGTCGTACCCGTACTCAATCCCCGGAGATGAGCTGACGGAGCGCCCAGCGAGCACCCTGGTTAAACGATCTATCGACAACATGAGAAAGGCTGGCGCAGTAGAGGTACGTGTACGGCTATGTATGACTGTGCAGCCCGCTCACGAACACGTCTGTTAGGTTGTTCTCGAAACAGAATTCGACAACTCTGCGGCTCTTTCTTTGTATGAGTCGCTGGGCTTCATCCGAGAGAAACGCCTGTTCCGCTTCTATCTGAACGGAAAAGACGCCTTTCGTCTCGTGCTCGTGGTGGACCCTCTCTTTGATGATGAGGAGAAGACCGATGATTCCGACTCGGACTCGACGTTGTCCGCGGTGCCGGATATACCACTCGTTATGAGGAAGCACATCCCTCTTACCCGTCCATCTGCGCTGTTGCCACCGCCGATGCGTACATTCCAGATACCTCCTCTGCCTTACGATTCTGATGACGAAGTCTCCTCTCGTTAGCTAGCCTATTCTAGTATGTTCTTGTCTGTTCAGTTGCTCTCTGTACTGTATGCTCTCGTATCGCCACCCCCTCCGCTCCGCTTCTTGTCATTGTAGGTATACCCTCTTGTTGCAATAAATTATTCCTCGCTCTGTGTGAGCTTTATCCCTCTTTCTCGATGTTTCTATGATTGTCATCACGCTGGTCGCTCATGTGCCGCACCCGCACGCGACAGGCTGTCGAACACTCGCCGCATTGTCGCAAAAACCCTACATTCCCTGCGCGAATCAGCTGACGGAGATGCTCGCTACGTTCTATGGTGTGGCTCTGATTTTGCGTGTCCCGCGATGCTGGACGACGTGTCAGTGCAGTGGCTTAGCTGAGATCAGTTCTGCAGCCGACGACGTGGCAGAACATCAGCTGCCCCCGATCACCTTCCGCGTGCTCCGGGGTCCTACTGACGTGGCGGGACAGGCTACTCGCTCTTATAATACGCGCCTCGTTTGCGCCAGTGCCAGCACGATCCCTTTCTCTTCTATTCTTTCCAACCATGTCTCGGTTTTCTCGCCGTCCAACGAGAACGCAGTCTCGACGCCTTGCGTCCTCTCTGTCAATCCTCTTCTTTGCTTGCCTGGCCCTCTTGTGCCTGTCTCCGGTTTCTGTGAAGGCGGATACTGACGCGAACAACTATGGACCGGTTATTGGTATCGGTATGTGAACATGCAGCATACATACGGCCTACTGTATACTTACCGGCCATACTTGCAGATCTTGGTACAACGTAAGATAGCGTTTTCAAAACGTATTTGAACTTTACTCATTCTCTGCGATTCGAACGAACAACAGTTACTCTTGCGTAGGGTGAGTAAAACTCTCGTTTACGGCGAAACTGGGATACTAACGACCACTTATTCAGTGTACAACGTGGTGGACGTGTTGAAATCATCGCCAACGACCAAGGTCACCGTATCACACCGTCATGGGTCAGCTTCACGGATGAGGAACGTCTCGTTGGTGACGCCGCGAAGAACGCCTACCACAGCAACCCCGAAAACACCGTGTTCGACGCCAAGCGTCTCATCGGTCGCAAGATTGACGACCCCGAGATCGTTCGGGACCAAAAGCACTGGCCGTTCAAGGTTGTCAAGAAGAACGAGAAGCCCGCCATCCAGGTTCAATACAAGGGCGAGAACAGGCAATTCGTACGTTCCCTCGGTTTTCGTGCAGTGAGCACGACTCATTCTTCATCTTAGACTCCTGAGGAAGTTTCTGCCATGGTTCTCGGAAAGATGAAGGAGACCGCTGAGGCTTACCTCGGCCAAACCGTCACCCACGCTGTCGTTACTGTCCCTGCCTGTAAGTATCATTTTTGCTGCAAAGCTTTCCCTCCTGACCGTTTTTCAGACTTCAACGACGCTCAGCGTCAGGCTACCAAGGACGCCGGTACCATCGCTGGTCTCCAGGTTCTCCGTATCATCAACGAGCCTACCGCCGCTGCTATCGCCTACGGTCTTGACAAGAAGGGAGGCGAGTCTCAAATCATCGTCTACGATCTTGGTGGAGGAACCTTCGATGTTTCCCTCCTCTCTATCGACGACGGTGTCTTCGAGGTTTTGGCGACTGCTGGTGACACCCATCTTGGTGGTGAGGACTTTGACAACCGTGTCATGGACTACTTCATCAAGCAGTACAAGAAGAAGACTGGTACTGACGTCTCGACCAACCTCCGTGCGCTTGGTAAACTCAAGCGTGAGGTCGAGAAGGCCAAGCGTACCCTCTCCAGCCAGCAGTCCACTCGTCTTGAGATCGAGTCCTTCGAGAACGGAAACGACTTCTCCGAGACTTTGACTCGCGCCAAGTTCGAGGAGCTCAACATGGACCTTTTCCGTAAGACCATGAAGCCCGTCGAGCAGGTCCTTAAGGACGCTAACCTCAAGAAGGAGAACATTGACGAGGTCAGTTTTCGTTGCTTTGTCTTATTTTATCGCTTACTAAGCTTCCTCAACAGATCGTCCTTGTCGGTGGTTCCACTCGTATTCCCAAGGTCCAGCAACTCCTTAAGGAGTACTTCGGAAAGGAGCCGTCGAAGGGTATCAACCCCGATGAGGCCGTCGCGTACGGTGCTGCCGTTCAGGGTGGTATCCTCTCCGGTGACGAGTCTCTCGGTGATGTCGTCCTCGTCGATGTCAACCCCCTGACTCTCGGTATCGAGACTACCGGTGGTGTCATGACCAAGCTCATCCCCCGTAACACCGTCATCCCCACTCGCAAGAGCCAGATGTATGTGTTCAGTTTTCTCACTCGCTAATCATGCACTGACGGTGATATCCAGCTTCTCCACCGCTGCTGACAACCAGCCTACGGTCTTGATCCAGGTCTACGAGGGTGAACGTTCGCTCACGAAGGACAACAACCTTCTCGGCAAGTTCGAGCTCACCGGTATCCCTCCCGCTCCTCGCGGTGTTCCTCAAATTGAGGTCATCTTCGAGATCGACGCCAACGGTGTGTTGAACGTCAAGGCTGCGGACAAGGGAACGTAAGTCATGACCGTTTTACGTCTTAAAAGCATGTACTAATAGATCTTCCATAGTGGCAAGACGGAATCTATTACGATCACCAACGAAAAGGGCCGTCTCTCTCCTGAGGAGATTGAGCGCATGGTCAAGGAGGCTGAGGAGTTCGCCGCTGAGGATGAGGCCAACCGCAAGCGTATCGAGTCGCTTAACAGCCTCTCGACCTTCGTGTACGGCCTCAAGACTCAGCTGGGTGACCAGGAGGGTCTTGGCGGCAAGATCGACGATGATGACAAGAAGACGATCCTCGACGCGATCAAGGAGACGACTGACTGGATCGAAGAGTTCGGCCAGTCGGCGACTGCTGAGGACCTCGAGGAGAAGTTGTCCGAGGTTCAGTCCATCGTCAACCCCATCACGAGCAAACTTTACGCCGGCGGCAACCAGTACGCCTCCGGTGACGATGAAGAGCAAGAGCCCTTCCACTCGCATGACGAATTGTAGACTAGTAATACGTACTTGGGGTACCGTCGTAATTTTATTATCCATTTTTTTCTCTTGAACGTTGGTATTGGTGTGATTGCTATGAAATGAGTACAGAACTTGAAGGTATACTAATGTTCGAAGAGTTGGATAAATTATGACAGAGTTACAGAGTTATGGAGATTTTGACGTCGCAGTAGCACCAGCAGCTGCGTTAGCCCTTCCGCGTTCCCATGCAGCCATAATCTCTTCCACGCAGCGCAGCGACCAACCAGAACCGATAGAAGAAATTAGCTGCGAGCCAGCTTTTTGCACCACCTCCTTGATGCCCTCCTCGAGCACCAGCGTCGCCGTCGTTCCTTGCGGTGGCGGCTGCTCTAGACAGCGCGTGCGAGAGTTGTCTGCAAGACTGCCTAGCACGAGCAGGACAGACGCGGCGGGCACGCTGTTGCGCTGCAAGTACCACGCCAGGGCCCTTGACATCTCGAACGAGGCTGAACCGGGTTCGAAGGCTGGTATGTCGGAACCACGCGCGTAGTGACGCAGCAAAGGCTCAAAGGACGGTCTGAGCGATTCGAGCTTCCCTTCGAGCTCGTGCAGAGCGGAGCGGAGGGTGCTCTCGCGGAGAAGAGCTGGCCTGGGGTTGTTCTCGGCTCGCCCGCTGAACCGACGGTCGTATATCTTGTTATAGAATTCATATGCGAACTTGACGTCCTGATGGGCGAAGACGATGTCGGGTGAGCTGAGAGGCATGCGGCGATAGCGATACAAAGTGAGATGTGTTTGGATGGTTCGTGGCTTGTCTTGGAGGATGCTGTCGTGCAATGTTGCGTAACAATAGGCGAAGAAGAGCTTCTCGTCGTCGGTCTCACTGTCCTCACGACAGAAGCGGTCGGCGAATGCAAGGAAGAACGGATCATTGGAGTATGAGGAGATGAAATGATGCAGGTCCGTCGCCGGATGGGTGTCTGCGTTCTTCAGCTGCGGGAAGTCCAGGACAGCCGCGTCACCTGCTGATGATCCTGACCGGAAGAAGAGACTTCGACTACCTTTAGGATCTTCGATGTAGCTCAGGAATGCGGTGCGACGCTTGACGAATAGTGTCTGATTTCGTAGCAGGGCCTCCTTGTGTTGGGGAAGGTTCGCGATGTCCATATAGAACGGCCAGTACCTTGGAGTATCCACCCTAAGGGACTGAATCCTATCGATGTCAGGTACAAGGGTAGGCATCACTAATTGAACCGTTCCTGTCTCGTTCTCATCCTTGATCTTGAACTTGACCGGAAGGAAGACAACCTCCTTCGTATCGACATCCCTTGCGACAAGACTTCTCGGTTCGACGGCGAGAACCCATAGGTGTCGGAGAGCTTGGAGATAGCTCTTGTTGTCGGACGACACTTGGCTGAATCGAGGGAAGAACGCGGTAACCATTGCAGCAATGGCAGCGTCGGAAGTTCCAAGGGTATAACGGCCGCCACCAAGGAATAGCAGCCCTATAGACTGGTGGATGGCTACATGAGTACCGTAGCGTACGGGCGGGTGGTACAAGCCAAACGCATAACGCAGGCGCCGGAGGCATCCGATGTCACCGCTGCCAGCCATGATAATGTTGAGAGATATGGATAACAAGTTGAGGCCATCTCGTATAGCAGACCGTTTGATCCTCTGCTCGAATGCAGGTGCTGATAAATATGATATGTTAGCGAAATGATGACATGACAAGTCATAAGGTAGCGTACTGTTCGTGTATGACATGTGAGTAAACTTGTCATAGTAGCGCATGACGAGAAACCCAGCCTCCTGTGAAGCTGTACCAGCATACTTTAGAGAAAGCGCAAAACACGACCCGGCAATAATGTTCCAGCAGGCCAAGTCCAGAGACTCATGTATTTGTACTTTTGATCGATCCGCATCCAGAGCTACTCTGATTGCGTCTGGGATCTGGGAGTGCAGCCATTCGTTGGTCGGTGCGATGCTATTCCACATAATCAGTGCCCTTGACAGCGCCCTAATCATCAAGAAACCAGGTTGAATCCTATCCAAAGTGACTATGGTATCGGGTATAGTAAGAATGTCGGCGATGTCTTGCCTGTTGGTGCGAAGGTACATGAGACCAAGCGCGATGCTGGCGGCAGGTGAAGTCAGGTTAATGTCGAAAGCTGGCCGTGCGCCTTTGTTGCCTAAAGTATGACCATCACCGTGGATGAGGATTCGAAGACGAGACAACAAGGCGAGGTCTGCGGGAACATCTGAGCCCTTCCCAAGCATGATCATCCCGAATGCCAACGCTGAGCAGTAGGTATAGGATTCGCGGTATTCGTTGCTGAGGTCCGGCTGAACTAGGTCACGCCTACTGATTTGGCTGAGACAAACTTCTGCCATCCGTCTGTTACGAGTGCCCATGTAGAGAAGCCCCAGGCCTGATAAACCCGCGGCCTGGGTGATGAGAGGGACATTCAGATCAATGCCTGGCGTCGGAAGAAGAGCTGGAGTATGGACCGCAATCAACTTGGTGACATGGCGGTTCCCATTACCGACATTGGCAGCTGACAAGCCAAGGAGGATCGCAATTGATGTAAGATCGTGTTTGGGAGTGAGGTATGCGAAGGTATGCCATGTCAGCATTTCGCGCAGATGACCAGTGAGTCCCAAAGCATAAAGAAACCCGGCGTGCTCAGGCGTGAGCTCCGAAGGCTTATTGAACTTGATCCAAGAGCTTTGTACTCCGGTAGCATTGGGTGAGATACGTAAGCCTGCTGCAACGCCATTGTGGAAGTCTCCCCAGGACGAGCATTCATACGGAATCTTGCCATTTTCGGGCACGACAAGAACGTTCTGCGGCTGTATGCGGATAGAGTATTCGATTCTGGGGACCGCGTATGCCTCCTTTGTGACAACTTGCACACAACCAAATGTGAACAAAGCACGCCCAGGTGGCAAGGCAAGAGTACGCTCCGCCACCCGCATAGCATAATGCTGAAATTCTTTGGTTTGATCGACCTCACTTTATCGGTCAAGGTTAATTGTGTTATATAATGAGTGGGTGGAGCTACATACTTCAGCTCTGGTCTCTCCAGAGTTTTGATCGTTGGTATAGCAGAAGAACAAAGTATACGGCCAACCTCTTCCAGCCGCTTGTCTTGACTGAAACGTGTCTCGATATAATCTTCCATTCCCAGTTCAACGCCAGTCACTGCTGCCACCTCGCCTAACATCGCTTTGCGGACTTCTTCATGATGTTCACTTATTGATCTGCGGCTGAACGTGGGCAGCTACGCACACTGTGCGTTAGTAGGTCAACGGATTAATTGTATAACCAAACGCACTATGTAGTCCTTGATGGAACGATATCCGCTAGTGAACAACGTTTCCGACGTATGGGCACCACTCTCTGCTAGATCATTCCGCCCGATGAACTGATATGCAGCCGGAGACCAATCCCCCGCTGGAGAGAGCTGGGACGTTCTGATTGCTTCATGTAAAGGCATCGACAATCCTATGGGGAGACGATGGAGTAGATCGTACGCTATGTCGCCCGAACGCGTGAGCAGCCGTAAAGCCAACTCTGCTCTTTTCCGAGTGTTCTCTTTACCGTCGGCTAGAGCTTGATAGATAGCGTGCACCTGGTGAGTTCGCAATAGTGGGTCTTGTCGTCCGAATGCAAAGGAAGGCGTCGTGCCTTCGGGGAGGATAAGCCGCCTTGTATCCAGTGCCGGGAGGCTCCAATCAGAATTATTCAGTTTACCAAAGAGACCAGCTGGAACGTCCGTAGGCCAAATAGGCAGCCTCTCGTCCAAATTGGCGGGCACTTACAGTATCTATCAGCTATAGTACATCCCTGTACCTGGTGGCGTACTCACCAGATTTATGTGGGGACCGCCAAGGACCCGCCTCGTCAGGGAACAGCCGCTTCCAATAGTCTGCCCATTCCGGACGAACGACAAAGGCAAGACGACAGATGACGGGGACCAGTTTCTTGAGGACACTATGGCGAGAAGTCGACAGCAGGAAACATTGAGCAAGATGGTGCAGGCCATTGAGAATACTTGCGTGGAATTTGTGAACAATGCTACGGTGTATCGAAGGATCCTCCGCTCGCAATCGAGCGGGCATACTCAACTTCCTAAGAGCTATATCATTCGTAAATTTTGCTGCAGTAGACGATCTTCCAAGTAAAGACCATGGGTCATCGATCCCACTTGGCGGCGACGCAGTGTCCCCCTCGCCCTTGAGGCCCAAGAAGTCGAGTATGGAAGAACAGAGAATGTCAAAAGTCGTTTCGTCTTGGACGAAATGTTGCGTCGACCACTTGAGCAAGAACGTGTGGTGTAATGCGAAGAACTCCGACGAGGGTAAAACCATGGCCAGGGTAAGAAGAAGCTGTTTAGGATGATATGTTGTGGGGAAGAGATGCAGAGTGACCCTCGACCCCGTATTGTCAGCATCGCAAAACGTAACTGAAGCTTCAATGGGATCGCGCAAGGTGACTATTGGCAATTTTGGCTGAGTATGAAGAGGAAGTTCACGAAGTCCGTACGTCACGATCGCGAGTGAGCCGCCTGGTTTGACGATGAGCAAGTCATCAATTTCAGGCCGCAATAGTTTCATGGGCGCCACAGAGATTGCTGAAAGAGAAACCGGAGAATCCAGTGAAACGATCTTTTCCTTTGACTTGACAAGAGGAAAGATGAGCAGTACGGAAGAACGCGGCAAGCACATCGCTACGTGGACTACTTCGCGCTGACCGTCCCAACGTCGATCGAAGATGCCGAACGTAAAGTCTCGCCACGCCTGGCAGCTACACCAAGAGTCAGCATGAGCAAAAGAACTATCAGCAAAACGCACTCCTGTTCGGATACTTCTGCGGTATACAACTTTGCTGCGCAATAGGTAGGTCGCATGCGTGCGTTTTCCAGAGGGTCTATCTGGGGCTCCGTTCTAGCAGGTAACGCGGGATTTTCAATGTTGAAAGAGAGATCGACGCGGCCTAGCGTCCCTATTGAGGCACGAGCACCCTTAGCACCGGTGGCCGCGTTTGCCCAAGGAACGTCAGGAACTGCCCCTGGAACAATAGAAGCCATGGGAACGGTTGTGCTCAGAGCCGGTGGCATGCCAGGGAGAGAAGCTAACGGTGGTTGTTCCGGAGGGAGCTCGAATGATAAGTTATGACGATGCATTGACGACCGACGAGGAGAAAGAGGACCGGAGACTGACTGTCTATGTCTTGTGTTGTTGCGCGTAGTGGTGGGTGGAGCAGGAGGGGAATACGTATCTGAATTCACAAAGACATAGTGCCACAAGGTAATTGTGCGTGCGGTCCTATCTAACGTCGTGAAGAGCTGGTCTGTTGGGTCGGCGCTGCGACCAGAGACCCACAGGATTTCTTCCTGCGCAGGTACAGAGCTTACTGTCTGTTCAGCGCCCACATCATCAAGCGGCGCGGGTGAACCATCTTTTATCGAGAATCCCAGGCCGACTACAGCAGCCTCTGCAAACGGATTGACTATGGTGAATAGTGTCGGAAGAGGCTCGTCGCCCGACGCTTTCGCTTCGTCCAGCTCACTCGCGTCAAGAAGTCGCTGTAGCAAAACTCCATGCGGCGAGAGGGCCCATGCACTGCGAACGATGAATGGTAGGTGGAAGGTATATTCCAGGCCGTTCAGGAAGAAGACCTTGCCAATGCCCCGCAAGAACACGAATACCGCTCTTGAACGGCTACCGGGGTCGCTCTGATGTTTTGATTCTCGTACTTGACGCGAGAAAGGACCAAAGGTCGGTCTCTGATTTGGGTCCGGAAGGGGGCTATCCGGGTTGTCTTCTGCATCCTGTGCGTGAGCGCCTGTCCGTGCGGTAGAGGATGTGAAGACTGAGTTCGGCTGCTCAAACCACCCTATACAAGCCCACTGCACGGGCTGGCCTTCAATCTCGAAGTTCCACCGTTTCACTATCACTCCTCCGGTACTGAGAACGACCGTATGTGTGTCCCAGGAGAGCTCCTCCTCTTCAGCATTGGGACGATAACTGGATGAGGTCACGGAGGTCACTGCTGAGCCCGCTTGCCCTCGAGATCCTTTCAAGGTAGACCTAATAGCCTTCAACAGGTTCGACTCGCCATCATCCGGCGAAGAGGATTTCGATTTTGCATCGCGAGCGAAGAAACGCGCGCTTGGTGTGGCAGAACGTCCGTGCAGTGACACCGGGATTGGCTGTAGCGAATTCATGGTGAGCGTTTCATGCAAAGCTATATCAGTTTACCAGCAGGGTAGAAGAAGGCTCATCGCTTTTGAAGATATAGGGATTCGGGAGGAGGGTCTATGAAGCCAGCACTGGCAGTCAGAAGAGCGGAATATGTAGAGCAAGCGCGGGGCACGCGTCGGACGCGTTCGATCTCGTCACCTGATCATCACGTCCGTCCGATTATGTAAAGTCACCAAACAGGTAATTCACAGCTTGGCCACCAGGCCGTGGAGACAACCACGACGACGCCCTCTCCTGCCTCTCATTTCTCTATCTTCGTCCTGTAATCAACCTTCTTTTCGTATATTTAGAGATAATTCTCAAACGACTCGCACTCAGGACCAGGCGGCAAGATGCATTCCGATGCGTTTGATGTCATTCCCTTCGAGGTATGGCTCCTTACGTATGAGTTTGGCAGATGTTCAGTCTGTAAATAGGACATCAAGGGTAACTGGAAGAAATTAGGGTCGGGATCTTTTGGAAACGTGTACAAAGGAAAGTGTCAATGTACAGGGCGTACTATCTGACTAACACCGCGTGCAGGCACATACCTAGGGATCGATGTTGCGATTAAGGAGGTACTCCCGTCGACCGAGTACGATGTAGCAAAGTATTTTGAGCGGGAGTGGAGGCTTATGAAGTCTGTGCACATCCCTCCTGTCTTACTCTGAGGCTCACATCGTAAGCAGAGAAACCCGGCACCCAAATGTCGTTCTGTACCTCGGACTCTCGCGCGCTCCGGACCCTGATGGTCGTATATTCATTATTTCTGAATATATTGAAGGCGGCAACCTCAGGAGCTACATACACGATAAAACCAAACCCTTCCCTTGGAGGCTGCGGTTGTCGTTCGCAACCGACATCGCTCGGGCTCTTGCCTACCTACACGCTCGCCGATGCATTCACCGTGACTTGAAGGGAGAGAACCTCCTCGTTACTGCGAATGGTCGTCTCAAAATCACAGATTTTGGCTTCGCGCGTATTGCGGCAAGAAACGAGGAGGAGAGCAAACGCCTTACGTTCTGTGGTACGGACTCATACATGTCGCCCGAAATCCTCCTAGGGAACGAATTCGACCTCCCTACGGATATCTTCTCTTTGGGAGTGATATTCTGTGAGATTGCATCTCGTAAACTCGCAAGCGACTACACCTTCAAACGCGGTGCACCTACATTCGGGATTGATCCTGACGAAGTCCGTCGGCTGGCAAGCCCGGGATGCCCTCCCGCATTTATACAGCTATGCTTGGAATGTGTAAACGAAGAGCCTAAAAACCGACCTTCCACTCGCTCAATTCTCGAACGGTTGCGGGAGATCGAAACAGAGATCCTTGCTCGTCCAAGCGAGCCCGATGACGCGCACGTCGGAAGCGTCAAGTTTATGACCGGAATGCGTAGGCCTGGCGCAGCTCCCAGGATCCCTAGCTTTGGAGTCGGTGTAGGAAGACCTCCCAAACAGACCGCTGAGATGAACACGCCCTCTGAAGGCCATTCTAGTGACGATGATAGCGACGAGGAGCTTATGCAAGCTGTATTGGGCCTTAGTAAGGTTGATTTGGGGAGTGCATGGAGTAACGGTGCTCAAGGTGAGTATCGGTCAAAATTTAGGGCGGTCAACGTCTCAAATGTTGTGCTAGACCATAGTGACGGTAGTGGTCGTCCACTTCTGGATACCACGTCCACCATCCCTTCAGAGTACAGCACCACGGTCATCCGTTCCCACCCACAATCGCACTTCGCCGAACCAAGTGCAAACTCTCTTTCGTCAATCATGACTATTCGCCCCACGCACGATCCTAACGGCTCGGACGACCTTGCCTCGCGCCCCCTGGCAACGGGAGCTCACGCACCGACACCGACCGATTCGATGTTATCGATTGAGTCTTACCACACCGCATCGCAGTCGTCTATTCCGTCCATTGCCGCTGCTACCGAAGGTGGTTCCACCATTCGGGCCTCACCAGTGCCTCTGGTGCACCGCTTTTCCTTGATCAAACCTACCGGCGCTAGACGAGCAAGCATTGAGCCTCGAGGTGGTACTGCCTCCCCACCTCGTGCTATACCAGAAAGCGGATGGAGTCCACTTGACTTCATCTTCCACAGTACACTTCTTGGCGCCAAATGTGATGTCTGCGCGAAGCGGCTAGGTTGGAAGCCTGTACTGGAATGCGACGATTGTGGATTCAGGTAAACAATCTGTACGCATACAAGTCAACCGTATCTGATTATATCTTTTCCAGAGCGCACATCAAATGTGGCGAAGTAGCACCGCTTGACTGTGGTATACGACCCATTCGACCTGGAGGCTTCCACGATACCCGCGACCGCTCCGCTTCTCCTTTATCGAAGGCCAAGAGCCGCAAACCTTTATCGACACCCACGAAATCGTAACGACTTTCACGACAATGATGACTTGTATCATACCCCATGGATTTTCTACACTCTGCATGTATGATAACGGTAGTGTAATTTTGAGACATTTTCTGTTTTATGGCTGCACGTGTATTCGATGTCCATTGTCCTTGCATCCGTCCTTGAACTTTCACTGGATCAAAACACACATTGTTTCAGCTACATCGCATTATGTACCCCTTTACTGTAAACCGTAGTGTTTTCACAATTCTTCTGTAATGCAAACTGAACATTCATACCGGTTTACATGGAATCGTTACAGCTGAATCACGCTGTCCAGGCGCCATGTTCCTGGAGTACGCGCTCTTTGCCGCTTTGGTGATGGGCAATCACTGTGAAGGCTCTTTCTGTACAGCGTCTTCGCGAATCTATCGTCCAACCGCTGCTCAAAGTTGTACACCTTTCCATAACGACATCCGTGCGAGCAACTCAAAAATCCACGACCGGCATAGCGCGAGCTATATGGTACGCGAAATGATGAGGTATATTCGCTTCCCCTCTTGGAGACAGCCTAAGCGACTCTTGCGCTAAACGATTGCTCACACCACCATCCCCTTCCTACGAGACCACAGACTCGAAAGAGCACATAGCCCTGTGAGATATTGCTATCTACGTACTTTGTTCCTCTGCTATGCCTCCATCACCACTACGTCCAATTCCTGGCGCTCGCCCTGGCTCTCCGGTAGGAGTCTTCGTCAACCCACACATGTTTCCTGGCATCGAAGATGCCCGTGACTCCCCTGACCTATGGAACAAAAACTGGGAAGAGTTTTACCAACTGTACCCCTTTCTCGTGGAACCGCTGAGCGCACTGGCTATTGCCTGTACTCGGAAAACGCTGGATGGCAGCGACCCTAATCAGAACGAGGACATGTACAACTACTTGGTTGAATACCGAAGTACCTGCGAAATCAGGCATCGGATTGGAGCGAAAGCTGCCGAAGCGTTCGCTCAGGATGACCTCGAGGAGAAGTGGATGTCGGCCAGTGCCGCTACCCGCCGTCGGCATGCACTTATAGCAATGGCCAGCGCAGCATCGCAGGCGAGATACCTCAATGATGCTCGCAGCTACTGCCCGGATATCATGCACACAGAATACCTCGGCACAAACGGACAGGTGCTTCTTGACTTACTGAAGGCAATCATACCGAACGACATCTCTCCTGTCCCTAGAGAGCTGCATCACTTTCCTGAGCGAACTTGGGACGCTCTCCGCCGGCAGCACGCGCGAGAACCTACAATTACTCCGATCGAGAGGTCCACGCTCGTCGAGGTCCTACTGTATCGTACAAAACTGATATGTGAGTGGAACGCTCACTATGTTTGGCGTAGGTGGCTGACAGCGGTGGGCGCAGACCTCGTCGCTGAGGGAATGCTTGATTCGCTCTTCGGACGGCCGCTTCCGCAGGTTCTTGTTCATAAACATCATGCCTTCCGCTCTGAGGCAGATAAGAAATCAAAGAACGAGAAACTAAAGGGTGAAATGCGGATTCTCTATGGGGAAGATCGGGCGGACATGATATTTCAACACGAGCTTGCTTTTAATCAGGAGCGAAGAAACGAAGAGAAATTTGCTTGTGACGGGTGCGGAAAGGAACAAGGGGAGGGTGAGAAGTTCCTGCGCTGCAGTAAGTGCTGGAAGGGAATGCAGCGGGAGGTCTGCTACTGCTCCAGGTGCGCTATCCACGATCCTGGCTTGCTTGTAGGAGTATGGCCGACTTAAATTCTCTCCCTGCAGAGACTGTCAAACCAAGGACTGAAAGCCACGCCACAAGCGAGTTTGTGGCAAGATCGTCACCTCACTTGAAGAGGCTGTTGAAGCCGCTGTTCCTAATATGCTCCTAGAAGAACCACTGGCGAGGCAAACTGGACCTGCGGTGGCCGGATTCAAGCGCTCCCCGCTACTCGTATGGCATGTCCGACGGCTCGACATGAATCCAGACGTGGACTTCATCACTCGCATGCACAGCGGACCCCTGGGAGAAAATTCAGGAACCTTTGTCATTCGCTATCCTGTTGTACTTCGCATCTTCCGCGAGGTTCGCGAGAAAGCAATGACAACGGGGGACAGAAAGTCTGTGGCCCTACTCTGCCACTATATAGTGTGGTTCATGATGGTGACGTTCTCGGACCAGATGAGCAATATTGATGTGAAGACGGTGGTGGAGCAAATATCACTCGAATTTGAGTATCCAGGACTAAAGCAGGACGTGATAGATATGGACGAAGCAATGAGCAAGGGCCCTGAGAAGGGCATGCATGTCAGGCCGTAAGTGTTATCATACTTCCACAACCACCCGGAGAGTCACCGAGTCAACTGAACTCTGTTAGACCACTACTTGCGTCTTTGACTCAGTCGGAATGGCAGGTTTTCATCCTAATAGAGTTCCAGAGCGGGGCATTCAGCCCAGTCCGACGTGTAGATTGGAAGAGAGGCGGCTCGATCGGAGGCCCGCCCATGTTCGCGCAAAAGCACGCGGATGGAGTTCATGTGTATGTGTAGAACCCAACGACACTCCGGTAGGAAGCGTAGCGGGTTTAGAAGCAGATGAAGAAGCAAATGCCAGAGCCCCAGTCTGATGGACCATTGTGGACCAACTGCTATGGCTCGTTGGCCTCTGAATTAAGCGAAGTTTCACCCAAATGTCATGCAAAAATCAAGCCAGATAGAATGTACCATTTATTCTTGTTCAATAATGTATGCTACCGTCCTCGAATAATGTTGCGCCCATTATCTTGTTAAATGACGATCAGTTTCTCCCTTATAATATGCAACTCCTAACGTCTGCACGTCAATTCGAAGATGCTCTACGTGCATGGCTTCCTAAGACACGAATGGGTCGCAAGTGTATGCCTTCCCAACAAGTAGAGAAACGTCGACAGGGATATCCGCGGCCGGCTAATGACTGCTGTATTCGCGACAGTGGTCTTCGCAGTGATTGCCCATCATTTGTGCACGTGGAGAGCGCCTGCATAATACGCCAACGCTCTTCCTCTAATTCCTCGAAGGATGTTTCAATTCGTCGTTACAAACTTCGAAATTTCGAAAGCAGCATGCGATCCATGTCAATTGATAAGCCCATTTTCATTTTGAGTTAGGTGCATGGTCTTCAACTTGAATCTCACGGACGCTTCTTTCTCAAGAATCCACCATCGCAGACGAAGGTGAGTTTTGGGCTGATGCATATGAAGTTGAACTGCAAATGACCTCGAAAGTGCAGGAACATAACATCATCATAGACAGAGCCACTGACCCCCATATCACGCGCGAGACCTGTACCGTACTGCCCGGCTAACGACCAATCGCGAAAAGCGCTTTCGCTCGCTGTGTCGACGGGGACGAAAGCGCTTTCGATATCGGTAGGTGAGTCTATCAAAATTCAAAAGGAGCGGAAATGATTGATTTAGTTTTTCTGTCCAGGGTCTGTGAGCTGCCGCCATAGTCGTGTCCGCCTGCAAGAGCAAGCGTGGCTGCTGGAAAGCGCTAAGTTATGACATGGATTGTCCAACTTGCAATTAGTATACTCAGGAACTGGACAATGTTGTAAGCCTCTCCCACGAGTTCATCTCCGTTCTCTATTGCCTCCACTCTTTTCTAGGAGCCACAGGTTTTGTTTGCCAAGCACAGTATACCTACCGTCAAGGCGAGCACCCATGAACTTAGCCCTGTTTTTCTTGCATGCGCTCTCGTTATCGAACAGGGAGGGCCTCAGAGGCCAGATATCTCACTCACTTAACCCTTGACAATATTCCAAGGGCTCGAGTTGTGCATGCAGGCGTGCTCTCCTCATGTCTGCTCCGTTCAGTCGCAGTACGCCTGGCGTCTTGGTTATCTTGGAAACCCATGCTTCCGAGACCGTCGGCGAGCAGCTACATGAGGTTCTAGCGTATTACCAGGTAACAAACTTATTCCAACCGTCGCAATGCTTCCACGCTGACAGTCTCCTCATGCGTATCGACCAAGTCCGTCGCACAAAGCGCCACCTCGTGTATGCTGACCTTTCACTTTACGACCAGGTGCATTACAGTTCCGAAGTTCGCGATATGGACCCTTGGTCAGGTTCTAATGCCGCAAGCTCATTGACCTATACAGGCAGTCTTACTATCCCCACTATTTCACTGAGATCCACTCGAGATTGGACCCTGGACCACCCGGATGCAACGCGCATGTGCGGCGGTATGGACCTCATGCCAGGTAGACGTTTAAGACGTGTCCTCAACAAAAAATCTGTATCTTCATCCCCGCCAAGTAGTCTCTATCAGTTGTACGCTACGCTCCAGCTTGCGCAAGTATCGGCATCGCCGCTACACCAGCACTATTAAACAGAGAGACCCCCTGCACCCTCGAAAACCTCCATTACGTCCACAACAACATACAAAGCCTCTGATGCCTAAAATATCTGACCCTCAGGTGAATCTGAAATGTAGGTGGCAGCTTTGTGCAGCGTGTATGCTAGTTTTGATTGCTAAACTATCCTTTGCATGGATTTCAGATGCGTTGCCTCCATACATACAATCCCTCCAAGCTGGGTGGCTAGCTGTGTTACCAAGTGCCGCTGCCGTTGTAAGTCCTATGAATGCTCTTCCGTGTGGTATAGATCTGATCATCCGCTACCAGGGTGGTTTGCTAGCGGCCACCGAGACCAGTTTCCTTGTCTTCTTCAAGACACCGCCCCAAAACCCTGGTGACGACTTCGCAGCCACCAAGGCTTCGCACAACGCTATCCTTATCCTCACCTACATAGCCCTACTATTTAGCATCAGTGCTACGTTCAGCTCACTGGTACTGGCTGATGAGTTTGCAGGCCTGCCTGACCATGCAGCTCGCTCAGATGTCCCGACCGAAGGCAATCTGATAACCCGCGATCATTGGCACGCACTGGTTACCTACGGTCTGCGCCCAGCAGTGGGATGGCTTGTAATGCATTGTAAGCACAGAAATCGTGTTTCAATCCTCCGATCCCGAGCATTAAGCGGCACCATTTAACAGGGATGGCCTCTTTGATCATTGCCATTCTGGCAGTTTTTGCTCAAGTGGTAGTCTTTGCTTTTAACGCGGAGCCAATCGTTGTCAGACAAGTTGTCTTAATCGCTGCAATCTTCGCTCTGGTCCCCGTGTTGGCCTTTGTCATGACTCACACCATGGACACACGTCGAAAAGGGGGCTATCGGCCAGTTGCTATCACTGAGCAAAGTTGATGAACGAGTAACAACCCATGAAGTGATTTGTGTATTGGTATGAATATAGGATATGTATTGAGAGTACCAAGAGGGTAGTACATGCATTCTAAGCGAACAATTATCTTGTAGAAGTCCGATGAAAAGAGTGAACACTGTGATTCCGTAACGTGGGTATGACATTGAAAGCTATCCATGACTCTCACTTCTGGCGCGCCTTCCGTTACCAACCACAGAGGATAACTGTACGCTACCCGTACGTGTACGTCGTGGCAGAGGTTCACGATAGCTTTTTGGCTCCCAGCTCCACGTCGCGTACATCTTGGCATCAGGTAAGGGTTTCGCGGATGCTGCGTCCTTCTCCTTTTCCTTTTCCTTGGCTTTCGCTCCGTTCACTAGTTGAGGAGTAGGGGCCACTCCAGGGAGACCGGTTCCGGAGTTCCAAGGAGCATTGACACCAGGACCATATATCAGCTTTTGCGTGCCTCGCATGAGAACGGGTGGCGGCGTAACTTTTGTCGCGCGTGTATATATGGAACCCTGGATATCAAGAATAGTCAGCGCCTACGTAGCGTGTTAGATACGGAGACAACTTACAGGCAAGATTTCGAAGGCCAAGGAAGGTATTCGAGACGTTTGTTGGCTGACAAGAGGTACAATGCGTTCTGTGCCACGAATGGATCGCGGCGGCTTGCTCGGTAGCTTGGTTTCTGTCTCTGCCTCCTTTCCTTTGTCCTTTCCGGACTTGTCATCAGCAGGATCGGCGATTGGCTGCGGATATGACGGCCCCATCGCAGCAACGCGCGGATCGTTGGGCAGTGATATTGCATAGAGAGTGGGATGTGGTTCCCATCGAGAGTTACTCTCCGTTTGGTTGATGAGCTCCAAAGCAACCTTGTATCGTGCAGGATTCGTAGGCCCTAGGTCCTTTGGCGGAGGATGGGTTAGAACATGATGATACGCCTGATATAAGGCCGATTGCATTATGGGAAGTTCGTAGGGCCGCGGAGGAAGGGGAGGAGTGTCCTGGTGTGCTGGAAGATGCCAGGTTGGTTGGGAGGATAGGGAAGATGCGGCGTATGGTACAGCAGTGCGATAATCTGCTGCGCCAAAGGATACCTCCGGCGGAGGGGTAACAGGACGCTCAATCTTCACAGGGCTGATTGGAGCAATTGCTAAGCTCCCAGCGAGTGGAACAGACGCAGGCGGGGGAGAAGGGGTATGTCGGGGTGTGTGGCTAGGAAACGGAGGCATGAAATCGGGCACATGAGGAGGTGGCTGCCAGTGCGCAGTTCGTGGTCTCTTCCGTGGAGGCGTCGATGGGTTTGATATAGGAGAGAGGGGGAGCGGAGGTGTCAGAGGACGCGGGCTTGTCATTCGTTCGTCTATCTTCTGCTTGACTGTGTCCAGCGGCTGCTCTAGTACGCCATTTGTATTCGCCTGCTCTTCCAATTCCTCATTGAGATCTGCGTCCATAGGGGATAGCGCCTCTTCGTCCTCGCTCTCCTCGTATAACTCGTCTAATAGTGCTTCCTCTGATATTGGCCCGTATACGAGAGGAACCACATCATCATAGTCTTCGCGTAACCCGACAGAAAGAAGAGCTATATGGGACTGCATATGTGAACGAAGCAAGCATACTGTAAGGCCACTGACCTTTGAACTCGTTCAAGTCTTCCACTCGTCTTGCCGTATGAACAGCATACCGCGACATCTCCAGCCCCTCCGTAGCACAATACTCGCTCAGCTCTGCTACATCCACACCCAGCTCGCTCAGAGCACATTCCGCATCCCTGGCATTGAGGCGTAATCGTCCAGCTTGTTCCGCGTATTTGGCACATGTGGCCGAGAGTAGCGTGAGGTAACGAGAAAGTAGATCGGTCAGTACCAAGGTCGCCTGGCTGGACGCACGCGAGAAATGGTGTGCATGCAAAGTTTCAATAGTAGCAGTTTCTAGTAATCTCTTCGCCCCAACGTCCATTCTCGTCGTGTGTTTGTATGAGCTCGCTGCCTACGCGAGCAATGGTGACGGTTCGGTCCACGTGCATTCAGTCTCCGATACAAACACATTGATCCTCCGCGAGTCCCTCAAACTGGGAGCGCCTCATTAACTTCAATTCATTGCGAAATCACTTCCGAGTCTTCAATATGTGTGGCCGATATTCACTGGGCATACCTGTAAGTTGTTTGATCAAGCGGGATGCGTGTGTGCTTATAGATGTTTTCAAGCACCATGATATTCAGCAGTTACACGGCTATAACGTTCAAGTTGGAGAGTGGGTAGCTCAAGAGCAATTCCACCCTAGGTGAGAGAAACAAACTCGCTTGCCTCACTTCGGGCACTGACCTGAATATCGTAGGCACAATATCGCACCCCGATCTTATGCGCCGGTCATTCGACGCGAACAGCGACGTACTCATGAAGAGGGGTCTTCCGAGACCTCTAGCTCAATCGAATCTACTCCAGTCATTCTGCATACCATGAAGTGGGGTATTGTACCGCACTGGAGCAAACACGACGATGGCGACTTGAACACCATCAATGCACGATGCGAAGCTCTCATAGAAGGCGGTGGTATGTGGGCCAGCCTCAAAGGCAAGAAACGATGTGCAATACCTTGTGAAGGCTATTATGAATGGTTGAAGAAAGGCAAGGAACGTCTTCCGCATTTCACCAAGCGAGGTGATGGCAATATGATGCTATTGGCGGGGTTGTATGACCACGTAGTCTTGGAGGGTAAGATGCGACCCACATGCGAAAAGTCAGTGTTGACACCAGTTCAAAGGACACACAGAGCCATTGTGGACTTTCACAATCGTGACAACGGATGCTAGCAGTACATTCACCTGGCTTCATGATCGACAGCCGGTGATCCTGTCTACTACGGACGCTTTGAACACCTGGCTTGATACATCTTCTGGCACCTGGTCCGCTACTTTGTCTAACATGGTGCGGCCGTACAAGGAGACCGATGTCTCGTTGACCTGGTGCGCATACCAGCAACACATGAAAGACTTCTACTCACTCGTTTGCCTCAGCTATCAAGTGCCGAAAGAAGTAGGGAAAGTAGGCACTGAGTCTTCCACCTTTATCGAGTCTGTTGCCCAGCGGCGTGATGGCATTCAAGCTATGTTCGCCCGACAACTCGAATCTCAGACTTCACCTTCCGGCTCGCAGCTATTACCACGTACTCCAAAGCGCAAACGCAGCAACTCCATCGAAGCTCCGTCGATCAGCCCAGTACGGAAGAAGACCGCAAAGCGTGAAAGTACTATTGTTGAAGATATTATAGATCTGTGCAGTGATGAAGATGCAAAAGGTGCACCTGTCGAAAAGCTGAATACGTGGGAGGATGATTCGGACGTCGAGTATATTGACAAGCCTGAAACTGAAAACACGAAGCGTACGGTGAGCTTTCGCATACTTAGAATCCATGGATTGTTCTGACATTTAATCAAATGCAGCAATCCGATGGTTCATCGAAAAGGGTGAGTTCAAGCCAGTCTGGTCGGTGCAAATCTACTCAAATTCGTCTCTACCCCGTTACCTCAGAAATCCAAGGCAAGCGCCCGACTGATGATTTTTATTCTCGGACTAACGAGGATCTCATCGAAGCAGACTTCGCCTGTGAAGACATCGGCAAGCAATACAGATCCGACGATTCCAAAGATTACTTCTTTCTTCAGCAAAGCTTGATGGTCTCCTGAGGTCTTGAGGAATGTGATGTGGCCACGGCTGCGAGCCCCTAAGTTCTTGACAAATCCGGCGACCTCATTCCCAAAGCGGACATAAACGTTGAACTTCAACTTTATCTCTGACCGTCATCATCTACACTCCTTTGTCTACGCTCTGAACATGCACCTGGCTCTATCTTATCTCCTGGCCACTCTTTTGTATTCGTCATGCGCTGCTGCGATACCTATCCCTGGCCTGGTCTCTGCGATCACCGCTCCATCACCCGTTCCGCTTGTACTTGGGCTCTCTGTTCCGTTTCTGGTCCTGGTCTTGGCGAAAGTTGCATATATGAAGTACCGTCGCATCGAATCTATACACTCGGAGGCACACGCTGAACCTGAGCCGAAGTCCTCGTCCACCCTTATCGGCCTTGGTCTGCACCCGAAGCTACTCAGAAAAGGCTCTCAAAAACTTAGGCTTGAAGTCTTGTCTGGGTATCTAGTTGGAATGTTGGGCTCTCCGGAATGGGAAACTAGGGTGAAAGTACGGGTTGATAGGGCGGTGAGGAAGGCGCGCTCTCAACGTTCCGAACCTGGTTCTCGCGCGGTCTCTCCTTCCGTCTGTACCCGTTCAAGATTGGGAAGTTCTCATCGCTCGCGTGATACCAGCACTGGTGGATACAGAAGTTCTCGTCAAGCGTCTTCGCGATATTCATCGAGGTCGCGCACAATGTCTCTATCCTTCCTCGAAATGTACTCTCCCGACAGCAATGTCGCTAGCTGCAGCATGATTCATCCGTCGTCTCCACCTTGCTCTGATGGTCATCCCGCGATACCGCCGTCTTCAGACTCGTTCCGTTCAAAGGCCAACAGCACTTTCATCCAGATGAATACAATTGCGCCCACACTCTCACCATCACTACTCCAGATCATAGCGCCCACCATAGCGTCCTGGGGAGATGACACGCAGCAAGAGCTGTCTCACAGCACAGGATCTGCGGAGCGAAGTACATCGAGTAGCCCCAGTGAGTGTATTGCTTTGCCTACCACTTTTTTTTTCATACCTGACTTCTTGCAGCTCCTCCTTTCGAAACACCTCCCACTACACCTATCGAACCGTCCACCAGTATGCGTACCGCGACGTCTGCGACGTCCAGCATCAATGCTAGAGATACGAGTCATTCCTCAGGTTCCGCTTCAACACCATCACCAATAATCAAAAACAATACTTCGCTTGCTGTTCCCTTCCCCACCTATGGTCAGCGTCCGCTACCTCCACGTCCCCAGCACACACATCGGAAGTCTGAAAGCACACCCCTCTCGTCTACGACGCGTCCACTGAATATCGACAACACCAATAAGTCTGCCTCCAAGGCAAATGTTGAGTACCTATCAGTGGACCCTGCAAAGTACATTGCCGAAAGACACATTACGGCACGAACTAAATCTCAGCGTAGAAAGAGTGGTAGTCCGTCCCTTGGCCCATCTCCGCTTCGGTATCCGGTCAGGAGTTCCTCGTCATCCAGTATATCTCGCGCCCTATCCGAAATGGACATTTCGCAGACCAGTTCCAGTGTTGCGAACGCAGATACACCTAAATGGGAGCTGGACGACCTGTTGAAGAACGGCCAGCTAGACATCGATGCTGTGACGGAAGCCCTAGGCCTCGGCTTCTCCTCTAATACTGGTGCTGGCTCGACCTCCAGCTCGAGGCTGCAAACACTTCCTACGGAAGTATCTGAGTCCCTACTGCGCAAACCGGGAGGGCTTCTGTGCGTCATCCCAGAAGAAGGCGATATGGACGATTCAGGCGTCGAGAATGCCGATGTGCGCCCCCTATCCTCTCTGATTGAACGATGGGGTCGTGTCCAGCATCAGAAGTTCGGCGTTGAGACGGACGACGTGCGTGAGTCCGTCAGCTCAAGCATACTCGAAGTCGACCTGAGCCTACTTGGCATCGACGTTTCCGCGATCTCTGGGATCGGAACTCCACTGCTGAGAGCGGAGCTCAGTAGTATTTGGGACGAGGATGAGCTGAGCTCCGCGTGGAGAGACGACTCGAACTCAAGGTTTGTCCATCTCATAGGTTCTTTGGACGTGTCTAACTTTATTGTTCAGTGACATCATCGGCTTTGCATGCTGAATGGGCTAGTACCTTACACAAACCGGCGATACACGAAATGCACTTCTCAAACACATAGTATACATATGAGCACCCTAGCACCTACGAATTGATTTTGTACGTTTCTGAGATAGAAGCACATGTAGGCCTAGAAGGTTGTAATATAGGTCAATAACAATACGAACATAGCACAATACTAATTCGCTACATGGTATACTATACGATACATGAATCCAACCAGCAGTCTGATCATACAAGAAATGTTAGCACCAAGCGTACTCAACCACCAGCCTTTCCCAAGAGGGCATAACCGTTGCCTAGTGGGCCATAAAGCTAAAGCCACAGTGAGAAACATGTACACAATTGCTGTAAACGACTATGTGGAACGCACCTTTCCATAGCAATGGTGGCAATATGGCTCGCCTTCCTTCTCCGTCAGACGGGACGAATCCAAGGAAGTGTTGCATCCTGTGCATCGCAAGCAGTTGCGATGATACGTCTTCCCAAGGGCCTTGATCTGTCAAAGGGAGTCAGCAACATGCCCACTAAGAAATGAGACTGGTGTTACCTGTTCTGCGAAATATACCGACTTCTGACACTTGGGACAGACAGGGGTGCCTCCTCCCCACTGTCTGCCGGTGGCCATCGGCGTCATGGGCGACGCCATCCGCCCTGTGAGCGCAGATCCATACCGCGTGCCCGTCGTCATCGGAGCCAATGGGACAGTAATGCGGGCATTCGGTGTGGCCTTACTCTCGCCGGCAACGTCTGTCGCCGACGGTACCGGTCGTGTGGGGGTTGCGGGGGCTTTGACAGGACTCACAGAACGCGCTGAAGCTGTCATGGCGGAATCAAGAGGGACGGTACGAGGCAGTCCGCCAGTTCCCCGGCCGGTGTGCGATGGGGCTCCGCTGACCACCGGAGGCTCCCAATCGTCATCTTTCGCTTCAGCTTCAGCAGCCTCCTTCGGCTCTTCAAGTGTGGCCTCTGGCAGAGACCGCTCTGTGCTTATGGGACGCACAGGGCTGTATGAATGGGTGGGTCGGAAGATCGGGGTAGGAGAAATGGCTCTGGATGCGCCGAATGTGTTGCCAGGTGCAACCTTGCGTGCGGGAAGGGCGGGTGGCCTCGAGGGAGGTGAACGAGAGATGGGCGGAAGCATGGTTCCACTGCGCGTAGGCGAAGTGGGCGGTGAGCCAAACACATCGTTGCGGTCTGGTAGGTTGGCCTGGCGGAGATCTCGCGTGCCAAAGTTCTTCGAGTGGCAGTTCTTACTAATCAAGACGTTACACCGCTGCCTGAAGCTCGACGACTGACCGTACGCACCAGTATGGCTACAGATCCAAAGTCAGTTGCGCATAGCCGGTGTACTGAGCACGAGGTGACTCACCTCCTCATCATGCTCTACCAAATTGGAGTCCAAGCGTTTCCTACAGCTTGTGCAGGTCAGGCATGGCTGAAGCCTGGTTAGTACGTGCATTTATGACAACCTGACAAGAACCATACTTTGTGGTATAACTGCGCCCAAGTCTATTAGTCAATTGCGCTTGAGAGGCGTAAAAGTGTGCGCACCTTCCGTCCAGGACCCATTACCTAAGTGTCAACTGGAGCATCAGAAACGGTGAACGGCAGCTATGTTTGTCTTACGTACCTGCTCAGCGGCGTAGACCATCTTGTTGCATCTGGGACAAATGGGTGTTCCTCCGAAAGGGTGCATGCTGGTGGTGGTTATTGGTAGAAATGCTGTAGAGCACTGCGCGTACAGCTTTGCCTTCGCGAGCGAAATGAAGTCACTACTGCCGGCGCGGCCGGCCGTATGATCACCTGCTCGGGCGGAGATTGCCGAGATACCGTGGAAAGCACACCGATGAAATTGATGAGCGCTCAAAAAATTCGAATCGAGCGTCTCATAACTTGGTCCTCCAACGCCTCTCGATCTCCTCATCTTTCTGTACAACCACCTCCTCTCACTCACCCACCACCTACTCACCGCATACGACTCTCATCATGTCTGACGACGAGCAGCATCAGCACAACTTCGAGCAGGTATGTGTCGGCTTTGAGCTGTAGTGAAGTGGGACTTCTGCTCATCATGGTCCCCGTTGTAAAACCTCTCCAGGCCAGCGCTGGGGCCTCCTTGACCTTCCCCATGCAGTGCTCTGCCCTTCGCAAGAACGGGCACGTCGTCATCAAGGGTGCGTAGGATGTGATGTTTAGGGGGTGGGACTTGGGCTGATGGCTTGCGTTGCAGGCCGTCCCTGCAAGATCGTCGAAATGTCCACCTCCAAGACCGGCAAGCACGGTCACGCCAAGGTTCACTTGGTTGCCATCGACGTAAGCTTTGTCTTCTACTTCATTTCTTGCCCCTTCTAAACTCTATGAATGCAGATCTTCACCGGCAAAAAAATGGTATGATGCCTCGCGCCTTCGCGATCTCCTTCCCATCTGACCGCGCTGCCACTGCTTACAGGAAGATATTTGCCCATCCACCCACAACATGGATGTTCCCAACGTTTTCCGTACCGAATACCAGCTCGTACGTATCCCTGTTCCCAGGCTACCTTGTGATCTCCCACAATCCGCTAAAACGCGCACGCAGGTCAACATCGACGATGGTTTCCTCAACTTGATGACCACTGACGGTACTGCCAAGGACGATGTCCGTGTTCCCGAGGGTGACATCGGAAAGCAGATCCAGGGCGACTTTGACGAGGGCAAGGATCTGCTCGTCACGATTGTCTCCGCCATGGGTGAAGAGCAAGCGATCTCCTTCAAGGAGGCGCCCAAGGGCAGTTAAATTAGACGCTGACCTGGATATGGCCTTACTCTCGTGTATTTTTGTGTCCATCTTTACTTCTCGGTCCCATCATCTCTGTGTTGTTCTACCAGCGCCGCCACCTCACCCCCATACCATCATATCCGACCAGCCACTGTTCCGCGCGACCGTGCATGTGTATTCATCTCTCATGCGGTGTATGACATGTAGTACCTACAACTCGTCCACTGCCTCGCTCTATCGTTGTTGTCTCGTCTAGTTGTTGTTGCAAAGATCATTGATATATCGGACGATCCTTGCAGGCTTTGCCTTGTTGTGGGATGAGTGCTTGTTGACTGGAGTCGCGGTGAATGTCCTTGGGTCACGCAATGAAGTATGATCGCACCATCAGACATTGACACTGTGCTGCAGCTGCATGCGGCAGACAGCCTGCATATGAACGTAGAGATCGGACACACATCCATCTAGTATGAAGCTTAAGTCGCTTAAGTGAGATCGATTCTCGCGCTAATACCAAATCGTATCTCAGTTGATTCATCTCATTTAGAGTTGTGACATACGTCTTTTACTGGAACATTGGTGATATACCGTACTAAGTACAAACATCCAATCTCAACATCCAACCGAGTGGCTTCGCGACCCAACTCGGCTCATCTTGACGGTCTTGCACTTGTGTCCCTTTGGCGGAACTTGAACGTTCCCAGCATCCCTTGGCGAAGGCCAGTTGACGGGCGACACCGATGATGGATATGTGCACATTGAGAGGGTCTCCCTCCTCCTAAGACGACCCTTGTGGAGATGCGATAGTACATGACTCCGGTCGCTGCGCAGCGTCATGTCAAGTGAGATTGTGCGAGGGATGACAGAGAACTCTGGGGTAACTTCGGCGTCCAGTATCCTGAGCCTTGAAACAGCGGGCGAGGCATCGTCCGTGCCTTCTGTATTCCTTGCGCAGCGTATAACTACAGCGTGAGCATAGGTTAATCCAGAACTAACTTACCATGAGTGCTTTCCGACTTGGGTGCTCATGGATCTTCGTACCCCTGCCGAATTAGCACTGTAGAGAGCTAAGATGAATCATCGTCAGCGACGTCGTCTTCATTCACCGAGATATACCACGCTGAGGGTAAATACGTACATAGCAGTGCGCCATAACAGAAAGCCACGACACCGTCCGCTAGTCGGAAAGCCCTAGGAGAATCGCGCGACCCAAACGGCCCGCCCCATATTCAAATCCCCTCCCCTCCTCCTCAAAACAGCAACCACCTAATCAAACAAGGCAGGTAAGAACGTGAGAGTGCTGCCGGACGGCTGTTGGCGCGTGGGTGTCTGTTTGTCGTGGGATGCGCAGTTGTGAGCTAACGTTTTGGAGCGCTGGGGCGAGGGGTTGAGGGGGTTGAGGGTTGGGGGTGAGGGTGAGTCATTTGTGTGCTTGCGCGGTCCTCTTCTCTTCGTGCCTTGTGGCGGCTTTGCATGACCAGTCGAGTTTCCGGGACCTCTACTGTACGCATTGTCCACGAGCTTTATGCTAGTTCCTGGTCAAACCTGTAAAAAACCGATGCAAACCTCCCAGAGAACAACCAGTCCGCCACGCTCGTGGTCGCACAAACACGCAACTCAGCACGGTCAAAACTCGCCGCCCCTCGCACCGTGGCGCCCCAAAATCAAATTCACCACCCACCAAATTACGCACCAGCGTCCCACCAACGTTCCAACCAACCAATCAACCGCAAGCGAGTGAGCGGGAATTAATTAATTAATCACGCACGCCCTTCCGCGTCGTAGCCGGCGGACGCGCTGTTGCCTAGCAGAGATCGGGGCGTCTTCATTTGACGAACGCAGTGGTGTGGATGGCTGTTGGCGCGTATGTACTGTATCCGCTGCTGCGATCAGTCAGTCCCTCCCAGCGAGGACTGACCCGTTACAGTATACATGCACCCACGACGAATCTCTTCCTTCATCCACGTATACGTTCGTCACCGGGTTTTGCAGGGCGTCTTGGAACGACCGAGAGGCTAGTTTGTAGACGAAGATCGCATTTGACAACTTCTTCGTCGTTGGCGTCTTGCGTTGCGTTACCTGGCAGAGATCGGGGCGTTCTCATTTAACGAAGCCCCTTCGTTCGCTAATTTGGTGTGGATGGTTGTTGGCGCGTATGTGTCCGCCTGTCTGCTGCGATCAGCTCGAACGTGTTGTTTCTCCACGAACACGTAGGCAAGTGTAAGTAAGATGGTCGGATTTGGCAAGTTCCTCGATTAGCGCTGAAGCGAGTATGTTCGAATTTGACTGAGTTCCAGTGCAAAATGTTTATCGCGCAAGCTTCAGAGCTTTGCCAGTTACTGTTCGAACACTTGGGTATTCACGCAGCACACATTGAGAGAGGTATACCACAAATGCCATTGCACAACAAAAGTGTATCACGTATCAAAAAAAACATACGGTCGAGAAAAACAGAGAAAAAACAGTAGCAATTAAAGTACAATTACGCCTCGCCACCACACCACACCACCGACCGAGGGCGACCGTCCATACACTTTTTTCTTAAACAACCTCCTCCGCCCAAGAAAATCACCACCACAGTTACAACAGACAGGAAATCGTTCGAAGAGAATTCGGGGAATGGGTCGACAGGGAAGAATGCAGGGTAGGGAATGCAGGGGAATCTACCACGTCGTAGGCCCGAACGTCTGGTTCGGCGCCAGACTCCAATACGGCGCCTTCGCCGCATCGAGCGTGTTCAAATACACCGTATTCCCCCACCACGACTGAATACTCGTCAACCCAATACTCCCATTCGCCGGATACTGCAAACAGAAAAAGATGACCACGGCCCCAATCGCCACGCCCGAGTCCAGCGCGGCGCTCAACACATAATTGTACTTCGTCCACCACGCGAAATGGCGCCGGCGCACGACGTAGTTGAACACGAAGCCCGTGACGCACCACGTCACGTAGTTGCTCGGCGTAGCGGGGGGGATGAGGCCCGTCCCGGAGAAGATGACGGGCCAGTTGATGTACTTCAGCACGACGTTGTTCCAGCGCATCTGTACCACCCGTGTAAGGACCGGCGCGAGGAAGCCCGCGAGGAAGAAGAAGACGAGGCCGTAGTAGATCTGGCCCGAGGAGAACTGGCGCGCGGGGCCGATGACGCCCCAGATTATGGAGGCGGTGCCGAAGACGGCGGTCGAGGGGCAGATGAAGCCGTCTGGCTGGTCGGCGGCGCACATGTCGGAGACGTTCGTGAACATCCAGGCTTGCACGCCGAGTTGGACGGTGCCCGCGATGACGGTCGCGACGATTTGGGCCCAGAACATCGGGCGGGGGCTGCGCGCGAGCGAAAGCGAGTGCGTCAGCATACCCTTCACACACAGTAAAAGAAGGACGGGGGGGACTCACGGGATCTTCATGTAATGACCGAGCTTAAAGTCGGATGTGAACTGGAGGGCCTGGGCCATGGTGATGTATCCCCAGGTCTTGAACATCATCATGGCGATGGGCTTTCCGGGGAGCGCGTACCCGATGATGAGCTCCGTGATGACGTTCAGGCCGACCTGCTGGTTCGTGATGGCCTGGATCATGCCGATGGGGATGATGTACACGAATGCGATGATCTACAGGCGCGACAGCGACGGTTAGTTAAATTTGAGGTAGAAAACAATAAAAAGGGGGAGGGACGCACGAGAGCAAGGACGAACGCCCAGACGGGCATCTGGGTAGGCCAGACCTCGATGACGATAACACCGAACACGAACATCGTCACCAAAATAATCGCATACCACCACTCGGGCACCTGGGGGTACTTCGCCATCAACCTCGCATGGATATCGGGCTGCTCATGCATCGAGCGGCGGGACTGCGTCCAGATCTGCTTGCGGAAGTATATGAACGTATGCGTGATCGTCGCCGTAATACTCGCGAACGACAGTCCGTACGACAGCGCAAAGGTCGTGCTGAGGAAGAGCGGGGAGTACTGTTTGTACAGCTCCTCGGAGAAGTTGCCGTCGGCGTCGAGGATGGCGTGCACGTTGTACGACTTGGCGGTGTTGTCGTACGAGTGCGTGGAGGATATGGGGAGGAACTTGGCGTACCACGTGTTGGTGTAATACAGCGCGGGTACGATGATCCAGAAGAACAGCACCATCGAGCCCGCAATATTCGCCTCAGCCCACCAGGGCGTCGCGAGCGGACTCCCCACATACGCGATCTGCGCCCAGTCGAAGGTGATGACGGACATCCCGAGGCCGGTGACGGACCCGAACAGCTGGTTCACGACGACGTTCTCGGGGGCGATCCAGCAGACCCAGTTGAAGTAGGACAGGGCGGAGAAGATGTAGCCCGGGAAGAAGTACCAGAGGAAGGAGCCGAGGAAGGCGTACAGGAAGAACCGCTCGCGCGAGATACCGCCGCGGTTCCCGATACCCGCGTATTGCTGCGAGTGCAGCGTGTTGAACAGCGTGCATGTCACGAGGTTCGCGGGCCAGATCATCGAGGGCGGTTGCACGAGGAAGCGACGCGCGATGCCGCCGATGCTGAACCCGATGAGCTGGGTAGACATCACCAACATCCACTGGTATCCGAAATTGTACGTCTGGTTATAGAACACACGCTGGACGGCGATGATGTCCGTCGCATACGCGCTCTGGTATCCGACGGTGGCCATGATGGTGATGAGGACGTGTTCCTTGATAGTGAACGGGCCCGGATTGAGCGATACGCCGAATATCTTGACGGAGGGTACGATGCGTGCCCAGACGCGCAGGAGCGGGAAGGAGATGAGCTGGGCGACGACGCCGGAGACGGTGACGGCGGGATAGCGGAAGAAGAAGAACTGGTTGAGCCCTGGGATGAGGATGGCCCAGACTATGCCGATGAACCATGCGCGGAAGGTGTTCACGGGCATCTGGGTGTCGTCGGTGTTGGCGACGGCGGAACGGACTTCGGGGTAGGGAGAGTCGTCCTCGAGCGCGTCGACGTGCTCGAGGTCGAGGTTCGGGTCGTCGAAGTCGGCTACCGCGACATGGTGCGGGAGCTCTGGTGACGAGCGAAGCGAGTTAGTATGTGTGCGTGCGGATGCAAGACGATAGTGGAAATCACTGACCGTGCTTCTCTGCGGGGATGTCAAACTTTTCCTCATGGAGCGAGGAGGCAGACATGGTGGGCGAACCACACGGGGAGAGAAGGCGGAGGAGGGGGGAGACGGGGGGAGGGGGTCGAATATGGAATCACAGGACGGCGGCGGGTGGAGGGCTTTATAGGCAGCGGGATCGAAAAACAGTTCTTTATTCTGTTCCGCGCGTAGGGCAATAATGGGAGATGGTGATGTTCCACGCGGTGCGCTATCAGTTGGGTGGGCTCGCCAAACACCAGACACACCAAACACCAAACACCACCTCGCGAGACCCCGGCGCCACACCCCCGGGGCGATAGGATAGGATAGGATAGGATAGGATAGCGTAGCGTCTGTGCACCACCCAACCCACCCACACACTGATCGAGATTATTCGCTCCCCGCCTCCCGACCGCACATCGTACTGCAAGCGGGGCCCCGAGTGTTGTGTTCAGAGCACTGCACGATGAGGAGGACAGCGAGAACGAGCTCGCGGATGTTTGCGTTGCGCGTGGATGGACAGGCATGGCATGGCGAGGACGGGCAGAGGGAGACGGAGGACGTGCCAAGGCTTGGAATGGTGGCAGCTGCATGTGCTCTGCGGCGTTGCAATCACCCCCGTCTGCCATCATCCGCTCGTGTGATCTCTCCTCCCCTCCCATCCTCATCATCCTCCTCAATCCCTCAGCGACGCACCACCGCCTCGCACCACCATCAAAACTCGTCGTCGTCGCCAACACCTCGCCAGCACAGCGTCGCAGATAGCGGACTTGGACACGGACACACCAAAACATCTCGCTTCATCTCGTCGAGTGAGCCCGCATTTACGCCGGGGAGTGGCAGGCGCAAACGCACAGACGGTGTAGCACGCGGTGCATCATCATCGCCCAAGCGCGCCGCACGCACACACTGCTCCCGAGAAGAAGAAGAAGAAAGAACCCAGACACATCCTCACCCAGAAAGCGGAATAGACGTCGCTGGACTCGCAATGTGTCCCGTCTCGAATCAAATCACCACAAGCGCGCGAACCCGGGTGGTGTGTCCGAGCTTATCAGCCGCCACGCTTCCCCGCAACCCGGCCCTCTGGTTCCGTCCTTCCGCATCTAGCCCCCGACGCCAAGACCACTGCACACCGCACTGCACATCACTGCACTCACTCATTCGCAACTCGTTGATCTGTGCACCGTGCACCGCCGCCACCAACTCGCGTCGCGCTCCCACACATCAGCTCGCAACCGCCGTCTCCTGTGCTCTCCTCGGCACACATCTCTGCGATGAGAGATACGGATACGGATACGGGAGGGTGCATGTCCCGGCTAAGAACTGACACTGCGACTGCTTCCGCGTGCTGAAACGCAAGCCCCTGTTATCTCTCTCTCTCTTCTGCAGCACAGTTCTGTATCCTTCGGCGATGCGATCGCTCACCCAGGACTCAGATAACCCGCTCTTTGGCTTTGGCTAGGCACGCACTCTTCCCGCGTCTCCATGACCATGGAGTCTCTGTGTGCCAACTAGCGAGTAACGAGTAGGGTATCGAGTTCCACACCGACTCCGCCCGCCCCTCCAACGCCAACGCCAACGCTCCAGCTCCAGTGGCCTTGACAAGCACCCACAGCACCCACCCAACTCGTCACATCCCATCCCATTCCCACTTCCAATTCCACTTCCACTCCCAATTCCAGTACAGCGAACGATAAGCAAACACCAGAACAGTAATAGTAATCATCGCGCCTGAACTCTTTCCCCCACATCGCACACGGCGGCACACACACCCCAGCTCCGCCCGAGGTCACCCTCCCCCCTTCGCTTGCTGAATGTGACAACGCACAGACGATATCCCGTGTCTGTGTCTGTGCGCCCATAATTGAATAACATACCATAAGCTCGCCTAAATTGCCTTTTCGCCTCCCGCCCCGCACCGCATGGCCAGGCACGTCCTCCCTCCCGTCTGCCCATCTGTCCACCCGTCCATCTGCTCATTCCATCTGCTTGTCTTATACATCGTGGGCAGATGGACTGGAGGCAAGTTCTCGACATTCGGGTCGTGCCTGGACGAGACTGGGTATGGCAAGAACAAAGCTTTGGAAGAAAAAGAAGCACACGCGGAAAAGAAGGTTGTGCGGATGTACAGTTCTGTTCTGTACACAGGGGTCGTCCGATTGCCAGTGATCGCCGGCCTACTCACGGATGCTCACACATTTGACCGAGGATTGAAAGCACTTTCAAAGCAACGGCGGGACAGGGGGCGTGATCGCCCGGGGGGCGCATCCTGATCATGAAACGCCTTCCCTGAAAACCACTGAAGACCGGGGCGGATGCGCTCGGTGAACTTATTTGCGTCGGAGGCGGACGTCCCGCTGGACGTTTTGGCCAGACACCGACCCGACTCATCCCTAAAGTGACAGCATAGCGCCACAACCTGCGCCACCGTGCCACAACGCCCCCGCGACGTTTGTGGCAGCCGCGGCCGCTAGCGTAGGCACTAGCGCGAACGCGAAAGTGTGCGCCCGACGCGCCCCGACCGGTCGTCTTTGTGACGTCGGGAGGGGTTGTTATCGCGTAGCGTCTCCCGCTCGCGGGGGCGCGCGGGCTGTACGTCTCGGAATTGGGGATGAGATGGCCGTTGGTGCCGACGCTTGCCAAGTGCGTATGATAGTACCATACCATATCTGCGAGATATCACGCTCAAGACCGGCCATCTTCGCGGCGACGTATCCTGCACACGACTACGATACGCTCTGATCTTGTACAAGGATAAGGATACGACTTTGTAGGTCGTAAGGCACAAGCAAGATGGTCGCTCTTCGCTCATCTGCTGTGCCGTGTCGTGCATATCAAGTGCAATCCGCGACTCGAGGCCGTATCTCAACCCACTATCTTCCGTCCTCTGCAGCCATTTTAAGCACGCTAAATCCTGATGCGCACACGGCCAGTTCGTACATACGAGCCTATTTCAAGCAAGGCACGCCGTCGCAGTCTCCCGACGGGCCCGGAACGAGTCGCGCGCGGGCGCGATACCTCCCGACCCTCACCACCGTAATAGCTAGTGCAACCGAGGCCACGCCACTGTGCCACAACGCTCCTACTCCTCCTGTTGACAGCGCAAGCTCCAAATTGGCCGTCGGGGACCGTCGCAACGCCTTCATGTTATCGCAGCCGCGCCGCCCGTATGTCGTGCCGACCGCCCGTCCGGTACTTACAAAGTGCGCAACAATCCCATATCTCGCGATACACACCCCCTATCTTCCCAACAACACAGCGACACAGTACATCCTTCACACGAGCACGCTAAATCCTGATCCGCACACCGGCTCCCTGGTCCTCCCACACGATCCTACATACGAGCGTATTTCAAGCAAGGCACGCCGAAGAGCTCGGAACGTCTTGCAATTCCCACCTCCTAGAGTGAGCAGTGCAACCGGTCCCGACGCGACAACGCTCCCTGCACTTCCCTAGCGCAACCGAGGCCACTCTATGGTGCTATAACGCTCCTACTGTACTCCTATCGCTGGGAGCTCAAGCTCTAAACCATACATCACCATAAGCCACACCACATCCCCTCCCGCCATGTCCCCGTGCCGACTGTCTATCGGGACGGCCGCTCATATCTTACACCGTGCGTATCAAGTGCAATATCTTCAACCGCCGTGCCATCGTGCGCGCGCAGAGCCAAGACGACCGCCCATCCGGTATTTACAAAGTGCGTCCAACAATCCCATATCTCGCGCTCGAAACCCCCTATCTTCACATCTTCCCACCAACACACTGACACAGCGAAACCGTCCCTCCTTCACACGAGCACGCTAAATCCTGATCCGCACACCGGCTCCCTGGTCCTCCCACACAGTACGCAAGGCACGCCGACGAACTCGGATTCCCACCGGCCATTTACCTCTTAGAATGAGGCAGCGCGGAATGAGACAATCGGTCCCGCTGTGACTTGAGATTCCCACCGCCCATCTTCTAGAGCGAGCTGTGCAGCCGGTCCCGACGCGACGTGAGGTTCCCACCGCCCATGGGTATGGAGTACAGCGGTCCCGACGCGACATCGCTCCCTGGGCTTCCCCGTCCAGCTTCCCCGTCCAGCTTCCACCGCGCACCTACACCAGCCGCCGTCGAGACCCCGAATTGACCGTCGAGAACCCGAATTGACCGTCGGAGCCCGTCTAACACCCGCCCGTTATGACGTCTTATCCGGCTTGAGCACACACCGTATACCGTCGAGCGTCGAGTCGGGCGTCGTCTCCTCCGTGTCTCCCGGACGGCCAACCACTCTCTCCGGTACTCTCATCCGCTATGCTTCTGTTTCTGCGCGCCAGGTACAGCACAGCACAGCACAGCACGGAACACCGCTGAAATAAAAAATCACGCGCACGCTCACGCCCGGAGCCCGATACGCACTCGTTATCAATCTGACCGTCGGCGGCCGTCTCCCTCCATCCACCCGTCCATCCCACCCGTCCCATCCAGACCGTGCGGACAGACAGGCTGCACACGAGCATGAAGCACACGAGCACGCTGCGCTAACCCCTGATGCGCGCACCTGGCTGGGTTCGAGCTGTGCAGGATCTAGCCTATTTTCTATCTTCTATCGTGCAGTGCAGTGCAGTGTTGTATTGTAAGGCACACCGTTCTGCCTGATTCCTGATAGACGTCTCGAACGCATTGAATTACAATAATGATAATGAAGTTCTGGCAGAATGGCCAGATGCCCGAATGAATCAATATTTAGCGAGGTCATGGACGGCGATGTGCGGGTTGAATAAGACACGATAAGCAACGTACACGCACGGTGCCAGCTCGGGTAGTATGACAGATTGACATCGCGTCGTGTTTGCGCTGCATCGCTTTTTGATAAAAATATCTCTGTGTGGAATTATGGAGATGGAGATGGAGGCGCATGAGCTTGGCCTAATGCGCTCATCGGTTCGGTGCTTGTATGAGGGTTGACATTATCGTCTTTGACACGACGTCGACGTAAATTCCCACCGTTCACCCAGTTCGCGTACGCACATCCATATCGTTTGCGTGCGTCTGGACACCAAAGGCACCTCACACCGACACCCACCGTTCATCTTCATCCACCCGCTTACCAGCCACACTCGTCGGCCTCAGCGTCCTTAACGCACACACGCCGATCTCGCTTGCACGCTTGCACATACACGGTCTATAATAAAGCACCACCTACATACACACCTACATACATACAACGCAGCGTGCCTACCGGCCAACTTAACCTGCACGCACCCGCCTCGCCTTTCCCCTGCATACGCCCATACCTTACACCTGCTTCTTTTTTCAGCGAACGCGTACGGACACGGAAGTTCACTCCGCGCCGAGTGCGCTCTGGAACGCTGCGGGCTTCTTAAGGCTTGCGTCGATGAGGTGCGCGCGACGCTGGCCAACAGCCTGTAGCACAACCAATGAGCCTCTCCCCAAACCACTCACTGAAACTAATAGAAACGCACCTCATTAAGCCTCTCAAGCATGCCCACAGTAGTCTCCCAATCCACACACGCATCCGTGATCGACACGCCGTGCTTGAGCGCGGCAGGGCCCTCGGGCGGCACGTCCTGTCGGCCCTCGTTGATATGCGACTCGATCATCACGCCCGTAAGGTTGCGCTCGCCCGCGCGCAGCTGCTCGCACAGCACGTCGACGACCTTTGGCTGGTTGTTGTGGTTCTTCTGCGAGTTGCCGTCTGTGCGCGGAAAATTATCGAGCTTAGCGTTATCAGCAATGCATGAAGAGTGAACGGGTACGCACGGCTGCAGTCGACCATGACGGACGGATGGTGTTGGGGACGCGCCTTCGCGATGGACTGGGCGGCCGCGCGGACGTGCTCTGCCGCGAAGTTGGGGCCGGACGTGCCACCGCGGAGGATGACGTGCACGTCCTGGTTCCCGCGGGTCTTGACGATAGCGGCGAGACCCTGTTCTGTCACACCCATGAAGGCGTGCGGGTTCGAGCTGGAGCGCATCGCATCCACTGCGACGGTCACCTGTGGGAAAGAGACATCGTTAGCCACATGCGATAAACGCCAATGAGGAGAGGGAGGAGAAGCAGAGACGACGTCACGACTGTCAATCGTGCGGCGCGTTTAAACGTTTATCAAGGAGCCAAGGATGAGGATCGCGAGAAGCACGAGAAGCAGCGGGTGGGTACGATAACAAGATGCAGGGATGAACGCATTCTTGCGTAGATGCCCGGGTGGGAACGCACAAAGTCAAAGATAAACCGCCGAGAAGATAAGGGAGCGACAAAAGGCACGATCATCGACCGAGGAGCACGGGAAAATGCAGTTGGAGAAGGGAGTGGACTTACGCTTCCGTCCGTGCCGTTCTTGAATCCGATTGGGAAGGACACACCGCTCGCAAGCTCCCGGTGCAGCTGGCTCTCCGTCGTCCTCGCGCCAATCGCGCCCCAGGAGATGAGGTCAGAGATGAACTGCGGCGAGATCGTGTCGAGCAGCTCCGACCCAGCAGGAACGCCCATGTGAGTAAGATCGCAGAGCAGCTGGCGCGCGAGACGCAGACCCTTGTTGATCTCGAACGAACCGTCGATGTTCGGGTCGTTGATCAGGCCTTTCCAGCCGACGGTGGTGCGCGGTTTCTGGATGAACGTGAGTCAGCGGGCGTGGGGTAATGGGGCGTGTGGCTGTCTGTGGGAGCACTGACCTCACTGCGGGAAATGAGAAAGATAACATGTCAGCAACATAACCCTGATCAGATGAAGAATGGATGAATGACGTACAAGTAGACACGCATGACGATATGCAGGTTCGACCAGGTGGGCATTTTGGACTTGAGGAGGTGGGCATACTCAATCGCTTGTGAGGGTGAGTGTATCGAGCACGGGCCGACGATCACGAGTAGTCGGTCGTCCTGGCCTGCGAGGATGCGGGCGGCAGTGAAACGCGCTGACGCGATGGTCGCCTGCGACTCGGGCGACGAGCGGATTTCATGTCGCAGAAGGGCGGGTTGGACGAGTGGGTCATACTGTGAGATGGAAGAGTCGATCAGCCCATGCTCTGGTATTGAAGGAACGGAGCAGAATGGAAGTGTATAGAGCATCTCGAGAGTACTTGGAGGATTGGTGGGTAGTGAGTGCCAAGGCCGTCCCTGGGTTCGCTTAAGAACCGACCTTGCACACAGCCCAACACCGTGCCCCATCTCATCTCGTAGAATACATAGCACGAAAGCATAAGAGAGTGAGGCGTTGTAGGCGGATATCCTCCCATCGAAGGCGTTCAACAACCGGTCACCGTTATCTAGCACAGATAACAGGAACTGATCATCTGCAATGATGGTAACTGGTTGGCGCCCAGCATTATGTGTGGGCGCAACTGCAGCACGTTCACTGCAACGACCACGGACGAGCGCATTGTCCGGCGTGGTAGTGAGGAGAAAGAAGAAACACGGCCGAGAAGTACGCATCTGCCTGCACCCGCGGGGCATGGATGGATCCCGACACAGATCGGACGTGCGATTCGCCAGTCACACATCAAGTCCAGTCCTGTGTCGACCTTGTACGCAGCAGTCCATCCGTTTAACCAATACCATCCCATCATGTCCCATTTAGATGTCCTCGTCTCACGGACTGACCCCTATAGCAGACCCTTGAACGCAAAGAGGTTCTACTCACACCAATGACTCGACGATCAGAGATGTAGTTTTGGAGGTTCTCGTGGTCTTCCGGAACCGGAGTCACGTCGTCCTCGTATTTGGGCATCTTGACGTTTGTAGGGGCTATCAGGACACCGGTCAGATGTTAGAGGTTTCGATGATCTCAGGGAACCTTGGTTGCCGGGGAGAATAAGACGTACAAGGTTTCCGGAAGATATGTGTGGCGAAGTGTCCAGGCATCGTTGGCAGAATACGAGGTAGGGTCGTAGAATAGACAAGGATAGGCGGTGGGAGGGAGAAGAGGGTAGGTAATAGAGTCAGAACACGAGTCAGACTTCACATGGACAGTATATATACAACACTCACGCTTTACTATGGCCGAGATTTTGTGTGCAGCGCTGCCAGACTCGTGGATTGGGGAAATGGCGATGATTTACTCCGACCAGAGGCGTGGCTTGATGCACGTTTGCTCGCAGAGGAAATAACAAGAGATGGATATGAAGATGGCCGTCAGGAGTCAAGCGCGAGCAAGTTGATTCGTCGGAGATGTCGCCAGCACGGGTGAGCCGCATGCAAAGCGCGACAAAAACTCGGACTGAGGGCACGTCCACCTGATCTACTGCCAGTGCAAGCTCATCACAACCTCTCATTAGGGCACCCCGCTGAATAGGTATCCATCTCTATCCTTGTGCTCATGCTCGAGTAACTCAGTGCTAACTCAGTAATAACTGGACAGCGCTGTAACACTGCTGCAACTTTTTTTGATGCCGTCGTGTGGTTGGCGCCCATAATCTATAAGTTAATCAGGTTACGTTGGCGCAGCTTGTCCTCCCATTTATTCGCTGCCAACTACCTCACGTCCGACTGCCGGCGGTATAGCCTAAGCTCGCAAGAAAGAAAACACCCACGACAAGCGACCTAACATCCTATCAACGATCCGACAGTGCCCGGGCACACCGCCTCATCTATGGACGCTCTGAGCACTACCACGCTGCGAGTGACACTCTCCCCGACCGCAGGGTTCTGCATCAAGTCCTCAGCGCTGCAACCAGCGATATGTGCAGTGACGAATGCGTCAGCAGCCCCAGGAAAAGGCAATGAGATTATCGCAGACAACACGTTGACGATCGCACGAGGGCAAAAGGTGTTCGTGAACGTGGCCTGGGACGCTAACGTCCCGCCGCCACCGGACGCGAGTAATGAAGTCATCCGCAAGGCGATGGCTGGCGAGCAGCATGATGGCGAGGGTGTGATTGGCGAGGGTCGAGAGGGAGCCTGGTTCGTGCCGGTTATCGTGTCAGAGCCAAGGCGAGACGTGGACAAGGGTGAGTTTGATATCTGTGTCTCGAAGGTGTGATCATGGTGCTCGCAATGTCTCTCTGCTGAAGAGACGGCTTCGTAATCTTGCGCCGCAAGCACTCCATAGCACCATTCTGATCTGCTGCGCTACCCACTAATGCAACTCTCTAACAGTCATCCCGTAATTTTTAGCTGGAAAGCCATCGGCCGTCTTTGACTGCTTATACAACTCGTCACTAAAGTCGCGCACCCTTCGCGAGCCTGAATTCCGTGCCTTCCTCGTCGGTACGTCATTATACCTTTAGAATATACCTCGAACACTAATCTCACATTCCTTGTCATAGAACTGGGGCTGCAGCGTATAGAAGCACAATATGGCCTCGTACTCTCGCGACAACTAGGTACACCGAACATCGCGTCAAAAGGGAAGCTACACCCACGAACCGCGCTCGTTCCTCTCCGCCTCTACCCCGCGGCGCACCCCCTGCGTCAGGAATCGGCAAAACAGAAGGCTTCCTTGATACAAGAGCTCAGCCCGTCCGTGCCCATACCCGCAAAAAGCAATGTCGCAGCCACCGCAGCCGACGCGTCAAAACCAAAAAGCATCCTCAAACCTACTCCGGGTATAGTGCAAAAGACGACGGAGCAAATCACCACGACGCTGCTGACAGATCTTGACGAAGAGTACAGGCCGCGCTTCGAGTGGACAAAGGAGGGCGAGCGCATCAAGATTACTGTGCACGCGCCAAACGTCGTAAGCAGCCACTCTTACGAACATCTTATCGCTCTCGCTAACGCGCTCGGCTAGACGCGTGCGCAAGTCGAGGACGCCACGCTGGACATCGAACCGCGACGCATGATCCTGCACGTGCCCGGCTCGCCGCGCTATGCACTCGACGTCGACCTCTCCGTGTCCGATGCGCAGCTCATGGCGACGTTTGGCGGGACGTCGACGGAAGACTCGGCGTTGATGTTGAAGAGGCAGAGGGACTTTGATGTAGAGGGCGCGCAGGCGGAGTGGAACGTGCAGGAGGGGACGTTGGTGGTGTATATGTAGTTCTGACCTGGGGTTGTTTTTTCGACATATCTCAGTACCCTCAGTACGACGTGAACAAATATAACCTGCAAATATATTTCGTCAGTCAATTTCGAGCTTCAGACTCATCGTTTGAAGAGTACACTCGAGTGGTCTCCAGGTGCACGCTGGGCGGCGAATGCTCCGATAGTTTTCAGCCGCAGGACCCGCACCACTGACTATTGAACGCAAAAGAGGTATACTGACCTGCAACATTGCGTGAGTCTCAGAAGCCATCTAGGCAGAGTAAGACAAGAATGTACTAACGATCTGTGGAACGAGCGATCCTTGGGCCCAAGGGTGAGCTTGACTGGACGCAGCCGACACGCACGACCCACTCTTTAAAGCCGTAAGTGTCGCCTACTGCTATTCTTGGCCACCTGAAGTACAATAGGATACGCTTCCAGGAAGAAAAGACTGAGCCAGACGTAGTTCCTTGAACGCTTTCAAGGCCTGGAGATCCATAGGTTTCGGCCTTCAGCTTATGTGGTAGTTGTTACAAACCGTGGGCGAAACGCTTGCCTTCGTGTGGTGTTCGAGGTTGGGGCATGTTGGCTATCCCTCAGCAAGCAAAGGGCAAGTCCGGGGGTGGTGGTTGGTAGGAGACAAAGGGTTATTCGGGGGTGCCTTGACTCCTCAGGGAGAAAGTGAACGCATGGGGAGCGCGTTTGGTAGAGGACGAACGGCTGTGCGGTATACCTGAACCGTATAGGGTGGATCCCCGGTGACTCTCTAAATCACCACGAGCTAACCGCTAATGTTGTGGTCTTCGCCGTCTATCACAGGGGGTTGACTCTGCAGAACATCCGTGCTTCTGCAATGTGGAGGGCATGAGGTGCTATAACGCTTGCACTGGTCGCTCCTCGTTCCACTCGCCTATGTTCTGGAGATGCCTCTGCGCCGCTTGGGCAGCTTTATTGGTACACCGGTTTGGCAAATCGATGTACTAGCCTCAGAGAAGTGATCCCGCTGAGTATTTAGGCACTTGCTTGCTGATGCTTATCAATTACGTTCTATAAAGGCAGCAGTACGTGCGACTCACGTGCGACGCGTTGCAACTCCATGGGGACTGTGCTCATATAAACCAAGATCGGGTATGTCCGTTTTCGTCTTGTAGCTTCAGCGCGTATGGAGTAAAGTCGGTTCCAGGCAGACTGCACAATGTAACGCTGTGATTCCTCTCGCCATGCATGAGGTACAGATTCCGTGGCCCCCTGCTTGCGCATAGGACGCGCTGCATTCCACTAAGCCGGATGAGGTGCAGAGACGGAGATGAAGCCGTGGGATTTCCAGGACGTTCTCCATGGCGGTGCAATGTCATCGTCTGTATTGGCGGGAATCACTAGAACACCGATAGGCTCGATAGCAGTGTTATAGGACCGGGCTCGCCGATACCAGAAGACGCAATACTTACAAACTGGCGACAGAAAAGGCGGTAGAGTTCAAGGCGAGCCGGTGTCTGGTACGTTCATACCCCTCTACGACCCACTTCGCTCACGGAGCAGGCGAGGTTTAACCTTACCTTAGATATTACCACAAGCTGCATGGGCGCAGACAAGGACCGCAGCTTCAAGAATGATTGCTTGATAAAATGTGCCCTTCGCACAGAAGATCCCCACGAGTTGCCACGATTACAGTGAGGCATTATGGTGTGATACACCTTCCGCCCTTATGTGCTTTACCTATAGCATATACATTTGTGCGCGTTAGAAATTCCTCTTACCCTGGACATCGAGGATGAAATACATACAAAAGAATTATTGCTGAAGTGACACTTCACCATCCTGGAGATGTGGCAGGTGTGTACCACAGAGCCAAACAATAGCCGGGTAATCCCGGTGATACCCGAACCCTTACGTCGGAGTCCGTTCACAGGCCATCGTGGCGCAGCAGCTGAAAATGACACTGATCCTGCATCACAAGTCGAGTTTCACAAACGCAGCTGCGCCTGTGTGATTAAGAAAATACGGTGAGAAGCACGTCTCGCCATTGCCATCTTTCGTGTAAGGGTCTTACATGTTCGAACAGCACCCGTCACAGCTGGAAGCTACGGAATGGTTGCTCTAGGGGAATAGCACATGGCCGATGCATAGTATAAGACTGGAGGCTGTGGCTATTTTCGAGGCATCCTGCAGGCTGGCAAAATGCCACCCTCATGAGATTAATGCTGGCTGTCAAGATCCCACCGCTAGGCCATTTCATGCCTGACATTATCCGTGTTGACAGAACATAGGGACATAGAGGACGAATAGTTAGCGCTATTCATCTGTGTCGGAAATTTTTCCTAGACGTTTGGAAGGTTAGTAAAACGTTAACGACGGTAATCGCGGATGGCTGTTGGTAAGTGAGTACTTTATGAACATCTGTGTCATAGCATAAGTTTTTTCTGCCTACATGGCTTCATAGAATTTCTAGGTACAGGTCTAAGTACACGCCCGAAAGATGCGGACGATTCTTCAAGAGAAAGCACAATGGCCGGATTCAGTATGGGTCTCTCAAATTGACCTGTGCCCATTCCACGTGGGAAACCAAGTGGACGGGTTTCCACTTATTTCGTACATACCATAGCGGCGCATTGTCGACACAGTAAAGGCAGTACGGCTGAATAGCATCTGGCCCATAGCCTCAAGCAAAGGGCCCTCCAGGCCGACGCAGAATGTCGAACGCAACCCGGGGAAAATGAAAGGGTACGTTATGCACGCGATTTCGGTATTAACTCTAATGGCTGGATGTGCATTTGCAGCCGGTCCAATGTGCCACAACTCCCGGTCACGGTAACACTACGAACTTCATCATTTTGAAGGCTATGATGTGGCTTCCAGGTGAGAGGCTTCAAACATGCACACGGGATATAATTTCCTCTGACCCTCTCGGTCCAGATCTCGCCGGGGGTCGCTTACTCCGGAGCTGCCTAAGATCGCGACGAGCATGCAAGCTGGCCGAAGGACCCGCATTGTTACGCATCTGAGCAGATTCGAAAACAAAATTATTACACCGTTTGGCTTATCTCCCAATAATGTGTCATGCCGTACGACGCGAATATTTGTGGTCAGCGATAGCGGCTGATAACTGTCACATTCAACGCGCGATAAGAGGAACCGAGAATTTGGACGTAAGCGCAATCTTAAATGCGTCTTGAGAGGTGAGTAGAAATCGACTTGTTATTACATTCGATCACCTGAAGAGAATGTATGCTTATAACATACGCTTAGTTGACAATCCGCTATCATCTCGATCTTCCATTCATGGCGGAGGAAATAGCCTTTGTCCGCGATTCGCGCGGGCGAACTCCGAAGCGACTGGTACAACGAATACTCCACGGAAAGGCACATAAATCTCTTGCCTTTCATCATTTCCTATTCCGAGCCACTCGCTGCTCTCCCAGGTAAGTTTGCTATCGAGTCGTTTGACGGCGGCTCTTACTCCGAGTGTGCGCAAACAAAAGCCAGCTTCGGGACCCGTAAGACTGGGAACGCTTCCGGGAAGCTGGTACGCATATTCACAGTCGCGTGAAAGTCATTACAAAACTTCTCCAATCTGAACGTTCTCACTTCCAGGTTCGATCGCATTAATTCCGTAACCAGTGTATTATATATAACACGTGGTGCCTCCGCTACTGAAATCAAGTCAACAATCAATAGAACCGCCTTTAAAAGTTCCATCGATTAAGTCGGATCCTGGGCGTCATTAGAGCTCTCAGCCACCACCGAGAGGCTTAAGATAAGATAACCTTGAAAACACCGAACCGGATGGACTGCCTACATATACCGTAGAAATGGTGAGATCGCGCCGGTAGAATCAGCGCAGGGGATACTGACCATACTGACTAGATGGCAGCAGCAAAATTGTGCCATTTAGAGGGGCGACTTGCGAAGCCTACCGTGTTTCCTTATTGACGTTCGTAAAGGATATACCGAGGCAAACTAAAATTTAATCATTTACAATTCTAGGCTTACCGGGGAACCCCGGAACTTCCACTTGTTTGGTTATTGCCGTCGCGCCCAATAGAGTTTACGCTACAACCATGCACTCAGGCTCTCGGCCATCCTTGACGCATGTCTTACAACACTCATTTCCGCAAGCGTAGCGGACAACCTCGTGTATGTGCCTTCACACACTCATTCATAACACGCATGATCACTCAGCTTGGAAATCTAGTAACGAAAGCTGTACAGACATCAAACGTGCTGTAGTTGCTAGCTTGTATTCCCCCCGCCCAGTTTATGTGCTGCTTTTCCAACTCGGCGTAATCGAATACTAGCAATGGTTCATTCATCCATGAACTTCATCCGTCGGGTCAAAGCATGCCTCAGATTCTGAACCGCCTCGGTCGCATGTTCTCTCGCGTAAATTCATCTGGAAATAATAAAGAATACGTTACGCACCGTGCCTCATGGCTCCGCGACTCTGGTCACTATAAGTACTGAAGCAATTCCGTGGTCGACAGCACATACACCAGTCTCAGCAAAGCCGTACTTTCTACAATGCCTTCCAAGATGTCAGGAATGGACGTGCGCTGTAGGTGTCAGATACCTCTTTTTCTACGTGTATTCAACGATTAGCACACCTAGATGAGCTCCCTACCGCAATCAGATCTGTCAAGGAAAGCTGGTCGAGGACAGCTACTAAAGCAGGAGCAATAGTAGGTTCGCCATATTTCCGACAAAAATCCATGCTGAGTCAATATAGTGCGCACTATTTGCAGTAGTGGAAGCCCAGCTACTGCTTTTTGTAAAGGATCCTCAGAACTTTCCGCGGGCTACTTCATTGGCGGCCATACACGCTCTCTTGATTTTCACTTACAGCGCTTTCCTCTTCGCGATCAGTGGGGCAGTCAGCTCCCTCGTTCTCGTCGATGTGTTTGGTGAAATCCCCGTGCGCGCGGCAAGATCGCAAACAATGGACTCTATAACAGCCGGCACTATCATAGCCAACGACGCCCAGTTGTTAGAAATGTTTGGCGCAAGACGATCCCTGCGTTGGTGGAGGTATCACTGTATGTTTTCTGATATTTGAACCCCAAGTTTAATACCTGACATAGCCTGCTCTAGGGGCAACGACGGTGGCTTGCATGTCGTTTTCCATTATCATACAAATATTATTGTATGTTTGGCTGCAGGAGGCACGTTCTGTCCAGATCACAGCTACATGCATAGCGGCTTTCGCGGTATTACCTCTTTTCTACTTTGTTCCTCATTCCGTTACATAACACCGCACGACAATATGCTGTATGTTTCTCTTCAATATTTCTTTGTAGTATGATTTTTGGTAGATTTTACTATTTACGGACAGCTGGCTTATTCTGTCATTGTATGAGTATCTTTATGGTTGTCGGCACGGATATTGAGACACATGGAACTGGTATGGCAGACAATATATGTATTTCATTAGGCAAATTGCTTCAGTGTATGCTCCTACTTCGCTGAAGATTTACGGTAAATGTTAGTCGATACAATGGAGTCAGTCGAAGCAGAGCAGGTCTGAGCACGAGATTGACTCAGGCGCCCATAAACTATAACTCAACGGCCTATGAGGGAGTTGGTCACTAGTTTCAACTTATCATCCGTCCGTGGTGCGAGAGTTGCTCATGTCGTGACTATAGCTTACCCTAGCTGCAATGCTGCTGTAACATGCGTTTTTGGCGGATCATCATGTGAATGGCTGCGGCGGCCCCCTGAGACTTTCAAAACGGGTGCAACGATTTCACTTGGCTTCATGTGTGTTGCATATCGGCAAGTACAATACCCGACATCATATACTTACAATGCTAAGATGAAGTGGACGGAGATGATGGATGATACTAGACAGAGTGGTGGAGGCAAAACAGAGAAGATAAGAAAACGAGAACAGAGCTGCGAGAGGTCAAGAGAGTAAGAGAGGAGACGTATGACAAAGAGGAGATACGGAACATAGTGTCACAGGAAATCAGAGCACTCGATTACTGCCAATAGCCTTGCTGTTGCCTGGGCTGATACGAATAGAAGCTAGTGTCGGAACCAGCTTGCGGGTAGCCCAAGTGGCCTTGAGGTCCCTGTCCCTGAGGCTGCTGACCTTGCCCTTGAGGGACCGCGCCCGCACCTCCAGAGAACCTCTGTGTGTTGTAGAAGCTTGCCTGGGGTTGCTGAACACCACCACGACCTTGTGGTCCTTGAGCGGATTGCCCGACACCCCCGGCACCGACGTCTTTCACATTGCCACCATACGGCTTGTAGGCCGATTCGGGAGATCCTCCACTACGTTGCCCAAGAGGAGGGCCAGAGGTTGGACCCGTCGTTTGGCCAAGACCCATGAACCCTTGCATACCCTGCCCGCTACCACCATAGAGCTGCTTGCCGTAATCGTTGGAAGGTAAGCTGCCCACGCCCTGCCCATGCCCGTGCTGATAATCTATGTCGCCATAGGGACTGGAGGAATGCTGTTGTCCATAGAGGCCCTGTCCATAAGGTGACTGAGAAACCGCGGAGGCGGGAGCCTGTTTCGTTGCAGGCGAAGGTGCGGTTTGAGGGCCGGGAGGTCCTTGGAATACGGCGGGATACTTGACAAAGGGTTGCGGCACGGAATAGCCGGCAGAGCTGTAAGGCGAGCCGTAGTATTGGTTTTGAGGGTACGGCGTGTAGTAATAGGGAAGAGGAGGAGGGTACTGCTGAGGACCTTGGCCTGTGGGCTGTGATTGGCTGTTACTCTGCGAGGTTTGGGGAAGCTGTTGGGATGGTTGCGCCGCACTAGGTGGGAGACCCGGGGCTCCGTGCGATGGCTGGGGAGCACCTGGAAGGCCCTTTATATCGTCGTGGCCAATGACATTCCGGTTACCGAAGCCATTCGGGCCGGCATATGAATCATAGAAGTTCTGGGATATTATATTAATTACGAACGGCGGTGGGCTCGGAACTATATACTCACCCTTTGACTGTCACTGCTGTACTGATAGTCTTGACCGCTGAATGCCCCAAGATGGGATGCTTGGTTTTGATGCCCGATTTGGCCTGAAAGCTGGCCGAATGATCCGTAAGGACCTTCCTGGCTCTGCGTAGCGGACACGGGAGGCGTGGGCGTATGGAAATATGGTTGTTCTTGCTGGCGGAAGTAAGATGATTGGTGGGCGCCGACGCTTTGGGCCTGAGACACCTGGGGAGACTGAGCAGCTGGCTGGGCATGAGTCGATTCCAGATGCGTTGGTAAACCGTGTTGTGAGTATTGCTGCGAAAGAAGGCCTGTCTGCGTTTGGGCTTGGGAGGATTGAGGTAGTTGATGCTGTGACGGAAGCGAGGGAGGAGCAGCAGGAATGTGATGTGAATAAGAGGATATTGTGGAAGCAGAAGCGGAGGTTGGAGGTTGGGCAGAAACTGATGCCGGTACAGCAGGCTGCGACAGCGACGAGGGAAGACCAGAGTGATTCTGGTGCTGGGAGGTGGCAGCGGATGAGACACTTGTGGGGACGGTGGCGGATGCTTGATGTTGAGCTTGTTGCGGGATCGCTGATTGGAACAGAGCTTGCGTGCTGACGGGAGTTTGTGACGGTGGTGAGGTGGCCGCAGATGGGGCAGATACTGAGTCTGCGGCTTGTGTCTGTATGTGTAGAGTAGGCGACTGAAGTGAAGCTTGCTCGCGGACGGCAGATGGTACCTGCTCCGATGTACGGGTTGATGCACCCACATCATTGTGCGATTCTACTTCAACATCGTCTCCGCCCAAGCTCAAACTGCCAAATTGCATGCCAACTTTCTCGAGAGAAGTTCCGAAAACCCCACTAGGCATAATGACGGCCTGGTCCGTTTTGAATTTATGCTTATGAGCCGCTGATAACGGCCTGGTGTGAGCGGCGGGGGTGGCTGGTTTAAGGGGGGCCGGAGCTTGTACGCCATCTAATTTTACAGCAGACGGCAGTACTTGTGCAGGCAGCGCAGACGAAGGTGTCGACTCTGTCTTGGGAGCAAGGGCAGGTGAATCTTCCTCTGGAACTTGCGCATCTTCCGTGGATACAGGCTCCGGTGCTGTAGCGGGCTGTGCAGGTTCATCATCCCAGGATGGCTGCTGCACGGTTGTTGGCTCCTCCCATCCTGTAGAGGTTTCTGTTTGAGGATCCGCCTTGATTTCTTCAGGAGCTGCCTGTGTTTCAGGTATGGATGCTGTCACCGGAGCCAAGGTAGGGGCGGAAGTGGAGGGCAGAGGAATTGGAGCCGGTGAAGGTGCAGGTTTCTCCTGTGGCCTGCTCATAAATTGACTTAGAATTTTGATCATGGTCTAAGGCAAATGACATGATACTCACTTGGCAACCTGGGCCCACGACAACTTCGACGTTGCTGGTAACTTCTGCGCTTTAGCGACAGTGGAAGCAGCTGAGGAAGGGGCAGAAGCGGCCGGACCGTTAAGCTTGGAAGTATCGCCTCCCCATGTTGCAGGCGTCGTAGTAGGCCCTGAAGCTCCGATGTCCGTAGTTGCTGCTTCAGTAGGAGTAGCGCTGACATCCTCAGGCTTGGAGACTGACGAGTCCTCTACAGCGAGGGTATCGGAAGCTACCACCTCGCCATTCCCCTGAGCTGCAGAATCAGCAGGCTTGCCTGTACCAGCTTTCGCGTGGCGACCATTGATTTCCTGATGGCCACCACGAGTAAATGCACCGCGGGCTGCGCCGCCCCGACCAGGACCTCCTCTTCCGCCCCGTCCACCTCTTCCGCCGCGGAACTCGCCACGCTCCCGATTTCCAGAAACGTCCTTGGAATGAGCCTGAGGAGTCGATGCTTGAGACTTTTTGTCTTTCTTGCGAGTCACGGAACCCCACTGTTCAGCATGACCTGGACAAGCAACAACGTTAGCCAGCAATAATGGAGCGCACGACACCCTTTCTACCTTCACTGATTCTTGTGGCTGCAAGTTGCAAATCGCCATTGACCTCATGAAGAGCAGACTGTAAGTCTGGCGATAGATATTAGATGTATTCATGGTCCTTGTAAAACAACATGGTTTACCCTCAAGAGACCACGTTGGAAAAAGTTCTTGCAATTGCTTCGATTGTCCTCTGAATTTATCAGGAGCAGCATCGGTCGCTGGTTGTTGGTTTCGGTACGCGGAAGAGTTGTACATTTTGGACGAGACTCGTGCCTTGCTGTGCTTTGCAAAACGACGAGCGGTGAGGGTAGGATAAAGAGAGCCAAGATTGATTATTTCCAGATTCATCACTCCGGCGTATTTACCGGCGACTTTGTAGGCTATCTCGGATCACCGGCCGGGAGCAAGTCCTGTACACGGTGTTACATGAATAGAATCTGAGTTTCAATAAAAGAATATTTTCCAGTTGCATGAGTAATTGTTGCGATTACTCAATACCGTCTCTAAGCTGAGTCTCATCTGTACCGTCTCAAGGCTACCGTACACTTCGGCTACTCGTATTTGCGCACCCACAGCACTGTGTTCGAATTGCCTTTACCGAACTGCTGTCGACAGATCCCGTCTTATTCTCCGGATCACTCACTAGGCGGTTTGTCTCATTCTTGCACTGAAGAGGCACCAGCCTTTCAAGTCGATGCACAGCTTGTCTCTTGCCAGCAAGCCTTCAGGGATGCAGACAAAACGCCCTCCAAATCTTTCTCTTCAGATCGGGACAAGGCCTACACCGAAAGCCGTCATAGAGCTGCAAACCCCAGTGGAAGATGCAGAGGATGAGGATGAAGACGAGGACGGTTACCATACCTCCAGTTCCTCGGAATCGCAGGATGGCTTTGAACTGAATGCTAATGGGCGTTCCGCATTTGACTCTGACGACATATCCAAGGATCTTGCCCTGTTAGCTCAGCTCCGACGGAGTGTGCGCAACAACCTTCGACTGCGTCCCATACGTTCTGCCTCTGGTTCAATGCGCACTTCCCAGAACAACGGTCAAGCTGCATCGTCATCCCAGTCATCTTCTCCTCCAGAATCGCTCTCTGATACCGCAGAGCAGCTTTCCCCCAGTCCCGACTCCGCCTCTGCTTTCACCCCGGCCAGTGCTTACTTCACTCCGCTAAACGAGTTCAGTGTGACACCTCTCAGTGCGTTCCATCATTCCCGCAATTCATCCGGGGCATCCACGTCGAGCATACAACCGAAGCCAGTACAACCCTCAAGCGATCCTTCGGTTTGTGGCATCACCCCTGCTCTTCTTCTTTCCCGCCTCTCCGCCCCCACCCGGCCATTGCTCATTGATACGCGACCCGTGGCGTCTTTCACAGCATGTCATTTGCGACATAGTGTCAACGTTGCAATTCCATCCCTTATCCTCAGGCGGTCTCGTAAAGCAACTGGTGGATTTCCTTCACTCGACACTGTGCGACAATTCATCACTACAGAGGATGGCAAACTAGAGTGGGATGATCTGCTCTCTGGAGAGGATTGGGATGGCGATGTGATTGTTTATGATCAATCTATGCCCCAGAGAGACCGTCATAACGCACAGGCCAGTGCGTGGGCTCTTATGGACATTGTCGCGCCCCTTCTACCTCATGGCAGTGTGGATTATCTAGAGGGAGGATTCGCCGCTGCTCGAAATCATTCCTACCTTTGTCAGCTACTCGTCACAGGTGACAACGACAGCAATGACTCTTCGACACAGCCAAGGTCGAACACATCTCTACCAAACGGCCTAGTACTTTCGGCTGGTCAGAGGCGGCCCGTAGGTGGTTTATCGCAGCTGGACACACAGACGGCTTCTCGTTCAAAACAGCTGCCAGAAATCGAGCGTGCTGCCCCCTCACCTTTACCTATCATGTCAAACAGACTGCAATCCTGGAATAGCAGCGATACATCTAGTCCTTCGCCTGCGCCTTCCGCCACAGTCTTCTCGCGTCCTCAACCCCCTCGCCGCCCAAGCATACCATCGCTACGCAGGCTTGATACAGATTATGCATCTCCACCTACACTTCCTAAACTCCAAGTGTCCGCGAGTCCCAATCACCTTACTCTCCCGATATCTCAAGCTGGCAAGAGTGCTCGCAGTCGCTCCCGCTCACCTAGTCACCTCACCCTTTCCCTATCTAACCACACACCACCATCATCAGCTCGATTGCTTTCACCAACAGGTAGTGGTTCTTTTGGAGAGCATCTGCCTCCCAACTCCCCTTCATTTTCTACTTTCAGTCCTCCGCGCTCTCCTCGAACCCCTATGCCACGCTCACCCGCCACCGCTCGTCCCGAAGATCAGCCTCTGACAACAGAAGAGCCGTTTCCGGAATTTACGGTGTCTACAATCCTCCCGAACTTCCTTTTCTTAGGTCCAGAGTTGACCACCGAAGAGCATGTGAATGAGCTAATGGCCCATGGGGTGAAACGGATCGTGAATATTGCCGCAGAATGCGACGACGACCACGGTCTACATTTACGTGAGCGTTTCGACAGATACATACGAATACCCATGAGGGACACGGTTGAGGAGGATAACATCACGAAAGGTGTTCGTGATGTCTGCACTATCCTCGGTGAGTGCGCAGTGCTGTATCACGCTTCGGAGCTTACTGAAAAGCCGCCCCGTGATGGTTAGATGACGCTCGTCTACATTCAGCTCCAACATATGTTCACTGTAAAGCTGGCAAATCTCGTTCTGTCACTGCTGTAATGGCGTATTTAATCCACGCAAATCACTGGCCTCTATCGAAAGCATACGAATTCGTCCTCGATCGTAGAAAAGGAATATCACCGAATATTGGCTTCGTCTCAGAATTGATGACATTCGAAGAACAGGAATTGGGCGGGAAATCAGTCGGAGTCGTGAAGATGACATCTACAGACTCTAACACAGAGAATACACAGGGAGGAGGTGGGACTATGACCGGAAACTACGGAGTTGCTCTGGGTGGCCGACGGCCTCAACATATGCGGGAAAGTTTGCCCCCTGCGTTTGTTGCACAACATTCGCTTAATCTAGTGCCTACTATGATGGATGTCGCACAGCTAGGAGATTCCCAGCAGGAGATGGAGATCAAGGACTCGGAAGGCAGGTATCGACATGCTCGTAGAGCCCCAGTAGATGCGGCGACCTTGCAGCCCATGCGTAGGGTGAGCAAAGCTGGTCTCGAGAGCTCCGCGTACATTTAACTGTGAATTGTGCGGCATATTCTTCTTTATTCCTCGTTGACTTTGCTTTCGTACATTTGGTATACCCTGACAATGCAGTTGTTTCAAAGCTCTCCCCTACGGTCGCATGATGTCATCGGTATCCAAACCAGGTAAAAGGTTGGTTGTCCAGTTGTCATCTAAACTAATCATAATACTCACGTAGCGATAGCTTCATCTGTGTTCTTTTTAGTATGCGAACAGAGGGGCACTCATATGACCTTCTGTTACTGCCGTTACGCGCTGCTGCAAACCGACATGAGTTCGCCGCATGCCAATTAGTCATCAACTTGTCCCAGCCACATCGCGGAGTATTTATTTTAGGTGTCCTTTGTTCATACCCATGAATGCCACTCCCTTTATCTATCCGCTCTCTCAACTATGCTCACTGTGAAAGGTATCGACATCTGGCTTGAGGCACATGGAGTGGAGAAGGACAGCCTGGTTTGCCAATCGTCAGAAACTACTGGGAGCACCGCCACAGCTATTATTATCTATCGAATCCGAGAGGTAGGCAGAGGTCATTGTTGCCATATGTCTCCTAGTCTGATATCTCTCTTAGGAGGTAACACTACATTGGCACGCGGTAGAAGGTCCCAGACCATACAGTGCATTGTTCCTTATCTATGCTGTCGACGATGTGGGAAATGAAAGGCGAACAACTGCGATCTGGTTGAGCGAGGGATGGGCACAGACGCAAACACGCAAAGCCGACCTTGAACAACCGTTCGCCGAGGATGGGTTGAAGACGCCGTATTCGCCAAGACAAGTCAGTGAGTAATGAGCTCCAAGCGCAACGTGTATGGGCGTGTCCATAACCGAGCTTGCAGAGAAGAACTTTGTCGAAGGCTCTCTCCGATTGGAGATTTACCGCAACCCTAATATACCAGATCTCGACCATTCTGATCATCGGACGAACGAAGCTTATCTGGACGAGGAGTATTTAGAGCGCCTCGGTGCTCCTTTTGCGGTGGCGACATTCAAGTTTGTTCATGAGCGGTGCAATGCGGTTGTCGCCTCTAAACGTGGAACCTACGTTGATCTGGACGCCGAAGCCCATGAGACGGACGATGATTGGACTCCAAACTCCCCAGACGAAGAACCTACCATCGCTAGTAGTAAGTGAATCTCATATGTCTCGCGGCATGGTCTCAGATTAAAATACATCAGGGTTACGACCACGCACCCTTCTGAAACCTCCCGGACATCTGGCAACCCCCGTAGTTCTGCTCAACAGACCTCCTGTTACTCACAAACGCAAGCGCCGCGTAGCATCATCTCCGGACCCAGATTCAGACACAGCTTATTCGGACCAAGCCACATCTCACATCTCAACAATAAAGCGCAAAAGAATCGCCCAGGCGAGTTCGGTTCCAGAGTTCCTTACTGGATCCTCTCAAGGCATCGTTCACCATGAGGTATTTCCCGAGACGGTGCGTATGGTATAGCACACAGTATCGCCCCGCGTAATCTGGCCCACTTTCAGGAAAGCTTGAGTGAGCTAGAGGCTATTAGAAAACGACAGAAGGAGCAGGATCGCGTTCATGCAGAGCTTGTTCAACAGCTACTGGAGAAAGAAAAGGTCTCGTGCTTAATTCTGTCGAGCTATCTAGTCTCTGACGGTCTTTGCCTCATAGGACAAGCTGAATCACAAGATATTAGTGAATGATAAACTTCGGAAGGCGCTTGGTTTCTAGTACTTCTAGGAGATGCAACGAAATCAATAAAACATTGGACGAGATTTTCATCATGATACTTTCCGTATTTCGCCACATGAGCTCGATAGGCGAGGAAACCACAGGGTAATAGACAGGACCAAGCCATATGTGTTTTAGCCACTGGCACTGGCAAATACGTCGGCAATTTCGCCATAGCCGGCCCAGCTTCAAGCTACGCAAGAACACAGTATAGCAATACGTCGTAAGTATGGGTATCTTGATGGTAGGCTGGTCGTCTTACACCAGCAAGGTCGCTCATATGCTGGGCTGCGGGGCGAGACCAGATTTTCACGGTGCTATATACGATGGATACCAGCTACGCACTGGACTCGCGGCGTCCTCAAGGGTCGTGATCCTCCCTATCTTTCAGTGTCTCTAAGAAATTGCGGATGTCAGGTCAGCAGTTAGACTTGAGGACAGCTCCTTCCTGAAATTGACAAGTGCCTTGAGCAATACTTGGTATGGGATGATGCCCACGATGGCAAAGTCGCCACACTCAATTGCTCCAGCGTTATGCAGCGTATATCGATTACGACGAGCCCTGTCCTTTTCCTTCTAATGCGTCACGCTAATTATGACGGGTATGCAGATGGGTTTGCATTTGATTGTGTCAGTCACGTACGAATATATGGTTTACTGTAAAGTAGATAACTGGGAAGAGAGCGATGATAGCAACGGCTGTCACAGGTCCCTTCACAGCAGGCGGTTCATTGTTGAACGCAAACAGTACGAGTTGTGCGACTGCCGCGAAGCATGCTATGAGCAGCGAACTGATCCCTACAACACCAATAATTTCAATCTGTAATCGCTATCAACATTGTCTTTCTAGACTTACAATGGAGCATAATCCAGCTCACCGACGGCCGCAAGCCGTACAGTCTGAGTATCGTCCAGCTATCTCCCACGATAGCACCCTTTTCTGGAAGCTCCCCGAAACGCTGAGCCGCTCGTGCTGGGAGCTCCGCAAAAGTATCTGCTAGAATTAGTGAACTAAAGGTGCTGCTGATACTGAACAGCAATGCAGTGTATGTAAGGACCAGGATTGCTTTGTACGAGCGCTCGGAGGAGGCGACCGCAACATCGGGTGTTTTATACAGGACAAGCAAAGTGGTCTCAACGCTTGCTAACAGACCGGACTGTTGAATACTCAAATTCAGAACGATATTAGATCATGCACGCACGAGCTACGTACAACAGTGGCGGCGCTTCCAAAGATTGTTATCCATCCGCTAAGCAGCGAGGCTATGACAGGAGGAAGCTCATCTAATAAAGCGGCGTTTAGGCAGACATATATCCAGGAGATTTGGGGCTTACATTCGACTTGAAGCTTAGGCTTTCCTACTTTTTTTGTCATCGTGAGGGTGTATTCTGCTTAATAGGAAAAGGGGCCAGAGAGAGGATACACTCGACGATTGCGGAGTATTTTGACGTCCGCTTATGAATTGAATGTGTAAGTCAGACGAGACAGTGATGCCGATCCACGTGTGAAGGATGAGGTAACTTCATTGGTACAGAATGACACAACAACGTCCCTGGGTGGAAAACTCATGGTAAGTGGGCCGTGTCAGCGACTCATGGTCAGTGACTTCCAGCACAACACGAAGGGTACCGTGTTTGGTGTAATCATATAGAAGTTAGAAATATTTCCAACACCTATGAGACGAGTTGATAGCGCGTGATGGATTGAAATGGGCCCAGGGTAAGTAGCATCATATACACCGTGGTATGAAATACAACAAGGGTGCGGCCGAGAACGCGACTACGATCGTTGCCGTGATCTGGATGGACCGTGACTCTTGCAGCCATATATAGAGCAGGATTTGGGTTAGAATTGAGAACGTCATGGCTAGCATGGTCAAGGTCCCTGGGCAGCATACGCATGAGTATTGGGATGAAAATGGTTGACGCAAACATACAGTGAAGAGCCCACCATCTGAGTGAGCGACGGGCACCGAACATTTCCAATACTTTTGCATCGTCCGCTATGACAGTCCCTGAGGTGATCGTGTCTATGGTTTGAGTTCGCGAAGCACGAACGCCCATCTCTCCGAAGACGTCTATTAGAACGAGAGAGCTGACTGCGCCGCTGACTCCGAGGACAAGTCCACTGTAGCTGAATGCCAGGAGAGCCTTCATGGCAGTATGGTGCGTTGGTTGCTGGAAGTTCATAGGGTCTTTGACAAACACCAAAAGTTGCGTTTCTGCTACTGCAAAGAGAGCACACTACTGCGCGTCAGCGTAGAGATGGGTGAATGGGCTACGTTCATACTATAGATGCTGCCTTGGCCGCTGTAGCGGACCAGCTGTCCCGCACAGACCTCACAGCTGCGGGAAGCTCATCTAAATGAGGCAGTTAAGTGAGTATGAATCCGAAGCCGAGTAACCATCGATGTACTGACAGCCAATGTTCATGCCAGCAGTTCGTGAGGGCATGACAGAAGAAGTGAGAGAGCACAAGGCTTCACGCAAGATCGTGTCCTCGTGGTGTCCACTTGACGAAGCGTCATAGACGGCTAAACCTAATCTTGAGCATCCCTTTATGCTCGCAGTTCGTTATTTCTGGACAACGGAGCATCAGCAACTGCTGTAAGCACAGGTGCCCTGACTTACGTGATGGTCATCCAATAGACAACGATGCGCGTAAATGATGTGTCTGGCTTGGAAGGAAGTGAGTCTCTCAAATGCGGGGGTGAGGTAACCACACTAGTTGTAGTCCTGAAGGGATTATCATGCCGCCGTCCCTCCTGATGGATATCAGAGCGGTGGTGCTAGTCAAGTCAACGTGGGTTGCACCGCATAGTAAGGGTTCACAGCCGGAGATGAAGGTTGCATTGCGGCAACGGCGTTGCAGCCTGCACGCATGGGAAGTTCCGATGGCTGCAACGATTGCCAAAGGAGTATAAAGTTTGAGATACTGGTCCTCGGACTGATAGTCCATGAGGTCCCGAGACTGTACGGAGATGGAGATAGATTGTAGGTCCATGTGTCTGCCCTGAGGACTGACGGCACGGGATGACATGCCGACCCAACGTTGGACCCTAGGTAAACCTTTCACACACACGTCCTGCTAGGTGCGACGAAATAAGACATCTCTAGCTCCGAAGAATGGAGTAAAACCAATGAGACATGTTCTCTTATCGGTAGACCATCGCCGCCCTGCGGTCTATCAACGACTTCCTGCACCTAGTACCGACTTGACGGGGTCCACGACATAGCGCCGCAGCCATCCTTTCTTGGGTTCTTTGTTGCTGGCATGCGCAGGAGGTATTGGTTTCCGACCAGAAACAGGGGCAGCGGGCGGAGGCACTGGGCTTTGCGATGGGTTTGAAGGGGCCGGCGGCCCTTGCATAGCACTCTGAGAGACGGTGTGAGTATATGATACATGCGTGATGGATAGAACCATCCTACGGAAGGCGTCTCTAAGTGTACAGTAGCTGAGCCCCCTGCTGGATCTGGCGAGACTAAAGTCACTTCTGAGCTAGTCAATAGGGGGGCGACTCGTGACGCAGGCTCTCGTGGGAGTGACGCGTGAGATGGCGATGCCGCCTCCGTGTCTTTGATAACACTTTCGGGTATGTGAATTGCGCTGTCTCTGGGTGCTTCTTCCCGTAGCGTTATCTGCGATGATGATTCTGACATTGTGTTTTGCGAAGTAGCGGCAGGTCGGTACACCGGTCTCTCTCGGGAGCTTGCTATCGATACTGCTGGTTGTGGATGTGAGATGGGTACTGCAGCCTGCGATACAGGTGTATGTTCTAGGACGTGTGTCGCACTGTGTAGTGTTAGCGGGGGTGTACTATCTGGGCGGGTATTGGTGCGCGAGTCGAGCTGTGCCGTTTCCTCTCGTGCTTCCGTCGCTGCAGATGAGGCTGCTGCGTTTGACGTTGATTTCCGATGCTGTGAAGAACCGACAGGTAGAGGTGCACGATCCTGCTCTGGCGGAGCAATGACTTCCTCAATCTGGGATTGGGCATGTGACAGAGATGCCGCCTCGGTAGAATCAGCGGGCAGGGGTAGTGGGATGAGGTTTTCTTGAGCATCTTCTCTCAAGAAATGCGACACAAGGTCCGACACGTTGGTGACCTCCTGTAATGGAATAGGGATATTAAGAGAAGCCGGCAGCAGAGTAACGGTAACATTCGTGTTCATCAGTTTGTGCGTGGGACGTAAGATGCCGTGTAAATCTGAAAGAGCAGTGGGTATAGATACAATAGCGCTGGCTACGCTACATACCTTTCAGAACGTGCACGTTCCCATTGGAAGCCTTGACCTGACGCAGTGTACCATACACACGCGCGGATTCTCCGCTACCCAAGATGAAGCGATTGCCATCTTGACGATCGCAAACAACCCATACCGTCTGGACTCGCTCCCATTCAGGCCCGTAGTCTTCAAGAGGATGGATCTGGCTTTTAGCTCTGATCATACCGAGGTCATGTGCAGAGTAGAAGTGCGGATTCAAGACATTTTTCTGCCAGGTCCGCCTGAACTTGTACAGGATCTCGGGATACTTGGCCCTGGCACTAATTTTGACTGCACGAAATCATTCCGTCAGCAGTAATAAGGCCGGGCAACTAAGTTCTGACCTGTAAGTGTCGTATTGTGGGACGCTTGTTCCAACAGCAAAGCTGGACTGACGATAAATCTGAACGGGTTGACGGAACTTGTTTCCTGAAACATAGCGTAAGAAGGACGGCAAGCAAATTCCCGAGCAAACTCTCCTACCTTCGATTTCGCCATATATTCGAGTTGTTCCGAGTATTTGGCCATTTTCGCCTGTAGTTGCTTCATGCATTTGTCGTCTAGGGCTTTCGCCTGACGCATCTGCTCGGTTATCACTATACCCGTATCCCTGTTGATAATAAACCTTATGAGTCGACGGGAGCAAAAACTGAACCCTTACTTATCAATATACGAGCTCGCAAAGTTTGCCAACACCGTGCTCAGGACCTCCGTTACCTTCGAATAGGGTATCGGAGGGACTACGCCGTCTCGCGCTGTGACAAACTCCGTCCACCCTTCATCATCTAGAGATATTTCATTAATGCACGCGTACAGGGCAGCGTCAAGGAAGTTGAGAAGTCTGAGGAATCGTGTCGGTGAGGTATGAGATGATAAATCAGACACCTAACCGAGAAAGCTGAATGTCAGATCTTGAATTCTGTAGCCGTTGCGAAAATTCTCGCCCTATAGTGATTGCTTGGACTGTTTGGTTCCTGTACTTCCTGTTGGCTTGGGCAACCGAGCGAACAAGTTGAAGAGAAGGGATTAAGCCCATACCGGGTGGCGAGAGAGGAGTTCGCCAAGTCTCGCAAATATTCTCATGTCCGCAATATCTCTTCAGACAGAGCAAACAATTCCATTCTATAACGCAATGTCCATAGGTAAGACCATGGCGCGTGGCGTCCTGCAGGCGGATGATAGGGATAGTGTCGTCTCCGTGAGAGTCAGACTTCGGAGAATTCGGCAAAGAATATCAGAGGAAACCAGAGGCAGATATGATACAGCATTGATCGATTGTAGCATCTTTCTCATTTGAAGAAACATTTGTAGGCCAGCTGGTGAGGAAGGATGAGAGCCGGAGGCCGTAGTGTGTTGCATTATCTGGGATCCGGAAGTTCCCGTGTGATGGCCGCGCTTCATTGGGATGACACTGGACCCTTGAAATCCGCCAATACCATGAATGTAACGTTGCATCAAGGGACCATCGCTACACAGGAATTTCTGGTAATCGCGGAATCTGTACCACAACGGCTCACAGAACATAAAACATAGCCAGCTTTGATCTGGCACAGGCCTTACATAACAAGGGCTTAAAGGCGGAAATGAAGGCATGGGAGTAAGCGTAAGGTGTAGAATGCGGGCGAATCTGCCTCGAGGTGACCTGCATTCATATCAATCTCAGGATTCCATGATGACAATACGATAGGAAAGGACGGTAATGAAAAGGCTTGAGCTGGTCCTCGAACGGGTAGCGCTTTCTTGATATCTAGAATTTGGTTGTAGGTCCCTATGTCGTTATAACACGCCACATACCCATTGTCGACGAGGGGTACACCCTGGGCGGGAGACTTCTACATGCAACACTAGCATAGCGATGCGTCCCACTGCTGAATTGATGGGCGCAGAATGGTCAACGTCTTCTCGTGTTACTTCGCGGTTATCAGTGCAGGGGACGTTCAATGCAGAATCCTCTTTAATGGATCCTACGGCGAACGGTTCCACGAAGTAGCGCCGTAGTCATCCTTGCTTTTCCACATTTGGAGCTGTGTTGAGCTTCGTACCAACATCTGGAGAGTGCTAGGTCGCTGGACGCGTAGGCATAGACTACATGGAAGTTCTAGATAGCAGCATGCCCGAGTGCGTCGCAATTGTTCGGTTGCAAGTGAACCACGATTTAACCATCTACGGTCGGTTTAACTAAGGTCGTGTGCGAGCTTGCGAGACGGACTGCCGAGCTGACTACCTCCATCCGACCTCAACAAGAATGAACATGGCATAGGTGAACAACGTGAACTTGAAAAGAGGACATCGATCAACTAGGTCAAGCGCCCTACGATCCCGTTTAGGAAAGTGTAAATGTAAACTAACGGCTTTGTATCTTATGGTTTCAACCACGTCCGAATATATGGTTTGCGGTGAAGTAGAGAACCGGGAAGAGCGAGATGATAGCAATAGCTAATACGGGCCCCTTCACTGCAAGAGGTTCATTATTAAACGTAAACAGTACGAGTTGTGCGACCGTCGCGAAGCATGCTATCAGCAGCGAACCGATCCCTCCAATACCGATGGCGTTAGTCTGTGGCCACGAGTAACACCACAATGCCATTGACTTACAATGGAACATAATCCAGCCCACCGACGACGGCAACCCGTACGAGTTGAGTATTTTCCGGCTCGAGTTAAGCTGTATGTTGCCCTGTTGTACAACGTCTCCAATGGGCTTACTTGCCGCTCGTATTGGAAGCTCGGCAAAAGTATCCGCCAAAATCAGCGAACTAAAGGTACTGCTGATGCTGAACAGTAATGCAGTATAAGTCAGGACCAGGATTGCTTTGTGCGAGCGCTCGGAGGAGGCGACCGGGACGCCTGGTGTTTTATACAGAACAAGCAAAGTAGTCTCAACGCTTGCTAACAGACCGGACTGTTGAACACACAAAATCAGAATGATGTTAGATCACGCATGAGCTACGTACAACAGTGGCGGCGCTTCCGAAGATTGTTATCCATCCACTCAGAGTCGAGGCTATGACAGCAGGGAGCTTGTCTAATGAAGGAGCATTTGGATGAATATACCATGATGAGGTTGGGTACTTACATCCGAGTTGAATATCTTCGGGCATTGTGAGGGTGTATTGTGTTCACTGAGGAAAAGGGCTAGTAGAGGAAGGTACGCTCTACAATCACGGAGTGTTTCGACATCCGCTTATAACTTGGATGTCTATGTTAGGTGGGAGACTGATGCTGATCCGCGTGTAAAGGACGAGGCATGCTCCCTGTAAAGAACAGGATAACACCGTTGTTGACCGGGAAATTCGTGGTCAGTGAACAGCATGAGCGATGAGTCATGAACAGTGCCCTACAATCGTTGCCGTGATCTCAATTGATCGTGATCCTTGCAGACATGTATAGAGCAGGGTCTGAGTCAAAATTGAGAAGGACATAGCTGACATAGTAAAGGTCCCTGAGCACTATACAGATAAGTGCTGAAAACGCCTGATTTACACTTACAATGAAAACTCTACCGTCTGAGAGAGCTTCGATTCCGTCTGATGACAACGAGCGCAGTAATTCCAGTCAAGCCAACAGATTCCAGCATATACTAAGGTTTACAGATGGAAATGAAGGGCGGGATTGTGCCAATAGAGTGTACCTTGTGGCAACTGCGTTGCACCACGCACAAGAAGTTCCGATGACTCCAATGCTTACAAAAGCAGTGTGATGTTTGACATGCCGGTCCTCGTACGCTCGGAGATGGGCGTGGGTTGTTGGTCCATGTATGTAACTTGAGACAACAAAACGAGGTGGTATGTCGAGCAGACTCGAACCCTGGATAAGACCTTTTGCACGGGTCATGTTGGCAGTTACGAGATGAGGGATATCCGCCGTCACTGAATACGGACCACCAAATGTGACCTTTTCTCATCAGTACACCGTCGCTACGCTGCAGTCTATCCACGACTCCTTTGACTTAATACAAACTTGACGGGGCGCACGACGTAGCGCTGCACCCATCCGTCCTGAGGGTTCCCTTCCTTGCTAACATGTACATGACGGACCGGTGGACGCTCAGGTAAGACCGGTTGCTGCACAGGTGTAGGGGGTAGAGGTATCGTGGTTTGCAATGGGATCGAACTGGTAAAGGCTGGGGCTGGAGGCATTGGAACAGTACTCTGAGGGATGGGTTGAGTGCACGACAACACATGAAAGATAAAGCTACCCTACCGATGACCTTTCTAAGTGCAGAGAAGTCGCCTCTAAGTTGCGCGACGGTGGTGCAAGTAGTGGTTGTCGTGGGGGGGATGCATGAGATGGTGAGGCCGTCCTTGTATCTTTGATAGCACTATCTGGTATGTGTATTGCATTGTCTCTCGCTACTTCCGCCTGCTGCGAACCCCGGTATCGTGATGAGGAATCAGACACAGTGCCTTGCGAAACAATGTCGGGTCGGGGAACTGGTATTTCTCGGGCACTCGCTGTCGATATCGACGATCGTGAGTGGGATGTGGGTACCGCAACCTGCGATGCATTGGCTTGTGAGTGGGACTGAGCTGTCTGTTCTGATATGTATGTTGTGCGGTGGGGTGTTAGCGGGGGTGCAGTGTCCGGCAGAATGTTGGCTCGCAAGTCCGACCATGTTTTCTCCTGAACATTCACCGCTGCGGGCGGTGTTAACGCTTGTGACGTTGACTCCCTGCGCTGCAAGGTACCAACGTGGGCTGCCTGTGGCTGGAAAATGCCTGTCTCGATCTGAGGTTGTGCACAAGACAAGGGTGTCGCATCTGCTTCCGAGAAACGCGACACAAGTTCTGACACGTTGACAACCTCTTTAGATGGGACAGAGACATTGGGAGACGCTGGCAGGAGAGTGATAGTAAATTTTCTGTCCTGCGTGTCCGGTAGGCTGCGCAGGTTGCCATGTAGATCTGGTTGTATAAGAGGTATGGATACAATGGCGCTGGTGGAGACGACGAACCTTTCAGTACATGCACACTCCTTTCTTTAATTTTGATCTGGCGGAGCGCACCATAGACACGCGCAGAGTCCCCGATGTTCAGTGTGAAGCGATTGCCATCATGGCGGTCGCAAACAACCCAGATTCTCCCGGGTCGTTTCCACTCGGCCTCACCGTCCATGAGAGGAGAGATCTTGGGCGGGAATTTGCTTGCAGTCGTGCTGAGGGCGTAGCTCGAGTAGAAGTGCGGGTTTAAAATGGGTGGGATCTGTGATTGTCTCTCATATTTTATTAGCCAGGTTCGCCTGAATTTGTAAAGGATCTCGGGATACTCGGCCGTAGCACTAATGTTGACTACACGGAAACATGCCATTAGTGGGAATAAGACCAAGTGACATAGTGCTAACCTGAAACTGAACGATTGTGATCTGCCTCTTCGAATAGCAAAGCTGGACTGACGGTGAAGTTGAGCAAGTTGACGGAGGTCGATGCCTGGAGTGTAGCGTCAAATCAGGAAATCCAAGGTGAGGGAAACTCTGCCTACCTTCGAATTCGCCATATGCTTGAGTTGCTTCGAATACTTGTCAATTTTTGCTTGTAGTTGCTTCATGCATTTGTCGTCGAGGGCTTTTGCTCCACGCATCTGCTTTTCTACCTCATCGCCCGTGTACCTGCTCAAAATGAACTTCATAAGAGGTGAGGATAAAAAGGTGAGCTCTTACCCGCAGCTGTACGAGTTCGCAAAATTGCCCAGCACCTTACTCAGGACATCCATTACACTTGAATAAGGTATCGTGGAGATCACAGCGTCCTGCCGTGGGACGAATTCAGTCCATCCCTTGTCCTCTAGTCCCTTTTCATCAATGCATGCGTGCAGTGCAGTGTCGATGACATGGATGAGCCTGCAACCTTTGTTAGCGTATCGTCAAACAACGAGTTAACTCATGCTGACCTAGAGAGCTTTGCCTCAATATCCGGCCCAGAATTCTGTAGCTGATGAGAGAAGTCATGTCCTATGGTAATTGCTTTGACCGTTTGGTTCCGGAATTTCCTATTCGTCTTGGACGCCAAGCGAGGAAGAGAAGGGATTAAGCCCATTCCGAGTGTGGCGAGAGGAGGTCGTTAAGTTTTAGAGATGTTTGCATGTCTACATATCTCTTCCGACAGATCAACAGTTCTATTAAACAGCACAAAGCGCATAATCATCACCACGGCGTGGCCTCCTGCAGGCGGATGATAAATATGTTACTGCACTGAATACAATATCCTCCTCTCTGAGAGAAACGCCTCTGGGCAATTGGGTCGGAGGAGGATGGAAGTGGGAGGCCATAGTGGGCTATCGGCGGTTTCCGTTTGAGAAACGCACCAAACTAGGTGCGTATGGTCCTGGACGCCATGTGCACTGCACAAGAATTCTTGCAATTGGACGTCACAGATCGCAGAATCAATACCATAACTAGGTTTGACCTGCTACAGGCCCTTACATAACTAGGGTGCAAAGCTGTGCCAGGACGGAAATGAATAGAAATTTCCGATGCTTTCTGAACGCAGAACGATCCGAACCATCCACTCCCAGCTCAACGAAAGTTGTTTGGGAGTTTGGTATTGGACTCCAGCACGACAAGAGACTGCTTACCGAGAAAGTTCTACATCTTGATCAACGCTTGCCTTTGGGGCTCCTCGAAAAAGTTATCCGCAATACGATAGCTTGAACTATTATATTCCTACGTGTCCTGCTGATATAAGACACCGAATGGAATGCAGGTTGGATCAATTTCATGTCGAATAAGTAGCCCTTCTCGACTCAGCGGTACCTCTATCTTCCATAGAGATAGCGCTCCTTGAAGTCAATATCATGGTGAGGCCTCCTGCAAGCAAACGGAGAGGAAGGTGTCAACAAGGGTAACGTCTGCGCCCTTGAGGAGGACATACCGAATAGGTCCGGGTGACACGGTACAGTTTCCGAGGATCAGATAAGCAGGGTTTAACTTTCGTACCACGTGAGTATCCCGTTACATTTGCACGAGGAATGTGCTCTAGAGCACAAACATGGACGTGCTGGCGATGAACGAAGTTCAAAAAAGGGCGCTTCGCGCTTAGCATACGCAATGAAGCATATGCGCGTCTAGCAGCCTCAGTAGGCTATGGCTCACACTATGCTGTCATGCTCTGGCAGTCTCCTCGGAAAATGTGCTCAAGGTAAGAACTCCCAATTGTCACGCTTTGGGAAAGATTGAGCCATCTAACTTGTACGCCGTTCTTTGTACCAGTGGCACTGCCTGATGCTCAGGGTACAATGTCGTATCTGCAAAGCTAGCGGACCATAACCGCTGGGCGGTATTTTAGCTTGGAATACCCAGGGCCCTATGCATCATGGCGAACGTACAAGTGGACAGCCTGATTGACTGCGATCTGCTGCTTTGACAGCCAAAGAAGGTTCGCTGGCATCCTGGCCGTATACCAACTGCCACCTTCCCACATAATAACGAAAAGCAATGACATTGAATAGGACCCTTGGTGGGCGTGTTAGCCTACATGTCTTGATGGTTCAACTCCGACTGCTTGATCCTACCTGCTTCAGCAAGCCGCCGTACACGTTCATTGCCGTCAGCTCCTTCCGCTATCCCTGGTTCGAAGTATCTGATGCCGCGGAGGTGAAAGTCACCCGTATACGACAGGATGGTGTCTCACAGGCGCTATAAACATGCTGCAATCGTGTGGCTAGTTGGATGCCATGTGTTTTTGCCAAGCCGCGCAACTGGGAGAAATTCGTAGTTTGCAATCATGGTCCTTGGTGTTCAGAAAGTAAAATCCACGCGCAGGCGGTGCTTTCAAGACGTACGTATATATACATGCACGAATAACAGAGTCATACCAGTCCTGGACAGCAACATCCCTCCACCATGTCTGACGCACTGTTCTTCGATCTCACAACTCCCGACAATGCCGACGCCGAAGCGTTTGAGGTCACCGCTGCAGCTCGCACGCTCCTGAAGTGCGCCGGACTGGAGGTCACTCAACTCCGTCGTAACCACCAGACCGCATACCGAGTCGTCGAAAGATCCCGCGATGCATATGACAAGATCGTCCCTCTGATCCGTGCCATCGAGGATGCTCAGGAAACCGCCCTGGAAGCGCATTGGAAAGACTTTGTGAAATACACTTCTGCCATCGACGCTCTCGAAGAGTATGTCGGTTCCCAAATTGGCCTAGCGTGATAGGTCAAAGGTGGTTAACGTTTCTCTTCACAGAAATCTTTTCAGCATCATAGATGCAGCCGAAGAAGACGCGGATGAGTATCTAGGAGGTGTTGACGCGATCGACAAATGCATTACCGCTGCCGACAAATGGGAGACGAATAGGACGAAATTGCGCGAGCAGATGAACAAGCTTTACTCTGACAATCATATTAATGTAAGTGATAGCTCTTTACTACAGGTACTCCTTTTGCTCATGAATGCAAATCACAGGCTCTATTCGATGGAGAAGCAGCCGACACAATTAAGCAGGCTAATGATCAGACCGCCTCACAGGATGACGTCGCCTTCTTTAGGGACATCCACAAACAGATCACAGCGCATAAAACATTGCAATCTGCAACTATGTTCCAGTACGTCGTACCCAACACTCGTAAAGAATCGACTCTGATCTATTTATAGGAACGTGAAACAGGCCATCACCGCTATCGATGGCCTTCTCCAGCAGCTCGACGGTACCGTTGGTACCGGCGCAGATGATGTTTGTGATTATTCGACATATCTCTGTCTTTGTTTCTTAGTTCTTTCACTACGCAGGAAAAAGTGGCTATCACTATCAAGTTTGCATTTGTCGCGCTCGGAGCGCTAGGAGTGGCTGCAGCCGATGAGAGCAAGGACAAACAATGGCGAGACCATCTGGAATCTTACCTCGTATGGTCTGAGGCCAACAAGTACGGCTTTTCACTTAGCTTTATTAAATTCAACGCTGAACTTGCATCGAAGGCTTGCTGGATACCTCGTCGACCAGCAAAGCTTGCCAGAAAATAAAACGCTGAAAGATGTTTACAACGATTGGCTAGAGATCCTCAAGGTTTGCAGCATTGATGTCTCTATTCCTCTTATTCTGACACGCTCCCCTAGGTGATCCCTGGCGTGGAGTGCCCATCCACATACCTGCAGCTCATCAAGATGCGCGGACACGTCCGTCGTCCATTCCACGCGCGTGCTATGGCGCTGGTTATCTTGTGCCACAGTCTCGTCGATCTCTTCAATGAGGACGGACGTCGTGTTGCGCGGAATATTCCTCCTCTCGAGACGTATGTTGATTTTACTATCCCTTCGTCTCAAGAAGCAGTCGCTTATGTTTCTGGACAGCGCATTCGATGAGAGCGTCAAAGCTCTAAAGAGCGCTGTTGAAGCGTTTAAGGCTACTGAAGGATTCGACGTGCAGGATTGCGACAAGGAGGATATCTTGGAAGGCTTCAAGGAGGCAGAAGCGAGGATCAAGGATTGTTACACTGCCTTCGGCGTACGTTTATCTCGTTATATCATCCACTGCGCAGTAGGTGACTGACAGCTTTTTAGCTTACAGATAAATGGGACAACGGCGAACACGACAGGCTGAGTAAGGCTGCGGAGGCAGATAAAACTCGCGTGACGAGTATGACAACACGCCTAACCAAGGTAGGGATCTTCGAGACTACAATACACGCACAAGATCCCCTACTAACTACATACCCTACAGACCAAGATGGAGAACTTTATCGATGTTACTGTCACTGTGCAAGGAGATTCCTCACCGAAGTCACGTGCGTTTCTCTTTCACGTTAGCTGTTCTTATATGTTTCTAATGAGCGTGAGTTTAGTACGGGTCAGAGAAACCACTCGACTTGCCGCAATCTCCTACCAGGTTTCAAAGAAGATTGACGGGCCCAAGTTCGAGAATGTCGGCGACAAGGCATGCACTATGGACATGGCTGTCAAGGATGTTGCTACGGACGGCAAGTGCAGCCTGGTGCTTACGCTCTAGTAAGGTTATACGATAGTGGTATTCTCTGTTTCAGTCTCTTCTCTTGCTTCCACCTCTTCACTCATTCTCGTCTGATACCCCGTCTGACTCTGACATACGCCTCCCTGTAACACTCCATGTCTCCTCCTTGGCTCGTGCCTTCCAATTTTTCGGCGGACTTACTCATTAGTGTCGTCCAGTATCTATTTGTCATTGCTGGCTCAAGCCCTATCCTACAGCTGTACTGCTAGAAATCGTGATGTATTGTCTATGTCTCCTAGAGATTGATTCGCTGTGTTTAATGATCAACATTGTCATTTCATTTGCATATGGTTTGAATCGCAGCTCTACGCAGTTAGAGGTCAAGACACGGGGAAAGCCGAGATTTCTAGACGCGCTTACAATCGTTTCCGCCTTGTGCTTACACCCGTACGCCCATAATCTGTGTCTGCAATGACCTACACTTATGCGGCCAGACCACCAGTGTCCCGAATTTCTGTGTCGCACTACAGCGTTGATGCCCAGACATGGAATCAGTCCCTCGTGACTTCTTCACGCCCTTGCTAGTGTGTTACGGCACATCGCTCTAACGCGTTCTTACTCATATGAGGTCTGTCGAGAGATCGCTCCACCCCCATAGCTCATTTCTTGGCATTCTTATAGACATACTACGTTCAATGGGTATGGCAGCTGTCCAGCAACGTGATTTTGCGGGTCGCCTGACCGGGCAGACGCAGGACAAGCCCTCTATCTCCGTCACACCAAAATGTGATGCCAGATATCCGCAGGGCGAGTACGTTGCCATGGGCGTGAGAGGCTGCACGCCGTGTATAACATGATCGTGGGACTTCCGGTGAGTTTATCTCTCTATGTTATCCGCCGTGTATCGTGCTACATCACACCGATACGAAACCCAAAAGCGCCCTGTGGACAGTCTGCGAGCTGTGGCGTCGATAGTCTTGGTCAGAGGATATGCTCCGCCCGTGATCTAATGGAGAGAGTTATCTGGCCGCTTGAAATTCTCGTGGACGCGCTGTCTCGCTCCCTCGCACGGAGGAGTCTGCGTTGGGAATAGTAATCAAATGGGACACACGCAGCTAGCCTTTGAAGCGCTGATGGCCCGTTTTCTCGATATACGACTTATCCGCAAAGCATGAGAAGTGTACCTGCACGGACTGGCAACAACTTGGACCTTACGGCCACTTCAACCCCTTCGATTAACCCCAGTGCACATGGTACTATGGCGAGGTCGGAAGATGTGGATCTGCAGTGTTATGATGGTCACTGTCAGTACTTGCTTATCTCATCTTTCTTATCTTTATGATTCTTCGACCCGGGTCGCTCGTCTGAACTTCCCTCATCCGTAATAGACACGCCCATATGCTCTATATAAGGACGACGTTGTCGTATCCCTCAGTTCCGACCCGACCTCTCTCCCGCGTCTAGAGGCCCAGCGCTCTACCTTCATGCACTTGAAGCTTCCGTCTCAGGCTGTGATTGTGACATTATGCTTCTGGGCATGCCTAGCAGCACCAACACCACTCCTCCAGCTACCCCTTTCGTCTTCGCGTGGACCGCATGATAGGAACACGAAAGTCCTCATACTTGGCGGTGGTATGGCCGGCATCACTGCTGCCCGTACGCTTCATGATCATGGTGTCGACGACTTCATTCTCGTCGAAGCGCGTCACGAACTCGGAGGGCGCATCATGAGTTACACACTCGGTGAGTCTGGGCGTCAGTACACTGTTGAGCTCGGTGCGAACTGGGTCCAGGGAACACGTACTGGCGACGGACCTGAGAATCCTGTGTGGACTCTGGCCAAGAAGCACTCCCTTGATACTCGCCTAAGTTCGTATTTCGGCGGTCTATGTACGTCTTCGTGCTTCTGTATTTATACCCACTCTCTTCATATAAGAGGTCCTACAGCAACTTATGATGAGTCTGGGCCTGCTGATTACGCTCATGTGGTGGCGGACGCGTCTGTCAACTTCGACAGGCTCATCGCTTCAGCTGGTGCTAGGTTGCCGGCGGGTCTGGTCGACGCTAGCGCACGTGCGGGGTATTCTCTGACAGGATCTCAGCCACAAACACCCCAAGAGAGGGCGGCGGAATATTTCCACGTACGACGTTTCAATCCTCGATAGGTTATGCATTTGTTGAATGACATTTCACAGTTTGATTGGGAATTTCAATCGTCGCCAGAGGAGACATCTTGGCTGGCATCCTCATGGGTAAATATCGTGTCTGCTCAGCCTCCCTGAGAGGCTGGCCATGAACATTCATCTTCGTGCCTGCAACTTTACTCAGCGCTGACTTTTGTCCCTTTGGTGGTCTTTCTTTACCGACAATGCATCGCAAATTCAGAATAACAATTCGACGTTCTTCACATTTTCCGAAAAGAACGCCATGTCCGTTGACAAACGCGGTTTCAAGACGATCTTGCAATCGGAAGCTCATGAGTTCCTTCGAGAAGATCAGCTCCTCCTGAACTCCACCGTTGAGCTCATCTCGTATTCACATGAGGGAGTACAGGTAACATTGGCGGACGGTTCCCGGCTGGGCGCAGATTACGCTATCTGCACTTTCAGGTAAACCATAAAGGTTCATATCGTCAATCTTTGAATACTCAATCTTCCGCGCGTAGCCTGGGTGTTCTACAGCATCACGACGTCCAATTTAAACCACCTTTACCATTTTGGAAGCAAGAGGCAATCCATAGTATGACAATGGTACGTAATTAGGTTTACTACTTGGATCAGATTCGTACATACTAAGAATCTTTTTAGGGAGTCTACACGAAGATCTTTTTGCAATTCCCCTATAAGTTTTGGTTTGACACAGAGGTGAAGTAGTGCGTGTCCTCACCAAACTGTAATACTGACCGCGTTTTTTTATCATCTGTTAGATCGCTCTATATGCTGATAGAGAGCGCGGTCGCTATCCCGTCTGGCAGAGTCTTGACGACCCAGACTTCTTTCCGGGCTCAGGTATTCTCTTCACTACAGTCACTGTGAGTAGAAACATCGCTGTAGAGTGTTGGGCGACACATGCCTGCGTGCCTTGCTGACTACGCATTGTGTCAGAACTCATTCTCACGCCGAATCACCTCCCTTCCCCGATCTCAAATCTTGAAAGAGATCCTTGAGGTGTTAGAAACCATGTATCCCAACGTAACAATTCCTACTCCAACCGACTTTCACTTCAAAGCATGGGACGAGGACGCTCTCTTCAGAGGGTCCTACGCGAACTGGCCGCCTTCGTTCTTGGAAGAGAAGCACGCGAACTTGAGGGCGGATGTTCAGAAGCGGGTATGGTTCGCGGGCGAAGCAGGGAGCAAGTTGTATTTCGGTATGTGCATGCTCTTCAACATCGCTAGCTATCAGTACAACCGGCTCTGTCATCGTTCTGCCGACTAATCGTCTTTACTTCGGTGCAGGATACTTACATGGTGCATACTTCGAAGGGCGCGATGTGGCGCTGAAGGTCGCGGGATGTGTGAAGGGTTCGTACGCCCGCTGCGAGGGCTTCAAGCATGTCAAGAAAGTGAAGAACTCTCGGCCCTATGATATCGACTATGAAGTTAGCCTTTAGCCGCATTGGGCGTCAGGAAGTTCACTGGCCAGAGGGCCATTGATATCTCCTTGTTCTGTCGGGCATCCATCTGATGGGGATGTAAGTTGTATGTATATCAGTGTATATGTGTCTGTAATAGTCTTCGACTTCTCAGTTGATTACCTTTTCACATACGATGCCAGACTGTGGCTACGAGGAGCAGGTTGCAACCCCCGAGGTCTCTGGAAGGGTGATAGACAGCAATAGATTAGCACTGCCTTCGTCTGGGAGCTTCTCAGTCATCTCAGGACAATGAGGGTATTTATGAGAATCGACCACAGTAGCAGACGTACACAAAGTAGAACTGCTCCCCCAATCAACAATTATTCTATAGTGCGCCAAAAGCGATTCTGCCATCGATCACTGTAGCCTGCACGACCGTCTTCAGTATTTCGCTTGCTGGTGTGTCCTCGGACATGATATCGCGATCTAAGACGACAAAGTCTGCTTTCTTGCCAGGCTCAAGCGATCCAAGACGAGCCTCTGCAAAGGATGCATAAGCTGCGTCAAGAGTCATGCCTTTTAATGCCTGCGCTCGGGTTAATTTCTCGGATGGATACCTAGGGTTGTTTGGTATTCAATATCGCTCAAGACGGAGGATCGCTCAAGACCTATTACCCACCAGCCACTAGAACCATGAGGACTTTCTCCACGGACATCGAGTCGAGAGACCGCGGCGTAAAATCCTAGGAGAGGATTTATTCCTTCTACAGGGAAGTCAGAGCCAAGTGGAAGAATGTGCTTGGGTGACGCTCTGATTGAGATTCAGCAATATAACTTCATTCACATCCTTAAACACGCACTGAAGTAAAGTCTGGTATGCATAGGCTCCTCTGATTCTCTCTGAACCCTATCATGGATATGAGTATCATTTCGCAGAACGGACACTGGCGCCGCGATACATACCAGTCGCTTTTCTGCATACCACATATCGCTGGTGGCATGTGTAGGCTGTACGCTAGTAATGACTGCACGACTCTCAGAATAGCGAAGAGGCACAGCATGAAACCGTGCGCACCACCCAGACGGCCGGCTCTTTGCAAATCCTCTAGGCGCATTATCTGAGCATGTTCTATACGTGGCCTTCGTCGGTCCGCTACAGTGAGGATATCTTCTCCGGTCTTTTGACTCTCTGCAGTCATGATTCGCTCGAAAATGTCGAGGACAACCTTATTCGCACGATCCCCAATACAATGGATATTCTGCCCAAGGTTTACGAGGATCAGATTGAACTTCGCGTCTTCCACAAAGTACCACTTACTACTCCCCACCCGTCCTCCCAGAACTTCTCAACGACAGTCTCTAGTGTTCCCGGATCAATTCTCATGAGGCCAGATGTTGCAGGCTTGTCCGAGTATGGCTGAAGGAGAGCCGCGCCCCATGAGCCCAATGCACCTATGAATATCAAGTGCGTGGTTCAGTATTTGTCGCACACTCAATTAGAAACTGACCATCAGTGTAAAGTTTTATGCTCTTGATATTGAGGCGTTCGTGCTCCCCATAGTCTTCTAAACGAGGGATTGAGTTTCCCCAGTACGTTTTGTTTTCTGAGTTCCCCATAGCATATATCCGTATCTAGTAACATTCAGGACGAATTCGAAGGTAAAGTAGAAGATCAAATTACCGGAAGGCGTCCGTCATCAGCGAAACTGTGGGATTAGGCCTCAGCATAACGACGTTCAATGAGGTGTGAGTATGACACTTTCCTCCGGAAGGTTTCGATGTTATCTAATGTAGAAGCCGCATCATGGACACTTGTCAAGCCAACGCTCACAGCGTCTTGCAATGCCAAAGCAAGGTAGGAGTCTCTATCCTCAAGACTCCAAGGCGGGGGTCGTACCAGCGCCATGGCATTATCCACAAATACGCCTTGCTATAGATGTAAGCTGGAGTTTGGAATACCTGCACAAATACTGACCGCTTGGATGACCCGTGCTGTCCCGGACAATTTGACCGCCTGCAACGTCATCGTCGGAAGGCCATCGCTTTCCTGGGAGCTGCTGTTGAGCAATTTCTAAAGCTCGAGACGAAACCCACAGCGCGTGACCATCAACACGACTTAATGAGATAGGTACATCCTGGAGACTCTTGCGAGAAGCTAAGTGTGCCTGTGAGCAATCCGATCAGAGTAGGATGGAATGGAGAGTAAACAAGCTCACAGCAGTTGGAAACTGGCCAGACCAACCATTCCACCGGGTTTGGTCCCAGCCCATGCCTTGGACCCAAGTGGGCGGTTCTTCGTGCACTTCGGGATGTTCGTCGACATATGCTTCAATAATGTCCAGAATATCTTCATAACCTATGTGTTAGGGGTGGCGTGCAAATTAAGCAATATAGTATGCTTTACCCTCAAGCGAACTGGCATTGTCTAGGGGTAGCTGCATTTTAAACCCGTATTCAATCAGATGCGCATGCGAGTCTAAACGCTTAATTTAGCTCCGGAAAAGCGAGGCGGACGGAGTAGACTAGCAAACCTGTCAATCCAGGGACAATGATACTCCCGGGTTTGAGGTGGTACATTGACAAAGGCTTTCTCGCCTTCGGCTCATTCCCGTAGAACCTTTTAATAACTTCACTCTGGTACTCTCCCCAGTATCGATGGATTTCGCCTGTGCAAATTATTCAAAACATATCTGCCATCAAGCGGTCGACATACTAGTATTTCCAGTGACGCGGACTTCGTCCTGATGCACTAGGATGCAGTCAACGTTCGGCTTCGTATCATCGACAGTGTAGATGCTGTTAGGTGACTGCCCACAGACGGCGTAAGACTGTGGAACTATAGGCGTCGAGGATCCATGTCGAGAGCTGTTCCCCTCAAGGGATCCATAGAGGTAATATGAACTCCCCGCAAGCACGACTGCTACTCCGAATGCCATCCACGCGAAAGGAAACCCAGCTGTGGGAGTGACATCGATATTTGCGCGCAGAGTCCCCTCTTCGTTCTTTGCATGATGAGAATGAATGGCCTTCTTGTCCATTCTTCGCTTGAGCATAACACTTCGCTATCACCCTGATAGATGCAGTTTGGAATCGTACGAAGTGTGTTACGCGCTTAGTTACGGTGATGTCGTGGTAATATTGCTTATGTGAGCATATTACGTAGTAGAAATGAAACACTACGCTGCCCAGGTCGCCGGCGATCGTCCTTCCAAAACCTATCGTTTACGTGCAACCGCCCTACGTACCATCCGCTGTGTGAAGATTCTAGCGCGCTTATCTCAAGAAGATATGAAGCCCTGAAACCCAAAGATACATTGTTATCTCCGTGTAAGCTATGATGTACGTTCATTTCATCCCACAGACAGAATCGGCTGCCATGATCCCGTCGAAACATGCTCTAGTCTCAGCAAGTACATGTCGCATAGGTCAAAATTATTTATATCCCAATCTCTGCATTCTTCTGTGGGTTCTGTTGTCTTCATTTTCTAAATGAACTCGAGTAAATCAATGCTATCGACTACTGAACTCTGCATACTTGCCCGAATATGTGCTTCCACTCGTTCGGCTACAGTGCTCGCGATGGATAGCTTTGTAGGATTTTTTAGCTTCATCTTAGATTGGAGTTTTCCATAACCAGGCCACTGACACACCTCACTTGAGCCGGGAAGTATACATGAACAATAGAATGAATACCTGAATCCGAATAGCAACAGATTTGTCGCCATCGGTTAAATGGCAAATCTGTGCGGCATCTTCCAAGCCATCTTGCTGCTTGTCATACGCGGATTGAAGGTTGAATCCTAGCTGTCCGTAGGTCTTGAAATCTACTGGTGTGCATGGTGCGGCCAGCGCAGGACGATGCGGGTTGTAGACTTTCTGAGGAACTACAATTCTTGTTTCGGCTCTTTCTTCGACCTCAAAGTCCAAAAAGGTGTGGTAAAGGCGCTATACACGAGTATGTGAATATTGATCCTGACTCAAATTGGACATTCGCACCTTCACCTCTCGACTTGACGTAGAAGCCATTAACGTCTCGGGGACGATATATTATAGGTGTAGCTAAAGTAAAGGAGTGTAAGCTAATCAGCCAGATTCTCCATTCCATCTTGTTGCATGTCTGGGTTTAATACCAAGAGTGCGAAGGCCCTTCCTTCGACGATTGTTCTTCGCCGCACCCGAGGGTCCAAGCGAACACAGCATAGCGCCCACAGCTGAACAGTGAGAACTCACGCAACAAGACGGCAGATATAGTATGGAGTTCGTTGGGCTGCTTCATAGTAGTATCCTGTAGCATGTCTCCTGGAGTTGTACACTGATACAAGGAGCGGCTGGGACAACGCACAACCACCTTGATATCGCCAGGGGGCGGAGCAGATCTGACTTTCCTAAATTCGATACTTGGACCTCAAAACGCGATCAATATATGGAAAGAAGGGCCTCATGATCGGCCAATTGTGAACCATCTAAGTTAACATGAAAACCTAAGCCCGGCTCTTGGTAGATACTTTCATCATGAACAGCCACTTTGTCGTCCGTGACCTATACGCATAGCGCGTGACACGATCGAGGGTTACTATTCTGATATGGATTCAGTCTTGACGTGGTCTATGCGTAGATCTATCAGCGCCAGCGCATGTCAATGGCTATGCATCGCACCTTTGAGTAGCGTCTCTATATCTGTTACCATCATGGACATCCGTCTAGAGGTTGCCCCATTTGAGCCACACTCTTCCCGTGCTTTGAAATGCTTGCGAATCGCATCAGGTCGTGAATACTGGCTGAGGCATTTACTGCACTCGTAGATCTCGCGGACGGGCCAATGATTTTCTGACATCAGGTGGTTTGTAAGTGAACTCCTCGACATGTGAGCATGACAGGTCTTTCCTCCCAGTAAGACAGGGATTGGACAGGCTACGGTTGTTTTGAGCTTGACGCCTTTGAGGCCAAGTACTGCACTATGTTTCCTGAAATGTTTGCGGAAGGTGTCCTTCGCAATATGTTCATCGCAGCGCTGGCCTGGAATAAGGTTCAATAAGCATTCCACGTAGAGGACTCGGCCTTCTGAGTCCGCATGGACAATATCTTTAATTGTTCGTCGTGGGACCCCGTACGTGTACGCAGATGCAGAAGGATTGACTGTATGTTCGAGAGCGTGTGTCATGGAAGACCACGCTACCCCCGGTTGCCAGCCATCAGCAGATGCTGACAGAGTTAAATATTTTGACGGTCTAAAAAGTGCACGCTAGGTGGGTAGTCCGAGGTGACAGCAGGTATTAATACGTACGATCCCAGAGCGGATTGCTCGGACTTTTTCATGATTCCAAATGGATAGGAGAAATGTCTGCGATGCGCAATATGAATAGATGAAGAGGCATCCGTCATTGTGTACGTACCTATCGCGTTGTTCCTCTCTCGCTGGAGCTAGGAGACGTTCACGTCGCCTGGCAACCTTGGGCATGGAGCAGGTTTGCCGGTCTACTCCTTCGAGTTCTCTATATTGGCGTTTCTTCCCACGGCTCGAGTCGATAGATCCACCTTGGGCGGATAACGGAAGGACATCGCCTATGGTGCTACTAAAGTGCTTCTGAAGGGCCGTTGTTGTAGGCTCGTACTTCTGGGGGGCATCCTCGCGACGATCATCAAGTAAGGAAGGTAGAGGACGAGTGTGATTAGTGGAGAACGCAGTAACGTTCAGACTTTCACTTGAGCGTGACGCATCATCAGCGTCGAGAAAAGGTGTAGTGCTAGCAGAGTGTGCGTTCTCTGGAAGGCTTTGAGTCCTGGCAAGGTCTGGCGTGTCGTCGACTTGAGGTGAATGACCAGGGTCATCCGGGTGCGTGATCACTTCGAGGCCCTGAGTTAGGCCAGGATAGGTCGCATCACTGGCTTGAACAGGTCGACTTTGCGGCGCAGGGAGGGCACGTTAGAAGATATATAGTGGCGACGAACAAGCTACAACTCACTCGGCGCCATTGTCTTCTGATTCATTTAGGAATATTATATACCGCCACATATCCTCCTCAGATGCGACTAACTCTTCCTTACTGTTGAATCCACTTCTGGAAGGATGTCAGGGGTGCTAATCTCAAGGAAGACGACTGAAGAAACCTTTGGCTCTCTCCTACAGCACTAAAACTTGACACGTTGTCTTGTTGGACACCGAGTAGTCCGTTGATATAGTTAATAATGTCGCTGTCGTGACTCTCGCTTTCGTCGTAGGTACTTGAGCTCGTATTACTTGTTGAGAAAGACTGAGGTCCGAAGAGACTGAATAAAATAACGGCAGAAGAACTCACGCTGAGAAAGGACTCGGTGCTTCTAGTTGAAATTCTTCTTGTTTCTGGTGGTTATGTCGGTGGAAAGGCGCATTATTGATTCTTCGCATCGCAGAGGCAGGCTTGAGAAGTTGGCGTAGGGAGACGACAAGTCTGCGGGGGAAAAGCTGGGGACAGGAAGGTTGAGGGGCGAGCTACGAAGGGGAAAATGAGCAGTGAGCGGAGGATGGCCACTTTATACTTGTAGCGCCGAGCATAGTCCCCCAAAATGAGCGCCATCAACCCTCCCCAATTCACAGAGCATGGACAACACCCATTCGGAAGGACCTGAGAGTTCGTCGGTGATCAGCACGCAGGCAATTTACCACCACGGATCGAGGTGTCGCCGACTCGCGGTCTCTCGCGTCAAGAAAACTATGCACGACGAAAATCAGATTTCGACAGCACAGCAGAAATTGAGCAAGTCGAACACAGCAAGCAGAAGGATAAATTGGCGTCCTTCAGACAACCACTCTTTCCATTGCTTCATATCTGGAGCTCTCCAGACATTTGCTTATGAGCCACAGCAATTGTCTGCATGCGAGTAGCAGATGAGTGGCACATCTCCAGAACCTCCCCACATGCCGATCATGTCACATTTTCCTGACCTCCCAGCCGCCCCCCTTCCCGCCATAAAACCCGATGACATACGACCGCCGCATAAGACATGTTTAGTGCGGTCCATGTGATCCCAGCCCCATTACACAGCGACGAACAAGACTCCTTTGCTCAGAGAAAGGCCCATCCGGCGACCAGGATAAACCCCAGCTTGTATCGCCCTGCCCTCGTGCTGCCTCTGTTCATGCGATGTACGGCAACTGGCGTGTAGGATAACCATGCATGTGGCCCCAGGATGCGTTCCGTTGTACGATGATCGGATCTGGGGTCAGGTCCATCGCGGCAGATGAAACTCTGCGCCGACGAACGCACTCCTACATGACCCCGCCCACGACCATCATCTCGCACATCGTGTGGACGTATGCAAGCTAAAGCCCATCATGCAGCCGCAAAGAAGAAGACAAAATGCACAAGGGATTACATACTTTATTTCGTCGCATCACCACTGGTGCGGTGGTAGTAAGTACATCGCACCGATGGGCACTCATACTTGTGTGTGGCCCGATACCAGCTTGCTTTTGTGGGCAGCTCGGCAGTTTTCCCCTCGAAGGGCTAACTCAGCTCCTTTGTGAGGAGTACGGATTGTATATTTCTGCTTCCGATATTTGCAAGTATTGACGATTTGGCCGCAGGCAGATGACAGGCCATGGCCGCAGGCGGATAACGGGCCATGGCCGCAGGCAGGCATATCTATAAAGTTTCTCATCAATGTTGGATCAAACGGGAACTCTGTGCGTTACCAGTTCCTTTCGTCCTCCATGCATAGTATATTCTAGATCTATACAACCCACAGATCTGGACCCTTGGCTGAGTTCGACTACCGGGTCGGCCAGCCATAGGCAGGATTAAACGGGAGCCCCTGCTCCTCGTCAGTACTGATTCTCATGTGCATACTTACGATAGGCAATGTCGGGCCTCTCTGAAGCCTCCGGACAGAGATCCGCACAATGTGCGTTTACTGCTTTCGTTGTATCGGATCTAAAGTACTGCTATAGGTCGACGAACACTTCCATGTACATGCTGAAGGGCAACTCTGTTGTGTCCGTGTGTACTGGAATACTCCCATTGACGAACTGAGCACGGTCACTGCAGGCCCAGCTTTGTGCACGTTCTCGGGTGAGGACGTGCTTGCGGCTGTTTCACGTTCCTTTCCATAGCATAGTAGGCATCCTCAGGGCTTTGAACGATATTCAAGATATATTGGTAAGCCGTCGTTGCAAGAAATGGTGGGACTCTAATACTGACCAAACACTCCAGTTTTGAGATAGGCGTCTGTAGTTCCATGCCTTGCGGGTCAAATACGGCTTGTTATACTTGGTGAGCGGGGCAGCGAGGCAACGTCAATGTAAGGAGGAGTGCTGTGGCGCAAGGTCCGTCGTATTGTGTCATTGATTGCATCTCTGAAGTTAACCGGCATGGCATTGCGCTATGGAAACGTTCAAGAGGGCGCTGCAGCTAGGTGGAAAGAATAACGAGGATTAGTGTCCGCGAACAAGCTTCAGTCAAGGAAGGGTGCTCAACGCGATTCCCTTCTCACATGTTCGCTTTCCTCCCGACTCATCGCGCCACGCCTGCAGTCGAACCATACCACAGACCCGCGTCTCCCACATATCTAAGACTTGAGTGCCCGATTCCTGTTGTTACATCGCTGCAAGAAACCGTTGAGTCCCTGCTGCTCTCTTAGCTAAAGCACGCTCACCTATGTTCTTCTCCAGCACACATTTTAACGCTTAGTGGTATGAGGTGCACACTTGAACATCGCTTGTGGACTACCTACTGCGACGGATAGGCGACCATCCAAACGTTTGCGAGCCTGCCATCTGAGCTCTCTATCCTATACGGGGTAGGAGGGTCAGATGGCTGGAGGTTGCGATCCACGGTCGAGAGTATACGAGACAGTTTCTTTCACAGAGCATGATTGTATAAGAATGGAGAATCACGAGTTCTTTTGTGCTCGCAGGCTCAAGCCTTTACAGTGTATTTCGTTTTTTGAGGGGCGCGGACATCCTTTTTGTTGCTGTGGTGGTAAGAGCTAGGGCCCGGCGCCTGGCCCACCGGTGCGGCCCACGTGCCAGTGGACCCGTTGCACAGTGACGAACGCTCTTCATTGACGGCATTCCACTACAGTAGTGCTCGATGTACAATTTAGACCAGCTCAGAATACCTCGTAATGCCCTCTTATTCTGAAATGCTCAATAGCTGTTATTTCCAGAAGCCGGAAGGAATATATTACTCAGGGGCCACCTGTAATGACACGAGTAAAGCGTCCGAGCGCTTGATCACACGTATCGCAACGAAGCGGTGTCGAGAGGGTGATCGTCGATTATGTTCACATCTGCTAGAGACAGTGCGATTTCCGACACCTTTTGTCCACCCTCCGAGAGTACTTGTAGGTAAATGATGAATACATAGTCGCCTGTTAGCTCAGTTTGGAAATACAAGAACGCAACTTTTCAGCCATGCGCCATAGCAAAGCTTACACTGTGGTCTCTCCGTGACGCACACCTAGGATCGGTTGCCACACGTACCCATCCTCGTTTACACTGACGTTCTCAATCCCCAGCAGGTATATGTCCTTCATGCTAGGACAGAACTGCCACCAGTGTCCCTTCGATCCGGGATTGTAAGTTGGTAGTTCTTTTTGGACGATGGTCTGTGCGTTCGCGCGTTAGCAAATTTCAACGGGCCTACACCTTCTGCTACTTACTCTCACGTAGTACGAGACCGCTTTGGCGACAGTGAGAGAAACATACTCTTTGATTACCACCTCATAGGGCACCCTCGCACCGTTCCAGGAGCCACGGTGCGGCACTTTGACTTTGTATTCTCGAGGAGTACATCCGGGCCACTGTAGGAATAATGGCCAAAGTATATTCAGGACATTGAATAGGAGGGCCTTGTAAACCGTACTTACCTCAATATAGAGAAAGAATTGGACACACACAGCATCAATATACTCCCCGCCCTTTTCTACAGCGGCTGCCCAATCCACAGTGTCTATCGCCACCTTACCCATCTTCAAGGTTAGCGAACCAACTGTGCTCGTCACCGCATTGCCAACTTTGTCTTCACCAGACTCATCCTCTTTAGTCGCCATGACCACCCCAATCATGTTATGCCCCATCCTGACGAACAACTTGCTTCGCACGTTCTCCATTGGCTTCTGTTCTGCTGTAATCCGACCCTCCAGGTAGTCGATCGTCGCCTGCACGTTCACGCCTTCCCACTGGTTGACTACAAAATAGATCGTGTCTAAGGGAGGACCCAAGAACTTGACTTCTTCGGCTGGGAACACTTCGGAAGCCGGGACTCTGGTAGGCACCGAAGTCCGGACATGTTGAGGAACGAGAACGAGGGGCTTGCGAGTGACCCAGCTGTTAACTTTGAGCTGCGCGTAAGACGCGAACGTGTGGATTGGTAGTTGCTCAGGTTCGGGACCCCAAGTCCTTTCAATAGCGAACTCATTAAGCTACCAAAAATTCAGGTAAGAGGACGCCTCGCCATACTTCAAAGCGCATACCTCGAGAATCTGGCCATTGACATTGACAAGAAGCATATCGGAGCGCGCCCACTGCAATAGTAGTAAGAAAACAGTTGGAATGAGCAATAATTGGCCCTGACCAGGCTACACATCCCCGTATATATGTGAACAGAGATGGCCAACTGCTCCGGAACTGAGCCTTCTACAGTACCTACACGTGACCGCGTTTGAGGGAATGTCACGCCGGCAAACCCTAGTCGCACAAAGGCCTGTGGCCATCCGGAAAGATTGGCCTGTGTTGCTTTGTCGTTTAGTTTGATTTCATTAAGGCGGTAAGGTCCGATGCATAATGAGGCTCGGACGAAGACCGGACCATCGACATAGGCAACCATCAAGTGAATTTCTGGGGTCCTACACAGCCGTAAGCGAGAGAGGGGCTGTTCTGTCGCGCGGGAGGACCGCCGGCATGTCGACGGACAGTACACAGCCTGTGCTGGCCCGATCCAGCCATTACCGCCCGAGAAGATGGCCCGAGGCCACATATCACCGAGTTCATTTCGGGGAGCAGTTGTCCGCGTAACACTTCTAACAATAGGTTGTTAACATTGTGCACGACAAGAGGCAAATTTATAACTCGAACGCTTACTAACGTTCTCATGTCGCGCTAGAAATGAGGTGATGACTTGAACCATCGACGACGGCCTTTGCCACTCGGCCCTTGCTGCATGTGTCGGGGAACGCTTTGCTAGCAACAAAGAAAGTTTGTGCGCTATCGCGGTGGACCATGACCAGAGACCGCTGGCTCCGTGGTGACAGCTAGAAGCCTCACCGATCACAGCCCTCGATCGCAGTTGGGCCAGAACACTCGCGCCTCGGTCAGTACTCCGTGCCACTTATCATACGTTTCGCGTATAGGGTGAAGGCCTCGGCTTCACTCTCAGCCTATCTGTCAGACAAAGAGGAGAGAATCTGGGTGGGAAATGTTATGACTGACGCACGTGGGTTATGCATGATCACGCACCGTTGATTCCACGACTCGACCGACAATGAAGTTCGCCGGAATACGGCACGCGCGGTCCGCCGCGACGTTGGCCCTCCCCGATGTCTTTGTCATGAACCACACGTCTGCAATTGAGACATGCCTGAACAGAGTGAGGACACCCTATGTAAGCAGCGAAACGACAGATGAGAATGAAGAGGTAATGCCGGTGTACCCATCCAGATATCACGCTTGAACACCATAGATCGATACGTTATTCACCGCGCTGCGCACTGGTTACTATAGAAAGAAACGTAGGATTACGACGAGGGACATACCATGTTCACGTCAAGCTCAAAGCCAAAGCCAACAGCGCACTCGTCACTCGCAAAGCACCACTCATCTAATCCTGGTATTCATTAGTACAGTACACTAAGCACAGTTTCTTTTCTTTCCATCCGCAGTCATCGCACGAATTACCTAGCCTCGGGGCTCTCCGCTCTACTTTGCACACGACTTTCTTCGCGGCTCCCGGCGCGACTCTCGTCCCAGTCGCTGCCTTCGGCCACCAGTTCACCACGGCCCATCTTGGCCAGCTTCTTGTCGAATACGCTAAACAGTATATCTCGGTCAGTCCAGGAAAACAAACAGATCATGCCAAGGGAAAGACAGATATGTAGTGGTGAGATGAAAAATATGAGAGCAACAAAGGAGTACTGAGAGGTGGCGACGAGGGCGGCGACAGCGAAGGAAGACACGGCAATGATGAGCATGGGGACATACCGATGTCTGTATCCACTGACCAGCCTTGCAAGCAGGTCAGAGGTAGATATACCAGGCGTACGACGTGTCGGAAGGAATTTGCCTGGACACGTCATCAGCACAGTCCCGAAAGGTAGTTATACGCAGAAGAGCAACAGCGCTCTGCATTAGACTTGAAGATCATGCTATCACGAGACCTACCTTCTATCTTACAAAACGCATAGACATCGTCATGACCCGCACTTCCATATGGGTCTGCATCGTGGGCGACATAATCAATATTGTACTGGAGCGTTATGAAATGATCAGCCACCCAGCGAGCATCTCTAGAGGTCCATACGTACCCTCTCCACGAACGCAGCATCAATGACCCAAGGCGCGTCTGGTACAACCTCGTCAACCCATCGGCAGTGTCTGACGGCCTCACACCTACGTCCAGCCATTAACGCACGTGAAGCGTTCGTGCAACGAAATAACGCACCGTTCCGCATGTGTCATCACTGTCCTGCTCTTATGCTCCTCACATTGCTCGTCCGAATTCACGCCAGCTAGCATGTAGACACCAGGGACCCAATCTGACTCATCGATGTTCCTATCAGCGTTGCTATCTGAGGGCTCGCTTTCGACGGCGGCATCGGTAGACGTAACATCCGGGGATGATGAGAGTGCTGGGTCGGAGATGGAGAGAGGGGAGGTGGGCACGGCGGGGAAGGCAAGTTTGGCTTGACGGAGTTGGAGAGCATGTCTACGGGAGGGAGTTAACGACGATGAGGAGGAAAGAAGGCAAAAACAGGCCACATACCCGAAGTGAAAAAGATCGTATACGCCTTGAAGCAAGAATCAGCAAGCGTGTTCCCTCCAGCGAAGAGGGGAGGAAGATGATGACGGAGGCCTGCGCCACAACGCCAGGGGCATCGACGTAGACGCCAGCGCATGGCCACCCACAGAGGACCACATCCACCCACTGCACGTCACGGCAGATGCACTGATCCGAGCAGATCCAACGCCGCAACGCACCCCCAGGGACTCCTACTGTGATAAAAGGAGGAACACATGACACGAACAAGGAAATTCCGAATATGGAAATTACAAGCGCGGTCCAAACTCACCATCCGCATAGATCCTCACGGGTCTGTCTTTCGGAGGAGGGTTGATCTTGTACCACTTGTCGTTCACCTTGCATCCCGGCCCTTCAATCACCTGTGCCCTCATTAGAGCCCCGAACAACCCGAACCAGCCCTAAAATGCACGCACCTCCTTGAACCAGGCCTGAATGTCCTCAGGTGTCAACTTTGCGGGATCAAAAGCCAAAGGCACGCTACTCCTAGGCAGCTGTGTAGCAGGGGAAGGCTCAATCGGACGGCTTGGGAGGCTAGGCGTGGGTCTCAACAGACTCGGAGGGCTCCTACTATGACTCGTTCGCACACCCGTCAACCCACTCGCACCGCTGTTGCCAGAAGCACCCTTCCCATTCCCATTCGCGTTGGATACGTGATTGTGCACCGGAGTTGTCGAATGGACGAGAGTGACGTGAGGGGAGGGTGGCTCAAGCGTCGATGCGATAGACACAGTTGATGCCGATGGTTGATGATGCCCATGTGTATGAGTATGTCCGTGTCTCGCATTTGAGTAATGGGTCGATGAGACAGGGTCCGGGCCAGCAGTTGTACTGCTCTCCACATCGCCATCGTATGTAGGGGAATCCATTGCCTCATCACTGCTCACAATCTCCCTCGCAAGTGCGTGCCGTGCCGCCAGTGCCGCCCCTCCTCCTCCTCCCACATTCAAACTGCCTTTGCTCCTCGGCCCTCCGATACCGCCTTGTCGCCGCCCAGAGGGAGGTAAGTCTGAGACACTGACCGCCGAGGCCCCGCTGTCCGTCAGAGGATCGTTGTCTTCCTCAGATGCATCGTATGCCGGCGAGTCAAGCATACCAGAGGAGTTAAGTCCGTGTGTGCGGGAGCCGAAAGAGCGTTTCGAGTGCAAAGAACGAGGCGTGGTGTGTTTGATAGGACTCGTGTCCTTATCGTGCTGCATCTTGCCTTCTTCGACTGCGTGTATTTCGTCCTCGTGTTTGTGGTATTCCTGGCACTTTTCGTACACAGTATGATGAAGTTCGTGTCTTTTCTCCTGTAGTCGTTCCCGGGTCAGGACCGATTCAAGGTGTTCGAGGGCGGAGATCTCGCCGAGAGTTACAGTAACCTTGCTGGCGTTGAGACGAAAGGGAGGACGGAAGGCAAGGACGGTGGAGCAGGCGAAATCAGGCGGAAGAGACAGATTTGAATGTGATTGCGCGTCTACGCAACGCAATAGAGAGCAGAGCCCACGTGCGATGAGTAGAGGAAACAAGCGCCGTCCCCAACGTTGCCCAGGCCAAAACGACAACCAAAATTCCACACAAATAATCGCCTGCACTTCGCTAAACTTTTTGTTATGCCTCGAAACTTCTCCCCCTCGCCATAGCGCAAGCCGCCACTTGCTCGCACGCCAGTGCACTCGAATCACAGCCAGCTGGAGACATGACACGCATGTCATTGCGAAGATGCTTTAGCCACGCCAGACCCATGAGAGCACCCCGCGGACTATCTTCAACTCTATGGTACAAGCGCACATCACCTTCAACGCAGCAAGCACGCTTTTTCTTGAGCAGGACACGCTTCAGGTGCTCAGCGTCAGACGCCTGATAGCGCGTGGCAACCGTAACATGCACTGAAGACAGACAAGAACACCAGTGAGTATGCACACGACGAAGTATATGCGGATGCTAAACGCACCATAGAATCGATAACGATCTCCCCAATGCTAACTCGGGTCTCGCCGTCTCCCCAACGTCTCACGGACGAGCAGATCACGTATCCATGTCGAAAAGTGTGGACGCAGGAGAAGGGAACAGTATAGAGAGCAGTGCTGAGTATCGTCAACTGCAGTGTACGTCGTGTCGTACTGACCTACATTCCGCCCCCCGACCGGATGGCTTCCAGAACCGCTCTTCGCATCATGCACGTCGCAATAGACTCCCTTCGTCGGCGTTGTCCACGAGTTTTCCATCAAGTTACTCGTACCCCTCCATCATATCACAACCAGAAGGGTGCACGGGGCACCGCACTGCCGCCGTAGGGCCAACCGTCTCGGGCGCCTATTCCGGGGTCCTGATCGGCGCGTCCAGAGACCATAGTTAGTACACAGTTCCGCTTGAGTTATCACGGGAGGCCAACTCAATAAATTTTCAGTATACCATCGAAAAAGATCGTTATCTGTGCTGTGCACAGAACAACCGAACAAAGCAGCATCTCTAAGACTGTCGCAGATACCGAGAGGCGTTCAGATCACCTGCAGGACGCGGATGGTTACCCGAATATACGAACAAAGAGGAAGTAGTTCCGCTGTTATAGGGGGCTAACACCATGCTGCAAGTGTGCGGACGGGGTTCTATGTCTCAGCATTCGTGACAGGGAGGTGAAAACATTCTCCCTTTTAGGACGCCATCCGATACGAGTGTGTGAGCTTGAGAGGGTATAGTAGTCCAGCTGATATTGTTGGTAGGTCCTGGAAAACTGCAGGCGAAGCGTAAGGTTTTTTTCTAGCGGTTAACCTATAATCCGTGAGATGTTTGACATAGCTTGTGAAAATTGGACCTTTGCAGATCTGTCGCAGTGCACGGAGGGAGTCTGAGCCTGTGTGCAGTGGTAATCTTCAAGAATATCTATGCGGAAGATTATTGACGATGCGATATCACAGGAAAATCCACGGTGGGATGCCAATAACGGCGCTCATCCGGGACTAGATGTCCGTTGTGGCCCAGTGGCATGGAGGAGCCGGCGATCGCTCGTGAAGAGAATTGGATTTCGGGGTCCGACTCTATCATACCTTCGCGGGACGGGTGATCCATAGATCTACTCCGTGCAATCGGGAGTGTGGCCCTTGCGCGCTTATCCAGTCGGTGCGCCCCGCCCCTACTACGCGAAGCTTTGGTATTGGAGAAAAAGTATGTAATCTCCTACGCACTCAATTTACCTCTGGGACGTGTTGCGCTTTTTCTATCGCGTTTTTTGAGGCGATGGGACCGCGGCAGTGGTGGTGGTCTGCGGCCAGCGGGAAGGCGCCCACTATGGCCCAGAATAGATCTTTCTCAAAGTCTGTAGGCCACCGCTAGAACCCACCCTGTGGCGATGCGGGCAACTTCTTCGCGAGTGGCACCCATTGTCCCTATCGTTGTCATGCGCGGAAATATTTGGGATCGAAGAGCGCAGCACGTCCCCGAAATACGTGCTTTTCTGGTCGTGTGCTATCACGCGTACGCTGATGCGCGGAGCGTACCTTTGAGACAAAGGATACGTTGGTGTTGCCACGTAGTTGTGCTGGGGTCCTTCCACCAGCGGCGAATACATCTTCCGCACCCTCGAGCTATGCCGACAGGTATGACGAAGGGTGTGGGAAAGAGATATCGTTACGTTGGCCTCCGTCCGCTTGGTAGCGGAAGTGCCACTCGTCAGGTTCAGCGCTGCACGCCTGCGAAGCCGAGCAGGTAGCACCACACGTTGTGCATTAATTATTATCATTGTGGTCGTCTGCTCATCGAGACGTGCTGCTCAGTCTATCTCTATTCGAGGGCTGCGTTATGTCTGAATGTCTAAAGGACAGCTTTGAGAGTGGGCGCGCACTGCATATATCCCTAATGTTGCGATTGTTGAGGGATATTATGACTGATAACTCTTTGTTTAGTTCCCGGATACTCCCCTAGTGGTTTTGGAGCACACAGACCCCCGACATCTGCTCCGTTTTAGCTCGTATGAGTTTGATCTCAGCCGGTGTCGAGACTCTGTGTGCGCGTGTAGATTTAATGACGCCCGGGATAAGTGATCAGACCCTGAGGAAACTCCTGACACCCCCAAATTCGTATGCACCTCAAAGAGCGGTCGAAGGTATAAAGAGTCGACGCTGCAGCTTCCTCTCTCTCTCTTGCATACACACACATACACTCATGAATTCGTTTTCTTCCTCCCGCGTCCCTTCGCCGACGTATCCCTATTCTACCTCGTCGTCCTCCTCCTCCTCGTCCTCCTCGTCCTCCTCGTCCTCCTCGTCCTCCTCCTCCTCGTCCTCCTCGTCCTCCTCGTCCTCCTCGTCCTCCTCGTCCTCCCCCTCCCCCTCCCCCACCCCATCCTTTTCGTCGTCAAGAATCATGTCTCCCACCCGGAGTTCTACTGGAAAGTCTCGCCGCGTACGCAACCAAAGTTACATTGTTTTCTCGAAGTACGTTTTGTTTCTACTGCCTACTAGCTCGTCTCCTCCCCCGATCCTGACGCTCCCACTCAAGGGCAGTGGCTGCGAGTCCCTCCCTCGACAATGGCGACAAGATTAACGAAGGCGAGAAGGAGAACGCCCAGCCTCTCGATCACTCTGGTGACGAAGTATACAACTATTTTATTACCCCGCTGGATGAAAGGTACGCTCATTTCTTTGTCTACGTCCCTGAGCAACCGTATTGAGTTCGTCCGGGAAGGTTGCGGCTTGAGGAGGAGCTCGAAGCGTTAGAGCAGGCCACGGAGCACAGGACGGAATGCACTACGCTGTATGTGCCTAACCTCTTCCTGCTCTTCCGGTCTGCTTACCTATCCTTTGTAGTGACGACCCTTATCTCACGGAGTTTGAGAGCTTTGGCCCTATAGAGGAGGTGGTTGGGCATTATAGGTGAGTTTGCGACTGGTTCTCGTCTCTTATAAGTATCATATTGACCAAGGCACAGGCCTCTCGTTGATCAGGGCCCCGACCCCGTGATTGACACAAGAGTCTCAACATTGAAAGAAGAGGAACCGTTCAACCATGGGTCTTACATGAACGCCGGTCCTTCTGACCTCCAACCATTCCGCAACAAGAGGCGCTTCGAGGAAGAGGAAGAGGATTGCTCCTGGAACAGGGCAGCTAAGCGCGTGTGTAATCTGAAGGGCATAGGTATGACGGTTCATCTCTCAGAAACAGCTCAGGAGTACGTATCGAATGAATCCTTTCTGGCCAATTGTTTATCTTCCTTCCAACAGATCGATCGGATATGCTCCCCAAGCGTTTCATCTCCCGATAGGACCTGAATTTCTCTTCGAAGCGTGAGTCCTTATACTTCAGTTCTTTGTGAGCATTCGCCTAATCTCCCCAACGCAGCGAAACTCTAGAGACCGATGATTTGAATGAATCTCCTGAGGAAATCCCCGATGATTCGGATGAATCTCCTGAGGAAATCTCTCTTCATCAATGCAAAGATACTCCAGAGGCCGAGGATTCTGATGAGTCCCAGGAGGAAACCGATGCCTCTCTTCCGGGCCCTTCCGATGCTATCTCAGGGAGCAGCAACTCTCTCCGCCCGTTCAACTGGAAAGAACCCTCAGTGGATACGTGCGTTATAAGGGTTCTACTATCGGTTTTTTTAGCTGACGTTTACATCTCCACAGGTTCTCCGACATCGACGTGAATGCCTACATTGGTATAGGTCCTGATGGACTCCCCCAGGCGAAATGCCTGCTGAATATACTAGGCTTCGAATGCGATACATATGTCACAAGAATGGACTGGCAAGAGCACCTCGCAACTCACGCCACCGCCCTAGGGTTTCCGGGCGTGGATACGGCAACAAAGATCTTCTGCTTCCTTCCGACGCTGAAGGATGGTGCGAAGCCCTGCGGCTCTAAGTGCAACAAGGGTGGATACCCTCGTCATCTCATAACCAACACTCACTGGCCTATCGATGAGACCTTCGTATGCGACAAGTGCAATGCGGGATTTCAACGCCCGGACCAAATGAAAAACCATATTAACCACAAACCCGCATGCAATGGTGCTACCTTCAGACGCGAAGCTTCTCTGTGGGGGTCAGGTACCAAGAAGAACCCTCAGTGGAAGGAAGGCTATGCTGGCAATGCCACCACAAACTGATTTGGATAGTGCGCTCGATTTTTTTAATAGGATCTGCTTTCAAATGTAACATATAACAGTATATTGTAACGTCCTTCCTGTTCGTTGTTTGTTGTATGTCTAATATTATTATTATCACGTAATGAGAAAGCGAGTTCAATCAACGACGAAGGGGCTTCAGTAGTGTTGTGAAGCGTGTACGGTTTTTGCATCGGTACTGGCATATGACTTCACATCCCGAAGCACCTCATACATCTTGCTTCAGGCTTCCAAGCTTCATCGAAGCTTCATCATGGACCTGTAGGAGGCGCCAGCATGCGGGATCACCTTGGCTGTATCGGGCAACCGTGACGGGCAGATCCGTTCAACGATGGCGGTGCTCACAGCTGTCTTCCATTCACTGTCTAGTAGGCCTGTTTGACATCCCCTCATAGCATTACCCAGCCACTCGCTTATAACTGTGCTCGTCGAAGTGGGAAAACATATTGGAGTCGTGTGGGATGTGATTAACTTCGGTCTTCGATATAACCAAACGTAGGTGTTCATTTCCCTCAGGCCCGGTTGCAGACTTATACCCGTGACCATACTCAGATTCGGTCGCCAGTTAACAAGAGGAATGCAGAAGCCGTGCTTCCAGCTGCCACCAGCGAGTTTTGAAAAGATCCATTTTTACCATGATCATGCGAAGGAAGTTGAAAGCTGATTGAGCTAGCGAAATCATTGCCGCGGGGGCCGGGATAGTATCCATGGTGAGACGTGAGATGTTGAACCTTTTCAATGAGCCCAATGCTAGTTCGGTCAGTGCTTACCAGTCAAGATGTCTCTAACCCGGCTGCTTACTATGCTGTGTCAATAGCGTGTTGCTGTGAAGCAACCGGACGACGTTGCCGCCAGCAGACGCCGTGTTACATGTATCCTGCAGGAGACAACGGCGCACAGCACACCTATGCCTGTATGGGCACTCCGTCACCACCATCATCTATTCTGCATACTCCATCTCTCTGCCGCTCTTCATGGATATCATTGACGCAATCGAGAAGGGTATCACGATTATCCAGTATCTAAGGGAATTCATCGACAACGTCAAGAAAGCGCCCGAAACTCTCCGTTTCCTGGAAATTCAAGCAATAGGCGTGAAGACACTACTGGACGAACTTTACTATGCTCCACCGGAAGCCCTTATACCATTAGCCGAGGATCGATCCCAACTCGAGGAATTGAGTACCCTCGTGAGACACCATCTGAGGGAGATCGAGACATTTATTGGGACCGTGCACAAGAAAGACAAGGCAGGCACGCTTCGATTGCGAAAGAGCGTATGGATAAGAAGAAGAATCAGTGGTGATGATGCAGAGCAGCTATCATCTCGGCTCGTAAGTCTACGAGACGCGCTGCAGACGATTGCAGTTTCTACGGTCATGTATGTCCTTTACGCCTCTATCCATAACATGGGGTGCTAACAAAGGATCCTAGGCGATCGAACAAACGTCAAGAAGGGAACCATGCGGAAATTCTGCAAATTCTCAGAGCTATCGGCCTTCATACGTCGGCGACGCGCTGGCAGCAGACCATCAATCCGCAACCTGTCACTCATGTACCAAGCGGCCCTTCATCCTCTCTACGCCTCCAGTGTCTGGATGGTTGCCTGTGTCGCTGTCATAGTAGAGCAACCCGTCAGGTCATGCCAGAAGGACTGGTACCACTCTTTGGACGATTGCACGTCTCAAGACGCCTGCTGTCCGCTCTTCCATTTGCTGCGATCCCATTGGAATGCAACGTTCAGAGCTGTAGACGCAGCGACTCAAGCCCACGCACACTCACCTGGACACTACCGCCCTGGTGGCCTTCTTTCGACCTCTCAATTTTCCTCAGGAGACTAACTGTCCACGCATCCATTCGCACACCGAACCTTGTTTCGTTGCACGCGCCGTTGTGGGACCTCATAGCTCGGAGTGACATAGAAGGCGTGCGGGCATTGCTAATATCCGGAGCAGCGTCTATCGACGATATCAATGTATGGGGTATAACGGTACTCGTTGTGAGCAGTATTTTGCTACCTGATACTTTTGGGATATTGACTTTTAGACCAGTATGCCGTCCGCTCATGGTTTCGTTCCCCTTGCAGCCAGAGATACGAGATGCTGCGGTTTCTGGCAGAGTCGGGCGCCGATCCTGATCTGTCTTTCGCATACTAGTAAGCGACGCAGTGTGCATCTCGTGGCGCGTCAACTTATCCAGAAACATAGCCCTTCGACCAAACAGTATCTGGCCCAGTCTGCTTTTGGTACCATACTCGAGGACCCCGATACACCTTTTGCGTACAAAGCCAAGACTACCACCGTGGCTGTTGACATCTGTCAATCTCTTCTACACGTGGACGTTATCGACATTGTGGAAGATTATATCGAGACTCGTCCGATTTTGGGCACTGATCTCGAAGCGCTGTGGGATACCAGCTCCCAACGCTCAGTCGATGGCACTATCTTCCGTAGACTCTCCAACTTTTCACCCTTGGGATGGGCCATACGGTACAATCCACAGTTAGCCATCGAACTGCTGCAAAGAGGCTGCGATGTGACTGTAGATGCTCCCCTGGCCGAGGCTGCTTGTCGCAATCGGCCTGCGCTCATCGGACCCTTGCTGGCCGCAGGTGCAGACGTCAATGCTCGTGACGGGATGGGATGGGCAGCCATCCATTACGCATGCTACTGGCTGTTTATGGGAGTCTGTGAGGCTCTCATGGAGTTTTCAGAGCATGAAATTGATTGGGATGCTGTTACGCCAGATGGCAAAACACCGTTGCAACTAACCAACGAGAGCCCGAGGCTGTCTCAGCGTTCACCATCCGAACTCACACAGCTTTTATCCGTCCTTCTTGCGCACTCTCCGATTGTCATAGTAGAGAAGGAAACTCCGTGTCCTATGCCTGGAGGGTTTAATTGATCTATATAGTCAGCTCGATAGCATGTATCTGTATAAACCACGAAGTTCTGTTTCGATACGGTGGGACAGAAAATCGACCGTGTAAAATTGGTCGCAGAGCATTCTTACTACTCATCCTATCGCTCATCGTCCTAAGAAACCAAAATATACAATCTCGACCCGGTGGGGTATACATTGACATCCGTTGTGGACGAAGAGACTTTGACCATAAGTGACATTGTCATCGTGACCTGACGCGACGCGTGACGGCACGTGCACGCGTATCATTTCAACCGCGTCACACAACTTGAACCTCGCGAGCCCCAGCATCTCATCGTCTGCTAGCTTTGGCTGATCTTATTTGTGCTACTTAACTACAGAATGTCGTCAACAGAGGAAAACAATTCCCAGTCCCTTCCAGCGGTCGCCGCAGCCCCCTTCAATCATCCTTCCGCGGATGTACTGTTCGTCTCAGCAGATGGTGTCGAATTCTGGCTTCACCGAGTTATCCTGTCTCTCGCATCTCCGTTCTTCGATGACATGTTCTCGACGCTACCAACTTCCGATATCGCTGATATCGGAGAAGCCATACCGGTCCCAGAAGATAGCAAGGTTTTCGATTACATGATGCGTTTCTGTTACCCTGTCCATCATGCTGAACATGCCAACACAAATATATTTGGCTCAAGCGGCGATCAATTCATGCTCATGACAAAGGCGCTCGAAGCATCTGTCAAATACGAACTTCAGTGTTCAAGCAAGACTCTGGCCTCGGCTTTGACCTCCTGGCATGGATCTGTTCATGGACCAGAGCTCTACCCGTTGTTCTGTCGTCTCAACCTTGAAGAGGACGCGCAAGCCGCTGCAGAATGCATCACTCATCGCCCGAAGGCAGTAGCAAACTCCCGCGTATTTGAACAGACTCTGAACGGCGCATACTGGAGTTTCGCCATGTCCAAGGTCACTGCCGCTCAATACTTTCGACTCCTTCATTATTTACGTGCGCCGGACGCCTTTTCCGCCTTCCGTCTGCCCAATGCACCGTTCGTGAACCCAGAAACAAGACTGATCGGTCAAGGTCTCACGAATAACAGTCCCGAAGCCACGGCATCACTGATAGCCTCATACCTGGACGATGCCGAGAGTGCGAGTACGGACGTTGTGATGGTGTCTTATGACGGATTTGAACTGCCAGCGCACACACTTATCCTCCGTTTAGGCTCGGCAGCAGAGCTACTTGCGAACCAAGCAGCGTCCGATACATTTACGTCTCACGTCGACGATCTTTCTAATACCGGAGCCCTTGCACTTCGTCCGCGTATTCACATACCACTAAGTGGTCGTATCTTGGCTGATCTCCTAAGCCTGTGTTATAATCAAACCAGGTGGCAAGATAAGATCAGTCTGGAACGGGTTGCATCGTGCGTTGAGGCTGCCTCACGTTTCCACATCACCAAGGCCCTCGATTCTCTTCGCCGCCATGTAACCACTCAAACAGACGGACACCCCCTCGCTGTCTACTTCATCGCCGAGGCTCAAGGATGGGCGGCCGAGGCGAAGGCGGCTGCTGTCGTAGTCGCTAAGAAACGGTTGGAGACGCAGTATACCCCGGAAATGGAGGATGTTCCCGCTGTACTTTACCATCGTTTGCTACACTTTTGCCACCGCTTCACTGTGGTCCTCCACGCCATCGTGCAACACCATATAGCGGGGTGGAATTACTCGGACAGGCGGCCCATGTCTACGTCTGATAGGTTGGATGCACAGACAGCGCATATTGTGGCTCGCGATGATGCCTATCAGCAAGAATTACGGCAAGCAATCTTGAAAGTGAGTGCTGATTTCTCTTGTGCCGTCCTTGACTGACATGGTTTGTAGATTGATCTGGAAGCGGGCCTTCCTCCGAGTCCGCCCACGGTAAGTTACGAGCCAGATGATGAAGATATGCTCGAGCCACCGAATGGTGCCTGAGGGTGTGGCAGGACATCGAAGAGCGAGCTTTGTACGGCGTGATATCAGCTGACTGTGACCCGTGACAGCACGTATCACTCCGTGTCGCTCTGCACTTCGTCTGCGCAACTTGAAGTTCGTATACTGTACTGCGCGAGCCCAAGCCCAGAATGTCCTCAACAGAAGAACACAACCCTCAGCCCCCTCGGGTGGTAGCCACAGCTCCGTTCAATCATCCCTCCGCCGATGTTGTGTTTGTCTCGGCAGACGGCGTGGAATTTCGACTTCACCGAGTCATCTTATCCCTTGCATCTTCTTTCTTCAATGATATGTTTTCCACCTCACCAACTCCCGATATTGAGGAAGCTATACGAATCCCCGAAGATAGCAAGGTTTTCGATTACATGATGCGTTTCTGTTACCCTATCCACCACACTGGATATAGAAGCACCTTTGGGTCAGCTGATGACAGTAACTTCTTGTTTATGACAAGGGTACTTGAAGCATCTGTAAAGTATGACCTGGGTTGCTCAAGCAAGGCCCTGGCCAGAGCCATGAATAGCTGGCAGTTATCTCCTCGCGGACGGGAACTCTATCCGTTATACTGTCGCCTCAATCTTGAGGAGGATGCGAGATTGGCTGCACAATCCATGGGTCTTTTCCAAAGGCGAAGGCTACCAGTCAGCTCCCCCGTGTTTGAGAAAACTCTGAACGGCGCATATTGGAATTTAGCCATGTCCCAGATCACCGCCGCTCAGTACTTTCGACTCCTCCATTACTTACGTGCGCCGGACGGCCTTTCCGCCCTCTGTTTGCTCAATGCACCGTTTGTGAATCCGGAGACAAGACCGAATAGTCAAGATCTCCTGAACAACAGTCCCGAAGCCGCGGCATCGCTGATAGCTTCATACCTGAACAATGCCGAGAGTGCGAGTACGGACGTTGTGATGGTGTCTTACGACGGGTTTGAACTACCCGCGCACACACTTATCCTCCGCTTAGGCTCGGCAGCGGAGCTACTTGACAACCAAGCGACATCCGATGCATTTGTGCCTCGCATCGACGATATTAATATCGTCAATGCAGAAGCCCCTGCACTTCGCCCGCGTATCCACATACAACTAAGTGGTCGTGTATTGGCCGATCTCCTAAGCCTGTGTTATAATCAGACCAGGTGGCAAGAGAAGATCGGCCTGGAACGGCTTGCGTCGTGTGTTGAGGCTGCCTCACGTTTCCATATCACTAAGGCCCTCGACTCTCTTCGTCGCCATGTAGCTACACAAACAGACGAACACCCCCTCGCTGTCTACTTCATCGCTGGAGCCCAAGGCTGGGTGGCCGAAGCAAAGGCTGCTGCTATTTTGATAGCCAAAAAACAGCTGGAGACGCAGTACACGCCGGAGATGGAAGACGTTCCCGCTGTACTTTATCACCGTATGCTACACTTCTGTCATCGTTATACTACAGCCACCCGCGCCGTCGCAAAACAGCGCACAGCAGGGTGGAATTTCTCGGACGCGCAGGATATGTCTTCATCTGACAATCTGGATGCAAAAATAGCGCACATCGTGGCTCCCGATGACGCTTACCAGGAGGGACTACGTGAAGCGATCTCGAGAGTGAGTGCTGATCTTTCCGACGGAGTCGTTGGCTGACGCCGTTTTCAGATTGATCTGGAATGCGGGTCATTCTCCCAGTCCGGCGACGGGACATTAAATAGGCCAGGGGTTTGTTGACAACAGGTTCGGGGGCCACTGAATATTAACTGGTGGTGACTCGTTGTTGCATTTTAGACTATTAGGAAGAACCGAAAGAGAAGCTCACGCAAGGGAGAATAACCTCATAGCTACGAATTGTAGGAGTCGTGTGGGAGAGCTATATGTTTCGGTCCTCCGCTATAGCGGGTATGGCAGGACAATGAAGATGTGAGCTTCATACGGCGTGATGCCGTACGTACGCTCTGTTTGTACTCCTTGTATGATTTGTTCCCCTACTTTCTTACAAGACGATTGTTTTCCTCAGTGAGTGGGATATGGACCTCCGCATCGGCACAGCCCACGTTCTATCTTGAGCGTTCTGGTAATTGCCCTCAGCTAAATCTTTGCTTCGGTTGTATCTCGCCTCACCTATCTCCTTCCGCCCACGTTCCCCTGTGAGAGCCCACTCGAACAGGAGAGACTTGACATTGCAAACAATAACCGACTACAATTCGCCTACCCACCTCTCCCTAACAAGTTCGGCGGCGACGTGCCTAGGCGTCGTAGGAGTCTTAGTTCATTGGTTGTGTCCAAACGAAGATATCATGATGACAGCATGGTCCGTGACCCGACGGTCATCCTTGATACCGTGCTCGCACCATAATGCTGCGGCGTGGCCTTCGTGTTCTGCAAGACGTACCCTAAGATTGCTCGCCCACCAGATACCCGCTTGTCTGTCGAGAAAGCTATGAGTGAGCCATGATTCTGAAAGAGGAAGGTCAGGCCTTCGGATCCTAACAAGCGCAAACACAGTTTGCGTGCACGACCACCATTGGTAAAGCTTACTTTCTCCGAACCGGTCATATCGGTATAAACCTTAGGCTCTGCGATGAACTATCGTTGATTGAAACATTGGGAGACAATAGCACGAACATTGTTGAATCGAGAGATCCATAAGACGGCGGAACGACTGCGATCGAGAGATGATGAACGGTTGACAGCTTCGATCTTGTCACGCGGCGAGATCTTCTGTCGTGGTGAATATGCCAAGCATCGAGCATGACAGACAAACCGCAACTACTTGGAGCAGCTTTCGTATACGGAAACGCAGAGCCAATGCCTATAATTGTTCAGCTTGAATCCTCCGAAAGTACACCTGCGCATTGTCTGCGATGTTGCCGTTGGAATCAAAGTCGAGGTCAGGCAAAGCCTGGAAGCCCTGTGGCATTGCCAGCCCTTTCACATGTCCTGCCTCCAGAACAAACTCGCCCGAGAAAGCTTCATACGGCTGCCTCTGTTCGAACGGCCTCGTATTACTTCCGTATCCTTTCGGAAAGATCCTAGTCACGCGGACAGAGAACTCATTTCCAGACCCAGGTTGAAGATGGAGCTGCTTGGTCCAGAACCGCGGCCAACTTGCGACTAGATCAGACGCACTGAGGTTGGGATAGACAGAGCTGAAGGTGGCGAGGACACTTTGGCACTGCGGTGTCGTGCTAGAGGACGAACATAGTGTGAAGGAGCCGTATGCTGGGTGCGTGTACGTGCCTTCGTACATATGAATTGGTAGAGGTGGTGTGGCCGAAAGGTTCTGCGTCACCGGTTGCACCAGAAAGGGGTCCATACGTGTCAAGTCCCTCGAGACGAGATCAATGTGCGAGTCTGTTGAAGAACTGCTTCTTAGGCCAAGGACACTATCGGTGGCGCGAGTCATGATTGCAAATGGAACGTCCGACGGAGCAAGCCGCCTTCCGTTGTCATCGTTGCCGTCCATGTTGCTTAGGGCAACGAGCCCAAAACCATCCCATGGGAAAAAAGCCATATATGCGGAGTATCCGTGCATATTTCCAGCATGAGCAATGACCTGCTTGTAATGAGCAATAACCGTGATCGAGATACGAGATATGCGCTACCTCATGACCTCTGTAGGACTGCCGTGTCCAACCCATACCATAACCTACTATAGACAGCTCGGGAAGCGGTGCTCTGTTGAACATGACAGAGTGAGCCACTGTAGCTGCATCTAAGGCCGCTTTCGGTATCACGGTCTTGTTGGTGCGAGGGTTAATCCCGCCGTTGAGAAGCATAGCCAGCCATTTGTTCTAACATAAATAAGCACCTAAGAGTTGCAGCTCTCGCAGGTAAACATTGCAAGACTAGACTGACCATGTCTACTGCGCTAGAGAGAACACCCCCTGGGCCGGCAAACAGTTCCTCCTGGCCTTCAAACCAGAATGGTATCCTGCGCGATTGCTCTCCAAAAGCATGACTGAGCAACCCAGAGCGTTTCGCAGGCTCGGCAAAATATGTGCTTGTGGACATGTTTAGAGGCTCAAAGATTCGCTGCCTCACGAACTCTATGAAGTCCATATCTGCGTATTTCGTCACGATTCTCGCGCCGACCAGGTACATCATGTTGTTGTATGAGTTTTTCTCCCGAAACTCGTAGGCAGGCTTGAGGTGCCGCATCCGCGGAAGGACAGACAAAGAAGTGTCCTGATCGCTCAGCATGAAGTCATGTCTGAAAGTCACATGTACGTTGAATGAGAAAACCTATGGGATAAGTGATTATAGTACGAACCGGGACAAACCAGACACATGACTGAGGATATCTTGTATATTCGCCATTCTCGAGGCAACAGGATCCATCAATTCCCATTCCGGAAGGAGGTGGTGTATCTTTGTTTTCCAGCTGAGAGACTTTATGTCTGGAGGCAACGGCGTTTTATTACGCCCGTGCTCGAAGTCGTCGATAAGGATTCCCATAGCTGCGCTCACGAACGCCTTCGAGCAGGATCCAACATTGAATACTATCTAGCTTTCATATTGAGAATGCAATAGCATGGGCGCATAAAATAGAGCACACCTCTTGAGTAACCTTGTCTCCATCCTCTGTCATCATCCCCCAAGTTCCATACTCTTCCTCAAGTTTGTTCGGTCCATCGAGGTAGACAATCCCCAGCGACAATCCTGGAGTTCCAGACAAGCGAAGCAGGTCGCGTGCAAAAGCCGATACTGAGGGAGTGATAGTGCGTCGTGGTGATGATTTGTGGCCCTTCGGTATTGAAGTGATAGTCGCGACGAGAAACCAATACCAGCCGACTATGTAGTAGGACGAGATCATGTTGATCGTTCAAGAAGTGATGTTGGCACAATCAGTGGATATAGGGGACATATGCAGATTGTTGAATGATATGTTTGATGTTTCGAGCTGTGCGCTCACCGGCGCCACTGCGCCCTTTATTTATTATTGTTTGTCGCTCCCGCTCCCGCTTTTGCTGTGCGAAATCGCATGGTATTCATGAGATATGGTAGCTACGTAGATACGATACATGTATATAAACCCAAGAAAATGTACGGAAACGCTATCGCGCGTTTGCCTTCCGCCGAAGAACCCGCCGCGCGCTCCCTCGAAAACCTTCACAGATTCTGAAGAGTCTGGTCAGCCATGGATGTCGTTCGGTCAGTGAGAGTGATATGGTGGCTGCTCTCTAGCTTGCGCAGTATGGCAGCGACACGGTCACATGACGCGCACACGAGCGGCTCTCGCGCGTTCAACCGCGCATCGATATTCGTTCGTGTCTTATCGAACAAGGGTGTTGCATTCCGAGTCAGCGACCCTGAGTACCTACAGCCCCCCTCACCAAATTCGATTTGAGAGCGATCCAGGAAAGCTCCCACTTACTCCATCTAAATCCTCGGACATCTAACTACGCGGAAGCTATAACGGAAATCGAAAGGAAAGTGTCTTGAGTACTTCAGTAAGTAGAGCAACCGCACTTGACCCATCACAACCTTGTCCACAGCTTAATTTTACCGAATACAACCTCCGGTGCCAGGGTGCCCATGACGCACACGAAGTGGGATGACAGTACAGCGTGTAATTTTGAGCTACAGTGACGGATCGTACAAGTACACAAATAACTTGATACATGCACACGACTCATGTGACTTTATCTGATCGCAGATCAGAAATAAAAAGAGTGCGCGGAATAAGGAGATGGGGACATTTATGTGTAGACACGGACTGCGTTGATCTGCCAGTAAGCATTGACGAACGCGCCGGGGTTGTTGTTGACAAGATCTAATCGATGGAGCAGTTAGTTAGACTGAGGGACCAGAAGTACGATTGCACGTACCGACGCAGCTTCCAGAGCATCCGGCACCGTTGAAGACAGAGCTTTGACCTGCCCAGTCTCCGCCTGAAAGGTATGCGAAGTTAGAACATTGGAGAGCGCGAGGTGCGCGAGGACTTACATAACGTTAAGTTAATAATAATGTTATTCGCATCGAAGTGAGAGTTGATATCGCAAGACGTGTTGGGGAAGTATGCCGTCGGTGTTCCCTGCCATCATGATAATGTCAGGACCGAATAAAGCCAGAACGACAGCGGTGGCTGCATACCCAGTTGTCAGTGTTGATGGAACTTGCTCCGCTCTTGAGGTCGTTCGGGACGCTGCCACTGCGCGGCCAGAACCACACCTTAATGAAGCTAGTGGTACGCTCCATGGCATAGAAGCCTCCACCGCCACTGTTAAACGACGGTCCGTAGCTGTTGGCAGAGGGCGCCGACACGCCACAGCCGCTGTTACCGTCCGTGTTGACGTCGCAGTTGTTCACGGTGGCCTGGCCGGTCATCGTGCGGCTCGCTGGCATGTTGCAGTTCGCGCTCGTGTGCAGGGAAACCGTGTTCGGCGATTGATCGTTCACACCCTCCACCCTATGCAACATGTCAATGAGCATATGCGCAGAAGCGAAAAGATAAAGAGACTGACTGCTCATATCAGGAAGAACAAGGATTGTGGCGATGTCTAGATCAGTACGGTTCCGGATCGCGACTACGCCACACTTACGATGTCGACTTCGCCTCCGTTGGGCCAGTTGCTTTCGTCTGTTTCCCAGGCAGCAGGCCATGTGCCACAGCCTTGCGGCATGTGCGCTATGTCGAAACTACGTATTTGAAATGAGATAAGCTTGCTTCACAGAAATGTTCGGTGATTTGGGAGCTCACACTGAGACGTGCGTCTTATATGTTTTCACACTCCTGATACGAACACTATTACGCCCTGGACCACTGGCGCTGAGAACTGTGGTGTGGTCAGCACGGAGAACCAGGGTGTTGCCGTGTGCGTAGGTCAAGTTCTGGGCGACAGCGGTTGCCTGGTTGACGTAGTTCCTATAAGTTATTGTCAGAAAGCAAGATATACAGTGCACGAGTGGTGCTTACACTCGGCCGTGAGTAGGGTCTGCGATAGCCTCATGGGTGAAAGTGTTCAGAAAGTCAGCACCAACATGGTTATCGGTGAGGCCGTATGTAGCAGCGAGTGCAGACGGGAGCAGCGAGCAAGCGACGAGAGCGGCGAAGGTGGTCGAGCGCATGATGAGAGGACTGTCTGAGTGGCTGAGGTCTGCAGGGCTGGGCTACCACAGCCGACGTTCGCCTCGGGTTTTATACTCATGGGCGGATAAATTGCGACACCCCAGGGGCGGTATCATCCGTCAGGAGATAGAGACAAGAGACATCTTTTTCGTGATCTTCACCCGAATTGCGGGTCAGCAGGAGACGAACATCATGCAGAACGCACCCGCACATATAGAGCGTCCGAGAGGGAATGTCGCGCATCCGGTCCATGTGTTCATGTAAACATTATGTCTCGTATCACGCGCAGCTGAGGCTGTTCCGAAGGTAAGCCTGCTGCACATATTGACGATGTGATCACTATAATTCGACATTCGAAGCGAAGCATGTTCGCCACAAGGACGCCAACCCTCATTTTGTAGACACGGAGGAGCAGGAGTCTAGAAGCCGGAGGACGCTGTGGAATAAACCCTTAGTTCCTACCGGGATAAAGGTGGAGCGCCAAAGACAAACGCACAAAGTAACGCACAGTAGTGTACCCTAGGAAACACGGATATATCGCACAAATCCAACGGGTCAAAATCCCCTGAGCAGATAACGTACTTGCTGAACAATGTACCATATGATATGTTGCAGGGGACAACCAGGGTTGGGCGTTTTCATGTCGGGGATAGACGTTTATGAGGATTGTGGCGCCGCCTCCCGGTGGTGTGACTCGTCCACCCACTGCACTGGCTTACGAGCTAAACCGTCCCAAAACGACATGATCAGCAGACGCGCAGAGCATGCTATTTCACCTGTGCAGCTCACCAAAAACAAAACGCGCCCCATCGCTGATGCTTCTGGCTGAGAAGAAACATACGGTTGGTGGGCATCCGGGGTTGCCGGACAGGAGTGCAGAGGGAGCCCGTACGAGTTTGTATGCGGAAAACTCCCGAGTACGACATGAGGTGGGCTTCGCACATTGGCACCTGCGCCGTGCTGTATCAGGTGTTTGCCTCGCTAGCGCCACTTTCGCATGATCGCGGGTGCAGCATGCGAGAGGAGAGCACACGCAGCGCAAATACACCGTGAGCAGAACAAAAACCGCAGATTTCGTTAGATGCTTGGTATCATCTGGGACGTGCCAAATGACCACACTTATGAGACGGCGAGGATGAGCTGATAAGATCGCTTCGCTTCCGGAAATTGGCTGTGCGGAACACGGGCTCACACAGCGCCCCTGGAATTTACGATGGATCATCAGGGAAAGGTCCCGGTGGACAGCTCGGTGGACCTGGATAAACTTAAGGTTACTTTTCCACAGATTGCGACTTGATCTCCTCGCGATCATGTGTGGGCTAGACCCCAATGCTTGAAGTCCAAGAAACACTCGTTAGCAGCGGGACATGTAGTTAAAATGCTGACCCACCATATCATCCACAAACTCAACCCGCGTCGTTACGAGTCGAAGCAACCTTATGAGATCGCAGCAAAGGCGGGAAACGACCATTGCCAGGGGCTACATACACATATAGGTCTGAACACTCGGGCTGTCGACTGCCCTCACGGATACGACTTGAATCCCAATAACCCACATTGCAGAAGGCATGGTGACAGTAACAAGGAAAGGTGGATGCGGCGTGGGGATTCTGAGTATCTACCACGTGCACGTACGCATCATCACTGATGCGCCCAATCAACGATTTGTGCCTATCACGCGCGCTCAGTCCTTCAAGTGGGTTCCACTCCGTCAATCTACAGTACTGGTGCTCGATACAACGGGTACGTGGTCGAAACGACTGCGCGAGTATGTTAGCCAATCGCACTGCAGAAATACCCTATGGAAAGCTCAGACGCACCGGCCGCGCCTGCGAGAGGCAGAGGTCGCGGGAAATCTCGAGGTGGCCTTGGCAAGTACCTGCGAGCTCGCGGACGAGGTAGAGGAAGGGGCCGCCCAGCAGAGTTTGGCAAGCGTCTTGTCCTTGAAGGTGAAGGAGAGCAAGAACTCGACGAGGAAGAGCAGAAAGAGCTTGCTCAGAAATACAGTCGACGACAACTGGGTACTAATGCGGATCGATATGTCGAGTCCGACCCCGAGCTTGATTCGGAGGGTGAGTGCATCGTTATATGCGTTGTTCACACTTGTGACCCAAATGTTTTCTAGGAGAGCCTATTGTCGAACCGGAAGTAGATCTCTCGACCTTCTTGGAACGCCAACGAGTGTCGGAAGTGCCATCTGTTGTGTCTCCTCCTGTGGAGGAAGACGACGACGACATCGACCACAGTCTTGACCATCTGGCGTTAGGGCTGAAGCAGGCAGAAGTCTCGAAGAAGGGGAAAGTTCAGCAGATAGCGTGGGACGAGTCTCTCGAGGAACTGAGCAGGGACAAGGCTGCCGCCGAAGCTACACGAGGTCGGCCTCTTGCATCCACTGCATTGCTCTCGATACGCTGACGAGTCATAAAATAGATTTGAAAACCAGGTTTAAAGCCAAGACAGAGAAAGAGCGTGCGCAGGGTGGCAGTCGGAGTATACCACGCTCCAAAGGTGCCTAGCTCTCTATCTATCGCACCGTGCAGTTGCTGACGTGGGATAACAGCAAAGCCCGACAGGTTCATAGAGGCTCCTGCGCTCCCTACAGATACTCCTCCTCCTCTCAAGAGCGAGAAGGAGAAGATGGAGGACTTTCTGGATGACCTGCTAGGATGAGATGCAGTCGCTTGCGTTCTCTGTCAAGCAGACTCTCCTCTCCTCTCGTGACGTGAGTTGTACTGTAGACCTGATCACTGCTCATGACTTAGTATTCCAAAGCGACCAGTTATGAACCCCGACCCGCCGAATTTGAATAGTACCGTCAAAGTCACAAGCACGTCTTCCACATGCCTCTCGTCGAGCATGGCCAACGTGCCATAGCGTGCCACCCGGTCCTGCCAAGTTGCACAGCTAATCAAAGCCTGTACCATACGGCCAAGCCAGGTCCCTGTATTATCACCGTCATAACTTGCTGTTCCTTACGCTCTGTGTGACCTCAGAGAAATGGCGAATTTCAGGGCGCGTTCAGGCCCATCTCGTCTTCCACATGTGCTGACCGTCGGCTAGTGCGGGGTATACCATTTTCTCAGCAGCGGCGGACATCACACTCACTAATGCTTGACAGGGGAGATAAACGATTGTCTTCAAATGAGTCGTCAAAATGGACTTCGGAGATCGCGCCGCGCTTGCTGCTAAGGGGGCCTGACCGCGATCACGTGACGGCGATATGGTGGATGGTTCACGTGGTGCGACCGACTGGGCAAGCTGCCGGTATCAGGCTACCGCTACGAGCACGCACGGCTGGAGTCTCCTCGGAAGCGTCGAAGACTGATTGGCTATCAGCAGCCATACTGCAGCCATATGTCCGCGACGCGTCGATATCACGCCTCCCTCTCTGTAGCACGCTGCCAGCAGCTCGCCTGGTCGTATGGCACGAAGCGCAGATGACTTCCGCACCGCATGTCCCCCCTTCGGCAGCGCCGGTGGCGTCCTCTGCTTCAATGGCTAACAGAGCATAGACTAAGTTCTCCCCGCTGCGACTGCGTGGTGCGCAGAACCGTGCTATAATTGTTCCTGGCAGCGACTCTGATAACATCCAGTATAAAACGCGCCGCCTTCGGGCAGTCAAAGGTTAACGGTTTCGCCGTCATCAGCCCCACTCGCCTCAACTAACGAGTTAGCCGACATGCTCTCCATGCTCCGCCGCGCTCTGGGTGCTCTCATCCTCAGTGGATCCATCTCATCGGTCTACTCTTTCGACAACAGTCGTTTCGACAACGTAAGCTCTCATCTTCAACTTGTTGTTCGCATCGATTCCGAAACTCATCGGATTTTTTCCTCATCCACAGGTCGCAGTGTGAGCATCACCAAACAAGTCTGCGGAACTGTCTGTACTCACAATCCCTTAGTTACTGGGGCCAGAACTCGTATGGCGCCACACACTCCGATGTTGTCAACTACCAAAAGCCTCTGGCTTTCTACTGCGGGGTACATACTGAACTTCCCGCGCTGCTTATCTGCCTCTTACATATACCTCTGTACAGGACAGTGCCATTGATGTCTTCCCGGTCGCGTTCTTAAACGTATTCTTCGGACCCGGAGGAGTCCCCTCGATCAACCTTGCCAACGTAAGCAATAAACTCTGCATTCGGGCGTGAGCCGTATCAAACTGATATATCTTCATTATTTGCGCAGACCTGCAACAACAAGGACAACGCGACCTTCTCCGGAACCAGCTTGCCCATCTGCACGTCTGTAGGCGCAGACATCAAGACCTGCCAAGCTAAGGGAAAGATTGTGACCCTCAGTCTTGGAGGTGCTGGTGGCTCCGTGGGCTTCTCCTCGGACGCTCAGGGCACACAGCTTGCCGACACCGTCTGGAACCTCTTCTTGGGAGGCAGCAGCTCGACCAGGCCCTTCGGTGATGCCGTCTTGGACGGGTCAGTCTTCCCCGATTTCTCAGTTGATAATGCAGGTGCTGACTGAAACGGATAGTGTCGATTTGGACATTGAGGGCGGAACCTCGACCGGTTACGCTGCATTTGTCAACCAGATTCGCTCCCATGCCTCGGGCGCAAGCAAGAAGTACGTCTATATCGCTACGCCATGTAAGAGATGACCAATTTCTTACCCGTGGAAACAGATACTACGTTACCGCTGCGCCCCAGTGTGTCTACCCCGACGCTTCCCTCGGCGGCGTCCTGAACGCAGCATCCTTCGACGCTGTCTACGTTCAGTTCTGTGCGTTCAATTTGCTTGTCATGAGGACGCGACAGCGAGACTGACGTCATCTCCCTTATCAGATAACAACCCATGCGGTCTGCAGAACTTCAACTCTGCGGCTAACTGGGACTTCGGTCTCTGGTACGTCCGACGTCCCGCACCAGCAATGTACTTCTGGAATCTTAACCCATGCTTCGCAGGGACAACTGGGCCCGCACGATCAGCCCCAACAAGAACGTGAAGATCTACATTGGTGCACCTGCCTCGAGCACAGCTGCGGGTGGAGGGTACCAGCCGATCGCCACGCTCCAGAGCATTGCCACCCAGATGCGCAAGTCGTTCCCCTCATTCGGTGGTGTCATGCTCTGGGACGCCTCTCAGGCTTACAGTAAGCGTCTTGCATCTTGCGAGATCTGAACCGTCCTGATCAGTGTTTCTGTCTGATAGACAACGCGCGATACGATTTGGCTATCAAGAACTCCCTTGTGGCTGCCGGCGGTACCGGGTTCACGTACCCTGCTTGCAACGCCCCGGCGTATGTTTCAGGATCTGCCTACACCGCCGGCTCGCAGGTGTCCTACGGAGGGTCAGTACAGAGTCTTTGTATTACCGTAACAAAAGCAGCGTGCTGACATCATTCTTTTCTAGATACGTCTGGCAGGTACGCAATATGCGCTCGCGCTGCCATACATACCAGTAACTCTTCCTAACGAAACTTTCCCCCTCCACCAGGCTAAGTACTGGGCTGGCTCAACTCCTGCCAACAACCCCAGTGGCGAGTGGAGTGCCAGTACGTGATATTCTCCTTCTCGTCACTACAGAAACTCATCACGCCTCTAATTCCACAGTCAGCGCCTGCACAGGCTCCGGCTCTTCGCCGTCCTCCCCCTCGTCGTCCTCGACCGCCGGCTCAACCAGCCCGACAGGCACTAGCTGTGGCGGCGTAGCAGCGTGGTCTGCTACCGCCGTATACACCGGCGGCCAGCAAGCCTCATACGGGTGAGTTTTGGTCTTGCTTTCGATATCTAACACCAGTTGCTGACGGTCTCTGATAGTGGACACCTCTGGACTGCTAAGTGGTGGACCCAGGGTGACACCCCTGGAGGCAGCACGGGAGTCTGGACCGACAATGGTGCCTGCTCGTCTACCAGGGAGCTTGCGAACTCGCGCTTCTTCCGTCTTTGAGGGCCGTGTCTTGAGGTACTTTCCCCTTTCTTTTTCTATGAGCGACCGTTGCTCACTGGACGATTCTCTGCGCAGTGTATTCTAACGTGAGTAAGGGCGTTGTCTTGCGTCCGAGATAGTTGTAAAAGGGCTTTGGAGATTTTGTTTTGAAATACAATGTCGGGTGTTTGCAGTGTATCTAAACATATGCTCCGGATTGTAGCCTTTACGTTGATCAATTGCATCAGTGGAAATCAGCACGAATCAGTATATACACGGTCCCCGTCACTGATAATACTCCGATGGTGGACATTATATGGGGCATTTTGTGGCAGTCCCTACAGTTTTCTTCAGCTGAGGTGAAACCGTTGAACACGGTCACATGACTTGATTCCACTAACCTCGCGCCTTCATATTGACGCGACGTGCAACAGCTGGCTGAGTAGATCGTTACATTCTGTATTGCAATGTGTTACTCTCTACTTCAGAATGTTGGCCTTGCTCAACCGTAGTGAATCGTCATCACGTCATATGCATTACTTTGATGATGCGTGCTCTATGCAAATACAGGCTCGTAAAGACAGACTATAAATATCGGAGTGGTATGCTACAGAAACAACGAAAGAGAGGCATGTGATCTGGTTGTCTGTCAGATATTGGAGGTAACAAATGCAGGTAGGGTATATATAGGTGACGATTATGCGAGTTTTGTGAATAATACACGGTCGAGCAGCGACATGCGCCGACCAGTAGCGAGGAGCAGCCAGCGCGTTCAGCGAATGAGGGATTCCAGTTGCAGGGCATTTAGAACTCTTGGATTGATTCCCTGTGGATTAATACGCGCAGCGGTGTTGCGGAATCGGGCGTTGTCGGTTCCGCGGTTAGTGGTGTCACCGGCATCACAGATGGCGGCGAAAATGGGCGATGATATGGTGGCGATGGAGAAGGCCGGTAGACAGCGGGAGGCGGAGGTAAAGTGTGTTCGTCAAAACTATCTGTCGGCGAACTGGGGAAATCGTCCTCGTGCGAAGCGATTATTGTTGTCGATGGGCTTATGATTGTAGGCAGCGTAGAAGTTGCGGAGGGTAGTCCCTTCTCAAGATCGCCGTCTGGGAAGCTGATAACAGAAGAGAAAATGGAGTCGGTCTTCTTGGGGAGGCATTTTCGCGGCGAATAGGGCGGCAAAGTACTTTCAGACGCGAGAGCCTGCGCCTTCGTATCTCGAACAAAGCTGGAAAGACAACTCACGTCAGGCGGGGAATTAAATTGAGCATCAATAAGGCGTACCCTTTGAGATGCGATCTGCCACGCAAGGAGTTGGTGTTGCTACCGCGCAGAGTGACAATTCTTCTCAGCCAGGAGAACCCAGCACGGTAGTTACGTCTCGCCTCCTCAGCGAAGCCGAAAAGTGCGAAGAACAGAAGTGCAGAGCATGGGTATATCCATCTACCCATCTCTACCGCGATCGCATATTGCTTGTCACTCCTCCAGTAGACAGCAGGGATCGTTTCAATGAAAGAAAAGTTGAAGTGAGCGTCGGACCATGAGATCCACGGGGACAGGGTACGGCCATGGCTGTTGAGGTAGATACTGTAACTCGTGAGAGGGATTGTCAACATCATTTCGAGACACGACAGCAGCATAAGCCGAAAGTATCGATTGATAGTCATCGAGCTTGTCGCAGAAATAAGTTCGTTGAACTGAAGGCGGCGCATCCAAAACGAGCGCAATGTGAGGACTAAAAACTAGTCAGCCAGAGTACACTCATTGGAGAGCGAGTAACGCACATGCATAGACGAATGATACACAGCCGAGAAGAACCGGCCACATGTATACCAGTGGGTATGCGGGTGGTGTATTGAAGATGGTTGCAATGCAGCCGATATCTTCAATGATATTGTAACGGTGACCTTGTACGATATAATCTGAGCTCTACCGTCAGCAAAAGGAGTCGAGAAAGCAGCTGGTTGGACGTACGCAACGCCATAACCATGATGGGTATGCCAATAGAGATAGATATGTCGACTATGACTGAACGCCGTTTCTGGGAGTAGGTTAGAGCCTTGTTCCGCCAGTAACAAACAATATGACATGCCTCTTCATAGCTTATGCTGACAGCACGTACTGAAGCAATTTTGTACAACCTCCGGTTGATGCAGAGAGAAGAAGCAGGGATACCGACCCCAGCACCAATGATAAATTTCGTAGCTAAAGCAAAACGTTTAGTAATGAGCAGGATGCCTGCGACGTGCGACTCACTGATATCACACCAGACCGGAGCTGGGTTCGCAATGTTGCCATTCCAAACGATGGAGTTGACGAAGACAATCAAGCTGGCGATCGACGACCACAGCATATACGCACATGTGGCAGCGTTCCACGCTTGAAGATGCCAGCAGAATGGAATGAGACCTACGAAGAAACCAACGAAAGCGAAAACAGGGAATAGAGGGTAGTTGATATCGCCCATGGTTGTGAATGGCACAAGCGGGGGAGTGTAGGGAAGAGGAATGGGGGCAGTGATTCACATCTTAAGAAACAGGGCACAATGTAAGCGGTACTGGGAACGTAGCGAATCATAATGGGAGTGAAAGAGGCCATTGTCCTGTCGTACACAAACATGAGTGTGCTGGTCAAGCTCCATTGTCAGGATTAGCGCCCAAACGTGCATCCAGCTTAGCCGCTAGCTTTGTTCTATGTTCTTGTCAACTTTCAACTTTCATATTGTAGGCGTATAGCCTATGCGAACGTCCGTCTTGGAATATGAACAGGATAAAGCGACCCAGTGTGATCAATACCAGCTTGACGTGACCGATTTCAACACAACATCCCATAAAAGGGCGTCACGATCATGTCCGTCACGTTCACTCCAACAATGGCCAGTCCCATGCGGATATTTCATGTTTACTGTCTCTCAGGGAGCGTGCTCGTGTCTATCGGCAACATGGGCTGATATGGGTTTGCAAGCGAGACAACCAAATAAGGGCTAAACAAAGCAAAGCAACAGCGAGAACAGCAAGGAGACCATGACATAATAGTACGGGGGAGACATTCTTTGATTTCCAGATTCGACACCCTGTTTCTAGAGACTTGAAACTTTAGAAGCGTGAGGAGGGTTTGAAAGAAGGTGGTGTACATCCGTACGATACAAGCAAGGTGAATGGGACAGCGTATCTAGAAGAGATACAACAATAAAGATAGAAAAGTGTAGTGTGGGCGTGCGTAAAATACGAAGCAACACTCCAATGGGTTAAGACCAGCTCCGGGATATGGCACGGAGGAAGGGCGGTAAATATACGATCTAACGGGTAAAGGAGTAAGCTCAAGAGCGACACGGAAAGCCATCAACGACTTACAATTTAGCCCAGCCATATAAATAGAAATGCGTCACCATCGAGGCTCACGCAATAACACAGTAGCTCCACGCTGAGGTGGGCTGCGAGCCGATATGTTCGTAGCTCACTGGCATAGAGTCTCCACCGAGGGATGGTGTGGTTTGGATGTCGCCCCCTGAGGGTGCGGAAGGCGATTCGGGGTATCCTCCGGTATCGTCGGGGGAGAGTATGGTGGTAATGTCCATGGTCGAAAATGTATCCATGACTGCCATTGCGTATGATCGTAGCAATGCGGGCGGATGGGCTGAGGGCTGGACAGAGGGTTGGCTGTTCAAGTTGTGCGCGAAAAAACGGTTCGTGGGGAGCAGAGAAAGAGAGCTGTAGTTACTTATACCCTTATATTGAGAGGGTGTTATCGTTATTTGTGATTCACCGGCACAGCACCCTATAGTGCTGCCTCGTGTGTATCGGCGTCTATTCGGTGCTATTGTGGGATGTGGTTTCGGGGTCCTGGCTGAAATCCGATTTTAACGTGGTACTCTGGCCCGCAGACTTGTCCTGGCCGGTAAGTGAAAATCGAAGCCGTGTTAGAGAGCACAACAGCAGAAAAAGACATATACGGGTTTCATTGTCCGGTACCTTGCTGTGAGCGCTGTAAAGTGCACAGTGTAGTACGAGCGCCTATTACGGCACCCGTATCTGGACAATTGCACTCCGGCCGACTACTGTGCGTTCCTACCCACCTTCAAAAGGGTTCACTGTTCGGAATCCTCCCACATAGCTGATTCCCTACACCGCACGTATAACACTACCATCAGCTAGCCCACACTCTCCCGCATCCAACCTTACACTCACCTACACTAAACACCCCAACACTCTCGCACTTCTTCATCCAGATGGATAGTTTCGACGAGCTCATTGCCATCCCCGGGGAGCGAGAGGATACAGCATCCTACCCCATGCCTTGCGACACCGATTCCCAAGCCGGTCGTCCAGGGGTATACTGCATCATCGCATGAGGGTCCTCTTGCGTGAGTTATTTCGTGAGGCTTGACGTTGTCGAGCATCGTACTAAACAACTATTCCGTAGCTCTTCTTCCCTTCCGCGTTCGACTCCAACCGCGACCTCCGTTCACGTTATCATTATCTTGTTCGTTCATCGACCCCCGCTGTGTCGGGATGAGTGCTGGTGAGCTCCAAACTGACTATCAGTCGTCCTCACACCGATCTAACTTCGCTATACAGGAATCACTCACTTTTGCGACACCTATCGAGGCGCCCAATAAACTTACAGTTACTCTCGCCATTGTCTTCGCCTGAGATGCATCACTTGTCGCCGCGCACACCTCTCCCCTTCTCCGTTCTTTCCCCCCTTTTTTCCAGCATCGGTAGCATGCAATTGTACTTGGTTTGATAATTGCTTAGCGCAGTATTCGCCGTAGATCAATGTCGTAGCATAATATTTATTCTTGCTTGTAAAGTCTTGCCCTTCCGATAAACTGTTTATTTATTGCATAACTCTTCCTTGCGGATTACTGTAATTGCGGGATACCGGAATGCATCTGTCTGAGTTAGGCTCCCTGTGAAGTTGATGCAGGACCACTGACACTCACAGCCCTGGCTTGAGTCATGCAGTGGCGGGTATCGCAGTACCGCATGCTCACACCCGCACGGGGCGCGCAGACCCTGCACGACTATCACAGCATCCCGCCCGGAGTCCTAAAATTCGAGTATTCATCAACGGAGCTGACTCGTTTGAGGGTAGCGCGAGATATTGATTGTAAGTTCCCGGGGGGCGACCCTCCGCCATCTGCATTGCGGCTTGCAAGGTGTGCAATCTTCACTCTGCGCACGGAGCACCTGAGCAGAGGAATCTGATACGACGCCTTCATGGAAGGTCATGTTTCGCCGCTGCGGACCACCGTAAAGTCCAACCCTCAAAAATTTGGTGGTTTCTTTGCGCGTATTGGTCCCTAGGAGTCAGCTCAGTCTGATGTCGGGCGGATTAATCACGTTCGAAATCGCGTTCCATGTACCAGCGGAGTAGAGACCATGTTGTGCCGTGTGAGGGTGGTCGAGATTTTACGCTGCCGGGCGCGCAGGAATCTTCGACATAAGGGTCTACTCCCGCTGCCATCATGAAAAGCGAACACACGGGGACAACGCCAGGACGCACCTTCAAACCCTCAATATTCAAGTCTATCTCCTTCTGTTCTCGAGGGCCGACCCTCCACAGCCTGGAATCGTGTGAAACGCTGGCAGCCACTGCCATAAAAATTGTTTGGCCAAGGAGGCGGCCCGGGCCACACAAGAAAGCCACAGAGTACACAGCCCCGTAAGCCCTTCAACCTCCTGAAGATTCAAGTAGCAGTAAGCCCAAGCAGTGCGTGCACAGGCTGCGTACCTCATAAGTTTACTAGGATCCAGTCACAGTCGCGATCATCATGTGGAACACCACCATAGGTTTCGCGATCAGTCGGTCCGCGTTTCTGCGTTGCGGAGACAGTAATGCTAGCCATCCTAAGAGCCCCCAAACCTTTTGCTGTAAGTTATCTGTTGGTTTTGCGGTACGCGAGGAAGAGTAACGGTGAAGGTTCGTGTCCAGACTGGGACGACGCGACTAAAAGCCGCCCGCGGCCGTGTGTTCGTATTTACCACGTGACAGCCACTTTTTACACCTGCAATGCTCTCAGATACTGTTATACCGCCAATCTTGTTGGAGATCCAGTCGCGGAACGACTGCGACGCCGACAGGATAAGTGCGCAGAGCACACATGGTTAGTGTAGATAACAAAATCTCTTACTGATACTGTTTCCGTTTCATCCCATGTAAAACTCCCGCTTCACTGATCACTCTACTATTCGTGCCGTCGTGCATGCGACCATAGTATAGCATAGCCACGACGAATTAGTATTTATAGTGTAGCTTTCGTACTCCTTCACTTCAGTGTCTACTCGACATTGAAGTGTAAGTCTTATACCCTCGTATTTCCTACTCGTTTACTTATACACGTTACATAGTATTCTCTCCAGGTAAATACATATGTCATTCTGAGTGTCTACTCGACATTGAAGTTATTCTCTCCAGTCCTCGTCTGCTTGATCCGAGCCCGCGCTTACCGCGCCACGAAGGTCCAGTTAACCGCCGAACCTTCCTTTAGGTTATGAGCCCCGCGAGGCTCTAATCTCGCGGACGATTTCTATCTCGACACCCTTGTTGGATGCCGAGGCAAAGGAGGGACCAAAATCTACTTCCCTGTGAAGGACTACATCACTACTTCGACAAAGTTGAGCTTTGCGACTGCTCTCGTGATCACACTGATCCGGAAAGTCTCTGGGAACCTTGCGAGGAATCCCCTTGTCCAAACCGCTACTCGCGTGTAGCAGGTACCTCTGTCGATTCTGATTGGAACGAAGACACCGACCCTAGTCAGGTCACACGGATCTTTCGTCGATCTCGCGGAACTCGTAACTCCGAAATCCCACGAGCGGACTCTGCGGAGGAAGTTCAAGTCCTACTGGAAAATCACGGCGCTGCGGCACCTCGATCCAAATCAGCAATGGCTAGCAACATCATCAAAGCCTTTGCCGACGTACCAAAACTCAGAACTGATGGATCCAATTATCACATTTGGTCCGAACGCGTTGCTATCGCTGCTGATGGCTGCGGAACAGCGGATATCCTCAAGGAGGATAAGGAAGCCGAACGCAGTGCGCTGCGTGCGGCGTTGATGTCAAAAATGCCTGATGCCATCTTGCTGACGGTGAAGTCTCAGAAGGAGCCATTCAACGTCATGGAGGCTCTACGACGACGTTTCGGCATGCACACTTCCCTCACACGTGCATCGACGCTAGAGAAGCTCTTCTCAATGAAATGCAACGACGGGAAGAAGCTACAAGCTCACCTTGATGAACTGCTTCAAATCCGCGACGACCTCACTGAGGCCAACACGCCCATCACGGACTCCCAGTTTCTGAGCGCCATTATCTCCTCCATTCCGCACGCCTTCAAACCTATGGTTTGGGCATACGAAAACTCCATTCGCGTGCATAACGCGACTGCGGCCGCACCTCTTGTTGTTGATCCGTACGAGGTGATTGCGCTGCTGCGTGCCGAAGCGCGATCCCGTGAAACATCTTCCGGAGGGTCGAAAACTCCGAAGCGGGAGGAGAGCGCCAACGTGGCGACCGCGCCGCAGAGGGGGAAGCCGCGAGGGAAACCTTCGAAGCTGAAGGGAAAAGGTCGTCAGTCATCTGACAACCCTTCATCTGCAGACAGCGACGTTACCTGTTATCGCTGTACTGGTAAGGGCCACAAGTCGAACGTGTGCCCCACTCCTGCTCAAAAGAAGGGGGGTGAGAAAGCGAATTCAGCCGCGGACGCACCTGCAAAGGCTGCCGCAACTGCTAAGCCAAAGGAGACAGCCGCATCTGCAGCTGTCACCATTGACGAAGGATGGGCCGCGTTTGAGCTGGCCGTGGCGGTCATCACTGAACCAGACGACGAGCCAACTTCAACCGTGGAAATCTATGACTCGGGCGCTACCAGTCACATGACGCCCTACCGCCACCTACTCGAAAACTTTCGCGACATCCATCCACGTCCTATCCGCGCCGCCAACTCACAACACTTCCAGGCTGTCGGCGCCGGCGACCTGTATGTCAATGCACCCAACGGCACCGGTTCCACGCGCTACCGCCTTACCAACGTCCTCTATGCGCCCGCCATGTCAGCAACCCTGGTCTCGCTACCTCGACTGGACGACGCCGGCCTGCATGTGTCCTTCTGGCAAGGCACCTGTACCATTCGGCGCGGGCCCACAGGATCGCGCGTGGCGACTATCCCCAAGGTCGACGGCCTTTATCGAGTCACCCACGATGAGCAGGCCTTGACCGCTGGAGCTGTCGGAGTGTCCCTCTACGAGCTACACACTCGTCTAGGGCACATCTCGTACTCCTACATCCGCCGCATGCTCGCGAATGGCGCTATTGCGGGCGTTTCACTCACTGACCGCACTGAGGTCGAGTGTGAAGCTTGCCTTCGCTCTAAAGCTACGCGGAAAGCTATTGCTGCCTACCGCACTTCACCACGCGCGACATCCTTTGGCGATATCATTCATATGGATGTCTGGGGTCCCGCGCCGGTACAGACGGCTCACCATGGCCTCTACACCCTCACCTTGCTCGACGACGCCACGTCTTGGCTGGAGGAACCCATTCTGCGCTCCAAGGACGAAGCCTTCGTCAAATTCGTCACCTTTGAGGCCAGCTGTGACACTCAGCATGGTGTCCGCATCAAGATTGTTCACTCCGACCGCGGCGGCGAGTTTCTCTCAGATGACATGACCGCCTACCTTGCTCGTCGCGGCATTGAGCGCAAGTTAACTGTGCACGACACACCTGAACACAACGGCGCCGCTGAGCGCTGCCACCGCACCATTTTCAATGCTGTGCGCGCCATGCTAGCCGGTTCAGGTCTGCCACGGACGCTGTGGGGCTATGCTCACCAGTACGCCGTCTACCTCTTCAACCGCACTGCGCGGCGTGCGATTGACTACCGCACGCCTTACGAGTGCCGGTTTGGGACAGTGCCCGATGTCAGTGACCTCCATCCTTTCGGTGCCATCTGTTTTGTGCGCAAGGCCGCGAAAACTTCGAAGCTCTCTGACCGAGCTGAGGAGGGTCGCTGGCTGGGGCCCGATCTCACCTCCAATGGGTACTGGGTTTACTGGCCAACGACACGCCGTGCCACTGTCGAGCGGAACATTGTGTTCTCTACTCGCACCCCATCTCTCGTTGAGGGGGAGCGCGGTGATATGGATCTTGATCTTGAAGTTGTCAACGAGAAACTCCCCGCTCACACTCATGCTCTCACGCCCATGGACTACACGGTCACCGAAGTTCCGTCCGACGTCATCATCCCTTCTGAAGACGACGTGCCCACCGAGAAGCGTATTCGCAAGCCCTCTGCAAAGCTTCGCGAAATCACGGAAGGCAGAGCCATCACTGGAGACGAGCTAGACGAGCCGGAGTCTGTCTTAGCAGCGAACATGGTACATGCAATGTCCGATGTTGCATCCGCTGACCCGCGTTCTCTCCCTGAGGCTATGCGACGCCCGAACTGGCCAGCTATCAAAGCTGCGATGGACGACGAGATCACTCGACTAGAAGAGCGCAAGTCTTGGACATACGTCACACCACCCTCTGGAGTCAACATCATCAATTCCAAATGGGTCTTCCGCACCAAGAGAGATGAACACGGCAATGAGACATCGCAGCGTGCACGTCTTGTTGCTAGAGGCGATACTCAAGTAGATGGGATCGACTACAACGCTGACGACACTTTTGCACCAGTCGCGAAGATGGCATCTATCCGCGCGATCCTTGCTTTGGCAGCAAAAGAAGGCTACGAGATCGACCAAATCGACGTCAAGTCTGCTTACCTCTATGGACGACTAGAGCATGGCGAAGACATCTACATGAAATCACCAAAAGGTATCGAGCTCAAGGGCCTCGAACCCGGACAGGTCCTCAAACTCTCTGCGTGCCTCTACGGTCTCAAACAAGCCGGACGACGATGGGCGAAAACGCTTCGGCAAGTCATGACTCGGCTGGGGTTCACGAGGTCGGAACACGATCACGCGGTATACTATAAACGTCCACGCGACCAAACCGTACTGATTGTCTTTGTGCACGTCGACGACATGTCACTTGTAGGACACGACCGCAAAACAGTCGACTCACTCAAGGCCGCGATCAAATCCCACTTGGAGATAGTGGACTCGGGCGAAATCCGATGGATGCTGGGTATCGAGTTAAGGAGAGACCGACGCAAGCGAACGATACAGCTGTCGCAGGGCAGCTACATCGACCAAATCCTGGAACGGTATGGATTTGCCGACATCAAACCACTTGCTCTCCCCATCGACCCCAACGTCGCCCTCACAAAGGATCAGTGTCCCGCGACCGCCGCCGACCTTGCATTCATGCGCGATAAGCCGTATCGCGAAGCTCTCGGCGCACTCATGTACATCTCCGTCGCCACACGCCCCGACATCACTTTTGCAGTCACACAACTTGCGCGTTTCGCCGCGAACCCTGGCGTCACTCACTGGACAGCTCTCAAGCGTGTCTACGCCTACCTAAAGAAGACCCGCAACCTCCGTCTGGTCTTGGGGGGGAGCTCCGACGTCGACCTGGTTGGTTACTCGGACGCCGATGGCATGTCGAACGAGGACCGCCACGCCATCTCTGGGTATGTCTTCCTCATCGGCGGCGCCATCTCATGGTCATCAAAGCGACAAGACATCGTGGCGCTATCGACCACCGAGGCCGAATACGTCGCGCTCACCCATGCATCAAAGGAAGCCATCTGGCTTTGCAGCTTTCTCGCAGAAGTATACGGCGGCCACGACGAACCGGTTCTCATCAATTCAGACAACCAAGGAGCGATCGCGCTCGCTCGCGACGACAAATTCCACGCGCGCACGAAGCACATAGACATTCGCTTCCATTTCATTCGGTTCTCCGTCGAGAACAACAAGATCCGCCTCGTCTACTGCCCCACGGAAGACATGACCGCAGATACCCTCACGAAAGCACTGCCGTCCATGAAAGCCAAGCACTTCGCCGCGTCAATGGGACTCGTCGAGGCTTGAGGGGGAGTGTTGGAGATCCAGTCGCGGAACGACTGCGACGCCGACAGGATAAGTGCGCAGAGCACACATGGTTAGTGTAGATAACAAAATCTCTTACTGATACTGTTTCCGTTTCATCCCATGTAAAACTCCCGCTTCACTGATCACTCTACTATTCGTGCCGTCGTGCATGCGACCATAGTATAGCATAGCCACGACGAATTAGTATTTATAGTGTAGCTTTCGTACTCCTTCACTTCAGTGTCTACTCGACATTGAAGTGTAAGTCTTATACCCTCGTATTTCCTACTCGTTTACTTATACACGTTACATAGTATTCTCTCCAGGTAAATACATATGTCATTCTCAGTGTCTACTCGACATTGAAGTTATTCTCTCCAGTCCTCGTCTGCTTGATCCGAGCCCGCGCTTACCGCGCCACGAAGGTCCAGTTAACCGCCGAACCTTCCTTTAAATCTTTGCCAGTTTCTGCTCTCGATTGGAGACACCCAGTACTCGAAGCTGATATTATTGCCCATGCAAATCTGCACCTTCTGAGATACACATTCGTTGCACGAATGCAGATTCTTCCGTTAATTTGCAACGCCTTCACGGATCAGACCACGGAGATCGGACGCGAATATCGAGACCCCGGAACTCACAACGCTGTGCGGCGTGCGCTCGAACTCTGATCGGCACAGGCCCTTGATGGAGGTGGCGGATATCGGGACCCCGAGAAGTTGATCCGTTATTTGTCCTTGTTAACTTGTGAATGAGTCGCACTGGTCACCAAACAAGCCACAATATTACCCGTACAATTACTCTCATCTACCCCGTCAAACAATTCCATCCACCTATGACAACTACGCTCTACGCAATTTCTTCGAACAGTACAGAATTGCGAGGCATTTTCACTGTCCCAACCCTTCCACCCATTCTCTCCCACGACGCTCAATACTTGCCGCTCCTGCCGAGTCTCGCCTCAATCCACAATACCCCCGATTGTGAATTGGTGCCCACCGGTACTTCATTGTCTATCTCATAGGTCAGGCATAAGATGTAGGACACCTCTCGAAATATTCCCCATCTTACTCTTTGCTCACCCATATCTCGTCCAATAGGCACTGCATTTCGGCCGAGTCATTAGACCGCCATCCGCACCTCACACACTCTCAGTGTTCTCCATACAAACTATCATCGACCATGGACCAATTTGCTCTCGTGCTTCCTGTAGACATAGGATGCGACGACATCTCGTCCCTCAGCCTGTCATCGGATGCTCAAGCTTCGCCTGACTCTGGTCAGGTACCGACCGATCAAGACAGGCCTGCGGGCTTCGGCACCTTCTGCACCATTGCGTGAGATGTGGTGTGTATGCTCGTTTGCTTATCTTGCTACCATGGTCTTGACGAACGTTATATTATAGCGTGATGGTTTGGCCTCACCAACGCACCAGCGTGGGGTTGTTAGCCCGTGGGGTCTAACTCTGTAGGTAACCATCTCAATATGGTGCTCCTTCATTGCCTGATTACTCTCATTAGAACTTGTTCTATTTATATTTATTTTCTATCTATCGTCCGGAGCTGTTGGTCTCCGAAGGGTCTCCGTACTTTTATCTGTAGTAGCACTATCCCTCAACGCTTCGTCGAGGGGTTCGTCCGGTCTGCTCTGATTGTAACTCTCGTTTCTATCTGTTCTCAATGTATCGTGTCCTCAAATTTCATCGAAATGCTAAGGCGGAGTCCACTGTCGGCAAATACACTCTACCTATCGGCTCATCTGAGAACTCCTAACTCCAGCTGTATCTATCATAGACGGGTTTGCACAACAAATGTGGTTCATCTTACTCTATCGACAGGTTGATGCAACAACTAGTACACTACATATAGAGGATTTCGTGCCCGTAGAAATTCAAGTCAGTACAAGTATGCTTGCCATAACATTCGACCAAGGCTAAGATGTGTATTCAAAAGGTAAATATGACTACATGGGGTGCTATCGTCTTTCAAAGACGTTGTGCTGCTCTAAGATGCGGTATAGCGGATTAGTACACGCGTAAAGGTGATAGTACATGATACATTGACATATATCGTAATCAAACTATGGTAGAACTGTCCGAGTCCGATATTTGCGACTTCGTGATATCAAATGGGGAACCCTTTTCGCCAAATTTGTCGAGCATGAAGACCTGTGGCTTGAACGTGAGCGACACAGAGTCGGTATGAACCGCATATGAAGGTAGCGGGGAGCTATTCAATGCGGTTAGCGTCCATAGATGGTACAAAAATGAGGAACGTACTCTGGACATTGCTTGCCAGTGGTAACCTTCTTGAAGGGACGCTGCATTGTTGTTCTAGCGTGAACGAATATTTCACGGTAATGGCGCCTAGCCTCTCCGGCAAAGCCAAAGAATGCGAAGAAGACGATACCACAGAACACGGGAGACCACCGAGTCATCTCGAAGGAGATGACAGTATTGCGACTAGCGCGCCAGAGCAAAGCGGGATACTGGTCAACTTGAGAGTAGTTGAAGTGCGTGTCCGCCCAGCTTATCCATGGACTGATTGGAGAGTTCTGAATGTTGAGCCACATGCCATATGCGGCTATGGGTGTCGTACAGAGCAGCTCTGTAGTAGCGAGGCCCATGAGGCGGAAGTAACGGTTGGCGGTAAGAGAGTTATTGCGTGATAGAAACTGGTTAAACTGTACACGGCGTTTGAAAAACGCGCGTAGAGTGAGTACTACAGACGAGTTAACAGATGCGTGCACCAAAATCCATGGAGAATACGTACTGCAATATAAAGCAGATACAAGGCCTATGACGACCGGCCAGACGATCGAAAGAGGGTACGCAACCGGGGTATTATAAGTGAAGGGAAGACATCCGATATCTTCGAAGATATCATAGCGATGCCCTGCATCATGTTTAGTGGCTGTGACAGAAAATCGAGAGCATACACACCTGAAACAATGTATTCTGCACATATAGTAATTAGCGATAGCGACCGAGCAGGACTACCGTTAACGACTTACGCATGACAATCTGCAACAGAGGTATGCCCAACCCAATCGCCATATCTACCAGCACCGAGCGCCGTTTCTAGAATTGAAAGATGATAAGTTCCAAATTAAGGCAGCAAGTGAGCACCAGCAAACCTCTGCATGTGTAACTCGAGCTACGGAGGAGATGGACGCAATTTTGTACAGCCGCCTGTTAATGCAGAGAGAAGCAGCGGGGATAGCAACTCCTTGAGCTACAAGGAGTCTAGATGCTAGAATATTCAAACATTCAGGACTACCAAACGCATAACCAAAAAGGCTAGAACGCACAGATATCGCACCACACAGGTGCCAGATCGACTGCAGTAGAATGGAAGAGAATTGAGTTAATCGCCAGGTTCAGACACGAAATGGATGTCCAGATCATGAAAAGACATGTCCCAGCATTCCAAGCTTGTAAATGCCATGGGAGGGGTATCAGAACGATGAATGCAGTAATGAATGCTATGACAGTGTATGCCGGGTAGAGAGGGTCTGACATGTTGAAGTGAGCAGAACAAGCGTCGCAGGGGAAAGACTCAGAGCGCGGGGAGTAAAGGCTTGTATAGCAGCTCACGAGTACATATGCATCCTAACGTGCATTGAGAGGACAAAGACTATTGTTCGCGCATGCTGGTGAACGTAGGACAATGAACGAATGTTGCATTATGATTAGACGCGCAGATGGGTAGGCGCTTTGGCGGTACCGGTTCGGGCCGTTAACTGTTCAGGCAAGACCCCGAAATGCTGCTGTGGCACCGCTATTCTCTCCGCCAGGAGTGTGATCTACTGTTGCAGAACCTGACCCCTCATCTGCAGACGCCGGCCCGGGAATACTTAATGGGCTCCCTCTCTGAAGTAATGCAGTCAACTACGCAAGCCTTTATTCCCGAACCCTGCCTTCAGCGATACCCTACACCATGGATCGATTCTCTACCATAACAAACTTGACTTTACCACCCAGTGAATCGTCCTCAATGGCATCACATATTCCGCCACCACCCGTTACCACGTCTCAGCAGGGGTCTTGGGCGGACACTGGGCCCATATGCTGTGACTCAGAGCGCGATAATGGGCAGGGATCCCTCTTTTATTGTGTAATTTCCTGAGCATTTAATCCTCCCGTGTAAGTACTTCGCTATGAGTCTTGGTATATATCGCTGACGGCTGTCCGTATGCAGCTCCTCACGATGTCAGATTTCATGCGGACTTGTCTCCAATAAATCTCACTCCGCCGCGTCACTGCTCCATCTTCCGTTATCGTTTTTTGCGACTACCTACCCACCTCACGATTCTCAACAAGTGTTCCGGCATACCACAGAATCATTTAGTTCCTTCGTGCTTTCGTCCGTTGGATAGTGCTACCCCTCTATCTATGTACTCCTTGTTTAAACATAGTGACCTTATTTATTCGAACATAGCGATTTCATTTGTATTGCGACCGGTCATGACTAGTCAATGCTGTCATGTTATCTCAATTTTCTGCAGACGTATTATTTTCAGCTCATATGCTTCTGGTTGACGGATTGTTCTGAAGGCGTTATTTGACATACAAGCGGATGTATTTTCATACGTAGTAGCTATACTGCATGAATGCGATGTATACATAAATAACAAGAGAAAGGCTTCAAGACATGCGAATGGGATAATGATATGCGGAATATGGCATCAAAGCTGCGAGAGATTACTGGTCAGCTCTGAAACGATTGAAATGATGTCCGGCGGGTACTTACCCGTCACGCATGCGACGAAACAAAGGTCGGCTGACGTCTAGCCAGAGCGAACGTTCACGATCCAATTGCTTCTCGCAACAGTCAGTGATACTCGCACGCGCGAGTCCGAGGTGTACATACCAATTATGCGATAACGCACATAGTGCCAAACTCATACGGTCGGTCTGTATCAACGACGACCTGAGGATCCGATGAGTTGCTGAGGTCTAGTTTCTCCTCAATGAGGTTGATGATATCGACGGAGTCGGTAAAGGTGTCCATGATAATCGCGCGGTGTGTGCGAATGATATGAGTAGTGGTTGTGGTGTACGCGTTCGAAGGTAAATAGCAGGTGTGTGTGCGATTCGAAGCAGCGCTTGGGGAAAGCTGTGGGTTTGCGATAATGGGGTGTTAGCCTGGTCTGCTGCCCTCATCTTATAGCACACGTACAATAGTACAGCAGGGGCGATTCAAACACAACCACATTGCACGGGCGTTAAGAAGGTACCCGGGGTCCCGATAGCGCGTCGGCAGTAAATTCGATACACATCTCTAGATTTCGCTAATGAGCAACAATGCACCGCGGTAGCTTTGCGTATTTTACTGGTATTTGAGCGCATATAGTACCTGCGCAGCTGCTTGTGCTTGCATTGTCCCAATTCCTGCACCACGAAATGGCATCTGGAGCATTACGCGGAATCGTGAGACCCGTGATAACGGTTCGATAGTCAGCGGAAGAGTCCACTTGAGTTCTGGGGTAGATATCGAGGCTCACGCTAGTTTCAAGGAACCCGTCAGAAGTTCCGGCGAGGAGTGGTCCGCTATGTATAATCGCCCCGCCTGCTAGTGGCGGCCGAACAATGGTTGTTAGATCGCGCAGCCACCGCGAAACCCGCCGCACTGCAGGAGGTGCACCATGAAAGCTATCCGCAGTCGCTTGGGGTGGTTGGCCTTGATCGTATGGCTTTGAGCTCCTGCTCCGTGTCCTCACGCTCTGGCGATTTCGGCACGAGGCTATGTATCCTCGCATGCACCCTAATTTTCGGATGGAACGGCCTATCAGTAGTGACTGATTTCTCATACATTCATCAGCGTACCTTCATTGACCCTGAGCCTAGAGTCTCCAGCATCCCGCCGTGGTGGAAGTGCAGCAAGGAAGTCTGGACAACCGCGCAAGGATCGATCAGTGTGCAAGCAACACCAAATAGCCGACGCTGATCCTGTGAGTGCCCGGGGTCCTACTTGCATAGTGCAGGTGCCCTGAACAATTATCGGGGCGCAGCCGGTCATGCTGTACTGTATTGTTTCGACAGCATCTCTACTGTAAACTGAACCTCGAGCTGAGTCACAATTAACCCTCAAATCTTTAAAGGCATGCCTCCCCTCGTTCGCACAGCCGCATATCGCATTTCCTGCTCGCCCGCACCCGCTGCTTACTAGTAGCCCACCACTTTACAATCACCGCATCCTCAATGGACACCTTCGCAGACACCCTCGACGTATTCGCCACTACGCTTGAGCACATCGCTCCCGACCCGTGCGGAGACCCGCCAGGATTTTCGAGCATCGGGACACAGTCGACGCCCGTCGACATGGACCATAGGGACACGAACCCTCCCGGGGTGCTGTGCATTATTGCATGAACGCATCCGCGCACTCCCCTTCGCACGCTTACATGAATAGGGCCGGTACGTCTTCATCGCACAATAATATGTCTTTGCCGTGAATACTGATATAGCTTCTGGACATGCAGGTATTATCCCCTACGTGGCGCATATTGTACCCCATTCGACATTCACCCCGGCATCGCCGCCATTCACACACGCTTTCGCCTGCATTGGCACTACTCTTCTGCCCGCCTTTCGACGTTGGCATTATTTATGTGTTCGGGAACGTAACTTATTGTTGTATGTATGAGAAATCTGGGGTCGGGGTCCTCCCAAAGGAGGAAGGAGCTGTGGAACGTCAGGAAATTAGGTTCCATTGTGTGTCGCTTGTGTATCTATATCGTTGCTCAACGTGCTTTCCTTGCTATCGCCATCATACATACGAGCACCCACCCCGATCTCTGCTTAACTCGTGCATCACCATTGTCCGTCCATTGTCTTCGTATGCAACTTGAATGTACGATCGTTTATGTATCCCATTGTTCGAACCTCGCATACGTCACTGGAGAACCGATCATGGAGGTTGTTATAGCCATGGACCTGGTACAGTGAAACAATGAGATTCGTGACATGGGGAGAGCGATGATTACAATGAACACAAGCCTGCACTGTGATTTCTAGCGACGCGTTCAATTTCCTGTTACGCGCATGTGCTGTAGACAGTGTTCGAACAATAGAGTTGGTCGTCAGTCTTCGTGCTCGACAAGTAGATGCTAGGAACGTCTCTGATTCTGTATAATACATATGGCTACAGCGATGATAAAGAACATGCTCATGAATAGGTTGCGGTCGGTAAGGTATGGCGAGATCTCGGCGTTCTCGGGAAACTTCCATGTTATAACGGGAAGGCCGTACACACAAGAGTCGTCAGCTATCGTGGATTCCCTGCGTGAATGGGAAGGCGACGGTGTAACAGTTGAAGAGGAGTTGGAGGACGAAGGTGAAGGTGAAGATGGAGGAGGAATGGCTACTGTAATTGTTAGTACAAGGTCATTGCACAGCTGCGCGTAGCCTATCGAAGCAGGAGTGTCAGTCAATGATACAGTTATTGAAACTTCACTACACATACTTGCGCGGGCCTGTGACAGAGACGCGACCCATTGTGGTTGAAGGCCATCTCGACGACCTATATGACACTCGAGACAAGAATCCACGACGGATGGGGGTGCGGCAGAGCATGTGCATGGTGAGTCGCCTTGGCACGTCTATACGAGACGGGAATTAGTTTTGGTTATAACATAGATAAAAGTAGGTGCGTACCTCTTGTGCCACTCGGACCGGTTCACAAAGGGAAGCGCACTGTTGAGGGGGTCTTTAGATACACCGTTCCGCATATTGTCAGAGATTGATCAAGACTTACCTCGCTAGGAGGCGAAATGGCAGTGGATTCAGAGCTGCATAGGCTCAGTTCCACTGTGGGAATAAACCAGGGCCGACTGTGGGCGACCTGGAGCACTGTTGCGCGTTGAGATCAGCGCGACTCTAAGAACCAAAGAAGTGCGACTCACGAGACACGAACGAAATGAGACACAACACGAAGTTTGGGAGAGACACCATCTTCTGAGACGTGAGGGTGTGCAAATTGAAAAACTATTCGGGATGATGTTATGAAAGAATGTGATGTCCTATGACGTGCAGTTCAAGCCAGCCGGATGCTACAAAGACGAATGCTGCGGAGGAGGGTGGATGGGAGACGGTGTTCAACCCACAGTCAAGGGGGAGAGTCAAGAGCGAGAAGGAACCCATCGACGGCCTCTGCCACTCGGTTTTGAGTGTCCCACAGTCGGTGTGGCCGGGTGGTTTGGAGACAGCGCAAGACAATTAGGCGTGCTTACATAATCAAAGGCCCTATTGTCTGCCGCATCGTCGGAAGATCCAGGCACGACAAAGCAGACAAAAGGCGGTTGATGAGCGCAGTACAGTGGCAATGGCTTCTTTCACGATGACATGTCGAGCCACGGCCCACTGGGCCAGGGTGTTGCACTCGCTGTTGGTAGCCAACAGTGCGAGTGCTACTAACCGGAGGCAACGTATGGTAGGAGCTGGGCCGTTTCAACATTCAAGTAATGACGCCAATGCCGTATGCCACTGAGTAGAGGATATCACGGATGAGAGAATGCACAACACGGAGAGCAGCGAGGAGATCGACAAGTCAGAGTGGAAGAAGGCGTTACGCCACCAGGCCGTCGCCTGCCTTAGTCGGCATCTCCCGAATGATGCGCCCCCCAACGCGCCGCCTTTCCATTGGCTCGTCGCGAAACAACTATTCAAAGATTATTCGGAGAGGCATTATTGATGGGCAATCGCTGCGAGGGCACAAGGTCAGACCAGATATGCTCTGAATAGCTACCTCAGAGGATGGGAATTGGACTCTACGATGTACTGTCACTCAATCTTGCGGAGAGCGACATGCACTCGCCCATGCGAAGCGTGGGTCGCTGCTTCAATCAGTGCCCTCCATTAGGAGCATTCTCAAACACAACTGAGAGAACGATGAGTGCTACTGGCGTTGTGCATTCGTCTGTAGGAAAACCTGGGTAGATAAGTGCTACTTGCGTTCATCGAGTTTGAAACCTCTGGAATAGTCTTGGTTATTATAACCCACTCGCGGGGAACTACGACGGTTAGAGGCAAATTTACATGAATACTGTGCCATGATCCAGATCGACACGACTCACCAAACGCTGCAAAGATCGCAACACGAAGTTATCTTCCCAAATCATGAATAAGCCGTACTTGAGCATGGTTGGTACTGTAGTTAGGGTAATTACGCACGGCTGCATAGCACTTGGAACCTAGATTGCCACGCAAAGTAAGTGTATCAGATATCATGAGCGACGACACGCTCGGTACAAAATCAAGTCCACGAGCAGAAGTGCAGATTCTTCCAACGAGCGCACCTTCCACTAGCAGCCTGTCATTGGCCGGGGAAAAGCACAACCTTAGCATACAGACACAACAAAAGAAGTGGTGTAGGTTCACTTTTGACACGGGATGATGGAGGCGCAGAAAGTAAGGTACTCCGAGCCTTTGCGCTATTGCTAGTTCGAAGAGTTCGGATGGACTGGAGACAATTAAGGCGGGTAACTTCTTGAACGCACAATTGTACGGCTCGCCTAGAATTAGTTAGAACGCAGGACCACAATTGCGCAAGACGATAGCGGCCCCGGCAATGCACCAGGAGGCCATCAGAACAGAACAGTGCAGAGGCCCGAGCACGTACGGCAGATATGACGATGGGTGCAAGGTGATGAATTTGGAGCATGTACGGATCTCGTTCAGGGGTTATTTGCAGAGTCTGCTATGAGAGTAGCATCGAGCTCCTGCAATATTCTTGAAGTGAAGTCTTGACATTGTGGATATAAGATGTAAGATATAAAAGTTTCGAAAGATTGAAGGTTACCATGGCCGGTCACATGAATGCGCGCCTGACGCCACCATGCTCTCGGGATCAACCGGGTACCGCTGCCAATGTACTCTTTCTGTTGTGAATGGTAAGCACGGTTCACTCTACCAAGTCATATCACAACACTGAAAGCCACCACAGCTCACCGATAAATTTCCGTGCTGTATAAGCACTCCGATAGCCTGGAATATGATACCTGTGCTTCTGTCCCAAACCTACCCTCAACGTGCCTCGTTCATGATCAGCAATTGTTTTGATTCAGCTTCTGGGGCCTGCAAGTGGAGTTATAGCTGTTGAACTCTGACAAGCGGTATCCGGTATCTTTTGCGCGAGCCTGCAAGCTATATTCCGTCCAGATAAGTCTGTCTCCTCTCCCGGCGTTTTATGCGAACAACAACACCGTCTTACCGGATTTGGAAACGACATAGTTCTTCCCATTTCGGGTTCAGCATGAGGATGCCCTCGTTTAGGGCCTCCACTTGTTGTCTCTCGTCGCGTGCGTCTGTTACAGCCACCGCTCGTGACGTGCTCTCCGTTCCCCAGGGTGTTCTAGTGAGTGCGCATTGTGTCCAAGTTGGCAACCTTTTGTATTTTCAGGACTCGGTCCTCGACACGGGGGTCTCTCTCATTTTCCTGATATTCAGCTGTGATGGCTTCTCTGGGCTCGCCTTTTCAATCTCTTCAGTATACCCCACGCTGTATCCATACTTTGCTGGCCGTGCTCCTCGCTGGATCGACCTGACGGCTGACCATGCGCCCCGAGCTGTCCATCGTATCGTTCCTCTGCACAGTCCTGCTGTCGGGGTTGGCGTTCTTGCACGCTAAATCGCGGAACGTCGCCGTTCTGGCTCTGATATCGTGGCTTCTGGTGGCGAACCTTATACAGGGAATAAACAGCATAATATGGTCTGCGAATGAGACCGTTCGTTCGGAGGTTTGGTGCGATATCAGTACGTGGTTCCTCCTCGTATCCAGCAAATCCAGCATACTGACTCTGTTAGGTTCGAAATTACTGCTTGGATCCAGACTTGCACTTCCACTGACATGTACATGCATATGCGCCCATCTACACTATCTTTCATCCGCGCGCAACACGCGACGCCGCCCTCACAGATTCCTGCTTGAATTTACATCATGTTTAATCATCCCATTTATCTATATGGCTCTTCGTAAGCGTAATCTGACTTCCCTCGTTCTTCTCCACTAACATATTCTGCAGATACGATTGTTCAGGACCACCGCTTTGTTCTCGCCGAAGACTTTGGCTGCGTGTCTTCGACTTATACGTCCGTTCCCGCTTTGTTCCTGGTCTGGATACCTCCTATGATACTCTGCATCTGTACAACTACATACGCCACACTCGCTCTGTGGCGGCACATTCACCGCTCCCGCCTCATCACAGATCGGGCTGGTGTGCCCTCACGACTTATCACGGTCACGTTCCTCCGTCCGCTCTTAACGGCGCTCTTCACTTCCATGATCACCCTCGCAGCCTCCATCTTTGATATCTACGCGGCAATCTCGTCGGCTCATGGTTTCCGTCCGTGGACCTCTCTTGGTGATGTGCATGCCCAATGGTCACATGTTCTCTTCCTGTCTAAGACAGACAATTTGTCTATGGCAAGAATCGAAATCTGGTGGTGGGTGTCCCCAGCAACTACTCTGGTCTTTAGCGTCATGGCGGCGGTGGGGCTTTTGCTCTGTGCAGATGACGAGTCATCGTCAGGTTTTCGTTATCCCGGAAAGTGGTTCCGCTCAACGATCCTCCGCCCGGCAGGAGATGAAGACTCGTTCATCCAGTCCTCTCAACTTTCAAGAGACGTATCGAAGCGATTTACGTTCATCCCGCCTATGCCACCGCTCCCGGTCCATCTCTCCAGTGCTGCATGGGACGACCGCCTTCCCGAGTCAACACGACGAAAGCCCAAGCTTGCGCCGATTGCTTGCGACGTGCCTCTCACTCCCGCTTCACCCACAAGCTCAATGTCGGACTCAGATGCGTCGTTCAAGGCGGCGACACTTGCGTACTTGCAGTCTCCCACAGGCCGCGAGACCCTAGGGCTCCATTCACGAACCTCGTCACCGACATCCGGACCTATTTCTCAGGTCGGCCCTCGATGGTCCACCCTCCTCGCTACCCCTCCTCCTGCGATTTCGAATTTCACCTCAGGCTCTCCTGCAAGCTCTATCATCGGGAACTCATGGCCACAGCCACCCTCATCTATCCCCATCTCTCCCTCAAAGCCTGTATCTTCTCAGTTGAACTATCTACAACCGGAGACCGAACCTGTACCGGTAGTTGATCGTCATCACATCCGACCTTCGAGCGTGGCTTCATTCACTGGTAGCCTAACATCTATCATCGATCCGAGTGGTTACGTCCCCGACCCCGACCTCTTCCTGCATAGCGCTGTATCACCAACTGGTCCAGCACCGTTCCAGAACGCTGGTATTCCCACTTCTTCCCAACAGTCTGGTAAGCCTTGGGCACCTCGGCATGCAGCGAATAAGGACTCGCGCGGCTCATCACGCAACCTGAGTCTGAGCATCAAGCGCAGCGCAGGATTGCGCAAGAAGGAGAGTTACGGAGACGCGGTATACATGAGCGTCGTCCATGAGAGCGACACGGCCTAGCCCCCATTTACCCTCATCCTAAATCTATCGCCTTCACTTTAATGTGATCTTTGTTCATTGATTTCATCCCGACTTCCCTTTCATCATCTTTGTTCGTTTCTTCATTCCTACGGGGGCTCCCCACGTTCACTTACGACTTGATGTGTGTGTCATATGCTGTACATACTCATGCTTTGCCCCTCCGCACGGACTCATCGTCCACCCCACTGTAGCCCTACCTGACCTCTGTGGTCCCCTGTATCTTAGATCTATCTGCATGCAGATACATTGTCATTTTCACACACCTCCATTCTGGACCACCGGATGCGGATTATGATTATTGAGTATACATGGTTATAAGTTACAGGTATGGGTATCAGCATCAATCATCCTGCACAGATCGTTATCAGTAATCTATCTGGAACGTCGGTACAACAGTCTGAGAAACGTTACTTATGTGGCCAAAGCACCAGCTTCTTTGACAAGAAGTGTCACCTAGTAACTAGTAACGAGATGCCCATGATGTCCAAGAATCAACCACAGCTCTGTGATCTGAGGGCAATGTCGACCTCGACCTGAGTGAGAGTCCTGCTTCACTTTGTGACAGAGACCCATTTCTTGATATATTGACAAGCGTAGCGCGATCTGCAGAGCGTCGTACGCTCTCGCGGTCTACCTGGGCTTGTACGCTATCTCTTTGCAACAAGGTTGCCGAATCAGACGCACGCCGTTGCCAGGCTACTGCATTGGTGATGTGGAAGAAAGATCGATTGTTGGCAGAAAACGCGCGAGCTCTGGTGCTTGCGCTAGAGCCGGAAGCGCGGTAGATGCTTGGGGATACAGCAGTTTTGATAGTAAACGTAGACCGTCTATTTGGAGACTCAAAGTAAGGTCTTGTCGGAGATATATATTTCGACTGTGTTGATTGCGTTGGAGCGACGGTCATAACAGAGGACGTGTCGCTGTAGCTCGAGACTCGATTTTCGACTGGTTGCGGATCCGGAGGCGGTGAGTCTGGTACGAAAGGATTATTCTCCAAGTCGTGCGGACGGCTCCTCCTATCTATGGGACGACAAGCTCGTTAGTCACGGTGAAAGTCGGACAACAGAGCCTGTTACATACCTGGTGACAAGTCTAGGATCTGGTCCAAAGGACCCCTGACATTTATAACAGCAATTCCTCGTTTTCGCCGTCTATAAACCAGCGCGGCGAGGGTAACCACGACCGATATGGCAAATAAGGACAACAGTGTCAACGCTATGACCACCGGCCGCGACACGGATAACTGGTCAGACGACATAGAGCTTGTGCCAATTTGTGTGGGGGTGATTGTACAGGTTGGAACCTCCGTACTACCCGGTGTCATCGGAGGTATACTGAATGGGACATGTAGTATATTCGTAGGGCCAACTTGCGCCGCCGTTGTAGTGCTGTATATGGTTTCGCCCACGCCGTTGGTAGGTTGAAGCGTGGGGTTGCCGCCCGGTGAAACTTGGGTGAAACCGCTGAGGGGAAGGGCCACGAAGGAGGGCCACGCCGACACAGTCGCAGTCACTACGACAGTTCGGGTGATGACGATCTCTCGGATACATTCTCCAGAGGAAAGGGGCAGCTCCACCACCCGCGATTCAGTAAGTAGCTGGCTTGCATCCATGTGACTTCGGGAGGTGTGCGGAAGTTCGCGCTATTGGAAGAAAAAAAAAGTGTAAGTAAGTGTGATCATCCAGACATGATTGAGGATACTCACAAGAATTAAGAGAATGGTCGATAGGACATGGAAGTACCGCCAGGGTATATGGGGTTCGTACAAACCCGAAACTATTATATATACCCGGCAGGCGTAACACTCACCAATCAGCACGTCGCGTCTTGTTCACACACGACGATTGGTTCATATCGCATAGAAGGCTTTCCATCGCAGTTATATGCCTACGGCGATGACTGCTATAAGATGTGATCATGAGAGAAGAGCGATCTCGCCCGGGTTCTGGTAACGCCAGGGCGAAGGTTGCGCTGTGGGTGGTAACAATCGGAGGCCAGAACTCCAATTCGCCGTAGCTGTGCTGGAAACAAGTCGCTTATCAGTGTACTTCGAGAGGTTAGGTCAACATTGATCCCAGTGCGATAGAACAAGATCTCCTTCATCACAATTGGATGCGGTCTCAGCCTGTACGCGTGATCGTCAGGTCTATGAAAGCACTGTTCAGGAAATTGCATCACTTACCAGACTGCCTGATAATCATTATGTGGGCTTGTCGCAACATGCGGCAACGAAGGATGGTGTCATACGATTAGGAGCATAAGATTAGACGACCTGTTCCTCACGAGCCCGAACGAACGACCAAGATGCGTTCATGGCAATCCGACCTCCATTCCGTTCCTTAGCGCGTCGCTCATTTTTGGGATTGAGTCATTCTTTCATTGCCCATGATTCAGTTGGGATTTAGATAATAAGTTTTTCAAGTTGGTGATGGTTATTAAGTGTGAGATGACGTTGACAGGCGCCCTTTAGTACGGGGAAGGCACGCGACCGCGGCACAGCTCTCATCTGCACCGTCGTCCCTCACGCATCCTAAAAGGCGGTAATATGGCCGAAGGGGGGTCCAGCAGCGTCGAAGCAGGTCCTTCACGCCCTCGTCAATATCTCAACCATACATCGCCTGAGTTGTCTGATTATTCAGACGCAGACTCGGATTTCGACCGTGACTACGACGCGGACTCAGGTCAGAACGAAGACAACGAGGACAAAAGAAGACCTGGTCCAGCTTCTTTTGCGAATGGGGAGCAAGGACGTATACGCGACGACGTAGGGGGTAAGGGCAAGCGGAGAGCGCATGGGATAAACAGACCTAATCTTCCCCCGTCGCCTACGCGTAGCCGCACGGAGTCGTATTCCGGACATACCGTACAATCAGCTGAATCTCGCACATGGAGGGACTTGAACTTATCAATTGTGGTCGCTCTTATATCTCCAATCGGCAACTGGCTCACGGGCAGCGACCACATCAAACATCTGTGCTTGCTCTTGCTCCTCATATTCTACCTCCACCAGCTCATTGAAGGTACGTCATTTGAGTCACTCGACTGAAAAATCACGCTTACTTTGTTTCAGTCCCATGGCAGTTGTACCATAAATCACGTACGCATCCGTCGGTGGCTAAGAAGCTTCGCAAAGGTATCGACGAGGTCAAGGATGCCACACACCACGCTGCACAACTCGCGCACTCTGAGCTAAAGGGACTGGAATTGTTCTATCTTGGCTTGTCCATCTTTGCCCCCTTCATCGGTGCGCACTTGATTCGGCATATATTTATGGCAATGGAAGTGGATAGCCTCTCTTGGTTCAGTCAGACGCTCTTCGTTCTTGCCACCGGTGTTCGACCATGGTCCCATTTCATCGAGCGATTACAGCAACGGACGAATGACCTTCAGGACGTAGTGGACCAACCGGTGAATGAAGAGCGTCACAGAGCTGTTGACCAAACACTCGCCGCTATCATGGCCCGCCTGGACAGCCTGGAAGAAGCTCTACATAACATTACGGACAAGTCCGAGCAAATTGAGCCTTTGCAGGAGGCTTGCGAGGACCTGACGGAGGCCATGGGAGATCTCGAGCGATCTGTTCACCGACACGAACGCAAGACTGAGCTCGCACGAGTGGCGCACAATACCCGCTTAGCTGTTTTGGAAACAGGCCTACAGCACCTGGAGGAGCGAGAACACTATGACGCCACTGCCACCACTCGGATCGCCCGCCACGCAATGACAACCGCAGTTCAAGAGAAGTCGCATTCCATTCTTTCGCAGTTCTTTACACGCCTATGGGCCTTCTTTCACGGTGCTCGCGAGGCAGTACTGGCCCGCCTGCCTTCGTACATGCTCAAGGAACGGCCTAAATTACGAACGAGGCACTCATCCGGAACTCCACCTCTCTCGCCTTCCGCATCCTCTAGTGCGCTGCTGTCTTCATCAATAACTAGCTCTATATCGTCGACGACAATGGGTTCCGTGCCTCATTTCAATGGCACTCCCCTCGAAACCATACCTGAAGACTCTGATTCGGAAGGGACTTACGTCTCTGAGAACACGCCCTTGTCACCTCCGTCTGTGAGCGTGAAGCTCACGGATTCCGGGCGAGCAGGGAGCAAGAGTCGTAGCAGGAGCAGGAGCTTCAGCGATCCTCGCAAACCCGTCGATCTTTCACAGCCCTCCACTGCCTACGGCAACAAAGCTATCGCGATGGCCGCAACTGTCGCGGGATGGCCATATCACTTCGCGGCTGGCGTGTTAGGGGCGATGATGCCTGGCCCTCTGCGGAAGGCATGACAGACACCGTCCACATTCATTGCTCAGTTTCATCTTTTGCACATCATTCATTATTGGCGTTGAACAGTATTTTCGTTCCCTAACCCTTAGTATAATCAAGTTGTAGCCTCACCCCCGAACGTTGGTCCGTGTACTCTTGTCGCTGTTCTCATCCGTTGCTATCTTGACTCGCGTTTTGTTGCCCTTTTGCGTCTCTCATTCTCTTGCGCCCGTGTGTGTATCATGCACCTTAGTACCTTACTTTGTAATTCCTATTTTCCTGTAAGTTAGCCGAGTACTCTTAACTTAGGTGAGTTCACTTGCTGGCCTCACTTGCGTATCCATGGCTAACACTCTCTTGCTAGGATGTGGTCTGTATGTTTAGCGGAGAGAAATACTACGTTGAGCCGCCTCAAGGACTTGCATCCGTTGCACTGACTAGTGCAATCGTTCTCTGTGCATGTTCTCGGGTCTGGGAATTGACCCATAGAGGCCTTTAGAGTGATTGCCCATCAATCGCAGACCGCTCCGTACGCGCCACAAAGGCTCCCTTACATAACCCAGAAGACATGCCCTGGTAAAGTGCTGGTGTTTTACCAGTGCAACCGCCTTTTATGTTGCTGACTACCTTCACAATAGTCACATCTCATCCCAGTACACTCGTCATCTTGAAGATACCAACACATAAATGTACTCAATCCCATGGCATAGTGCGTCCGTGCCTAGAACGCATCTGCATTCCATGCATCAAAAACACGGGGGGAGCGCAACTGACGTTAGGCTACACGACGGATTAACCGGTGCACGGATAGTGTCCTCACGGTAACCAATCTGTGTGCAACCTCCAGCGATGTCCTTGCACGTTGCTCCCTTAATGCCCCTTTTTCTGAGCAGCGCATCGACTGGTGGTCGGCGCCCATACCCTGTGACACTGACTCCTATACAATAGTTGCCTGCATCGGATACGCGAATGAAGCGTGCATCTCATATCCTGTGTTTCCAAGGCGCGAAAAGAGAAAATGTAAGCGGATGTCTCGATCGCTCCTAGTGGCGCTGTTCAAGTGAGCTGCGCCACAGGTCGGTGCAGCCATCCTACTCACTAACCGATTCGGGCGCACCTTAGCTGGCAGGTATCATCTTACAGTAAGCCATACATCTACGTTGCCTGCACCATATCTAACAATATCTCTGGTCACAGCAGTCTGTATAAATAAACCATGCGAGACGAAGACGTCCAACTAAGCCTCTCTCAGCATGTCGCTCAGATTCGCCCTTTCCCTCTTTGCGATCGCGGCTGGCGTATACGTGAACTCCGCTCTACACACTTCGAACCCGGTGTGCATTGTCGGCGCAGGACCTGGTGGCCTTACTATCGCTCATGAGCTCGAGGCAAAGGGCATATCGACCGTCACTTTCGAGAAGCAGCCAGCTGTTGGAGGAAAATGCCAGTCATATTACGACGGCTCGAACGAGTAAGTGTTCTGTTCTCCTAGAGGTGGTGAACTCGAGCTGACGATATATTGGACATCTCAGAAGCGTCTACCACCCAATGGGCGCACTGATTTACACCAACCAGACATGGGCAAACACTCTGCCGATAATTCAAGCCTCTGGGCTACCTCTATCTGAAGGTTCTCCAACCCAGTTCCTGACGCACGGCTTCTACTATGGAGCTGGAAAGGCTGCCAACGTCGTTACACCATCTCCTCCAACTCCAGCAGACTTTCAAGCTTCCCTCGTGCAGGAAGCACAGAAATATACGCAATATTGGGAGACTAGTTTCGCCCCGAAGTATCTTGACCCTCGATTTAAGGTGTGCGGTCTATAAAGCATGACGTGGCAGCGGTAGCTGATGGTCATTCGTAGAATGGTGTTCCCGTGGAACTTGCGGTTCCTATGGCTTAATGGCTCAAGGCGGAAGGTTACCAAGCGCTCCCTAGAGTTTTGCAGGAAAAGATTACGCCGTACGGATATGGTGATATCACTCAAACCCCTGCTGTTCGTCCTGTATCACCATTTGCTTACTGATATGTGATCGCTGATTTATTCTGCAGCTCTACATGCTCACGTATATCACCCCTGATATTCTGAGTGCGTTCTTGGGAGCAACACCCACATACAACGTTGGTCAGTGGTATCCAGATTGTCGCCCTGGACATGACTGAACCAAGTGTGACAGACTTTCACAGGGTCATGGTCTTCTACTCGAAGTCGATCCAAGGGCCTATTCACGTTAACGCGGCTGTCACAAAGATAGGCGAGTGCACTTCATTTCCGTTGGGGTTGCTGTAATAATTCCCTTGCCCAACAGATCGCAGTAGAAAGACTCCCGCTGTAACATACACAAAAGGCAACGCGAAAAACACTCAGAAATGTAGGGACGTAGTGCTTGCGTTTCCCCCTACGCTTGACAACTTGCATGCCGTCGACATGCCTCTCTCGAGAGGCGAAACGGAGGTTTTCAGCAAGACTGTTGTTACTCCCTACTGGTCGTCTGCAGTCACGACCAAGATTGACTTCCCCGCTATCTACCTCCAGACTCCGTTGGTACCGAGCGGTGCCCCCGTCGCCTTCCAGCGTACTTCTAGTCTGTCGCACGTCGCGACAGCGTGGTCCTGGGCCGCGTTTGGAAACCACTTTTCTCTGGATGATATCAAGCATCTACTGGCCATAACCCTGACGAGCGTCCAGAAGGGAGCAGCGATAGCTTCCCCGACCGTCACACCGGCGGACGTGAAGGAGGTCATGAAGATCGACTACTTTCCACGCTTTAACTCGACGGAGCTCGAGCACGGATTCTACAAGAAGTATAACGCTCTGCAGGGTCAACAACATACGTACTACTCCTCTGCCTTGAATAACTTTGAGCTGGTTGAGTATGCGATACAGGCAGGGAAGGAATTGGTGGCGACTTTCTTTTGATGTACACTATCCTCGGACTCAGGCTATAATAATTCTGTTTAGTACCAGATCAAAGTGTAGACTACGTTGGCCTCCCCCCTGTAAAGTTAATGGATGGAGTTCATGAGCGATGCAGGAGCTCTCGCTCGTCCTCAGAAACTCAGAGCCTCTTGGGAACCGAATAGAGTCATAGACCGTCACAGTGATTGCCCATTAAGACAGGAATTCATCGCAAGCAGCCAAGGTCTGAATAGAATAGTGGTTTATTCACAAACCTTTGAGACCTGATATCTTCAGCAGTGATTGCGCAATAGTGTCGCGTGTAGATTGCCTCTTGGATTCCCACTTCGTGTGACTGAGGTTTGGAAAATGGCTTCAGAGATATGCTGTACTGGAGGCGGTCCCAGTGCGAGCCGGGATTGAACCATCCGAGGTCTTTACAATGATTGCCCATCAATTTCGGACGCGCACGCCACAAAGCTTTTCGTTCTCCCATTTAAATGCGACACATGCAAGTGTGCTCTAATGTAAGAGCAACAACAGATACATAAAATGCACTGCCAAGTCTCGGGCGGATATTGGGAGAGGGAGGGTTGTATCCTATATGTTACGAGAGACATTCAACTTTGGGCCTAAACCGCTCACGTGACGTAGCATACATGAAGAGCGCCAATATTGATAGAGGCCTCCAGCTTTAATTAGCACTCTCAGCGAACGACATGCATCCCTCCCTGGTGGTCCGTGGTGCTCGGTCGGCATGGAAGGGTATGTGTATCTTAACACAAGACAGCGGCACCAATTTTAACCACTCTATCAGGGCCCTTCTTCGTGTCTTTCCCCAACTTGAAGCAGTCGATCGAGAACAACATGGCTATCCGAACGGACGCTCGGTCGTGCACAATTCTTCCTAATTTTGTCGGGTGCGTATGCTTTCGTACTTATGCTATATGCATTGTACTGATGTCACCGTTCAGTGCGCGTTTCGAGGTACACAATGGAATGTCATACGTGCCGGTGATGGTGACGCAGGAGATGGTTGGGCACAAGCTGGGAGAGTTCGCGCAGACGAGAAAGCGGTTCAAATACAAGTGCGTCTTCATTCCTTGTTTATATTTCCGGAATGCAACTTACATGTGTCTGCCGTGTAGAGCCACCAAGAACAAGTAGAGCAGACGAGCTGTATCCCTTGTATTGTATACTCATTAATTAATGGCTTGGTCATTCCCCTATACATGAACACCCTCTAACACTGCACAACTGATGCAGATAAGCCTGCTCGAAATCAGAAATCCGACACACGCCCTTTGAAACTCCAGTCGCCGTCACCCTCGACCCACTTCTTGACCGGTTCCCTCTTCGGACCTCCCATCTCTCCTGTCTGCGGGTTCACCTCCCCCTCAAACTCCGCTTCCACAGGCTTGCGAGCGTCTGGATGCATTGCCAGGTCGGCTTCAGCCAGTGCACGGTTCGAGGATGGCTGAGAAAGTGGCGCCTGGGCTTTGCGGATCAGGTCTTCGAATTCCCTCTGGGCTTCACGGGGGAGTGGTGGAGGAGCGGGTCTATTCAGCGGGTTGGCAGGTTTACTAGACATGGAACGGTGGCGCAGGCGCAAAGGCTGTGAGGTAAGTAGACGGATCCGGTGCGCAGGCGGCAGGAGGGATATGCGGGCGAAACGTGTAGCAGCCGTCATGTCTGCAGGTCTGAGCAAGCGGCATTTAGTGTGAAACAACTGCAAGTATAACGGCCAACATACGCCTTTATGTCTAAGGAGGAAGGTAGTACAGGGAGGGTAGAGTGTTAGCGTAAAGAGGTGGCTCGGCCGAAATACTGAACGACCTGAGTGAGCACCCGGCAGGCTCCTGCACAATGACTTCCCGGTGCACGTGACGGGCGCATCATTACCGCTCTGGGCCATTGTCGGTCATCGATTCCAATCATCGTGCAATACTGCCAGAACCGCAAGTTGGCATCGCCTCAACATCCTGCTCAGCCTCTTCGGCGAACATCCCCCAGGTATTGTACTGAAATCATTATCTCAAACAACGTTCAAGTTGATTGATCTGGGTTGCCATGTTCGGCTAGTTCCGATTAGGGATTGCTTACAGTAACAGTAGCCCTCAACAAAGCCTCTCCTTCTCTTCGTCGACCACTGTGACGACCCCCACTTCCACGACGCAGGACACGGCCAGCAAGCACGTTCACTGACACGACCGTCCCCTCCGCCAGCTTCTGCCGTCTGTACTGGCAACTCACCACGCCGTTGCGAGCCTGTGTTACATCCAAACTTGCACCACGAGGCTCTACTTCTCTCTTGATCTGCATCCATATCCCCTCTTGTCATGGCCTTCAATCAAGTGTCGGCGACGTCGCTGACCCCAACTAGACCGGCCCCTGCCGCCCCCGTCAACCGCGATGTACACAACGTCCTCGCGTCGTCGGGATATACCTCATTCCCCGTCGGACCATCCTCGCCCGCCGGCTCGTCCTTCAGTAGCAACTACAGCAGCTATGTTAGCATCGGCGAATCGCCCAATCGGTCCACCGACAATCTGTCGAACGCGAACATCGTGCGCTGCGGAGTTGTTAGCATCAAGGAGGATGGCCTCGTTAGCTGGCTCTGGAGACCGAAGTGGCTCGTGTTGAAGGAACAGACGTTGTCGATACATAAGAGCGAAGTGCGTCTACAGTCTTTATTGCCACTCATCATTCTCTCCCTCCTTTTATTACTTGCTTCTCTCCGCGTCGCATCATGCCGTCTTTCCAGCCCTTTGGTTACGCCTATCCATCAATTAACACCTTCCCCGAACGATCTTGCCGCGAACAGTGCGGTCGTAGTTCGCAATTTTTTGGCTGCTATATGGCGGCGTGATGGCAGCTGCTCCTTTGCTGGTATCGAGCACGCGTCTGGCCTTCGATACTTCTGGCCGAGGAAACTCTCGCGGGAAGGCTGGGCTCTTCGCTGGCAAGGCACTGGTTTCGTGTTCACGATCCATCTCGCCGAGCGCTTTTTGCTGCATTGCTGCACAGACTGGGCAAGCAGGGCGCGCATCCTTTGCTGGCAGCGCAACATTGTGATAGCCGTCCCTGCCCGTAGTGATGAAATACTCCCTATTGTGTTATGGGACTATCTCGCTCATGCAATTGGTTCGGGGTGCCTTGTTTTCGTATGCCCATTGTGCATTCAGAGGACCTTTGGCACGCTCACTCTTTTCCTGGCTACGCGTCATGTACTGGTCCGGTAGAGGGCCTGGTATCTCTATACCGAAAGCGATCCCTTCGTCTTTTCATTTCCTTTTGTTTCATTACTCTCCTCTGTTCCGGTTATTGCGAGGTCATGATGCTAACCGTTGTTGTAGTCTTCTCCCCAACCACAAACCATCGTCCATCTTGGGGACATTGCCAACATCGAGAGAACGGATCTGAAGCCATACTGTTTGCTGCTGGAAACAAAAGACAAGCGCATGTTCTTCTCCCTGAAGAGCGATGAAGAACTCTACAGCTGGCAAGACGATATCTACTCGAGAAGCCCCTTAATGGGCGTCAGTAACCCGACCAACTTTGTCCACAAAGTGCACGTCGGTTTCGACCCAATATCTGGAGCATTCACAGTGAGTAGAAGATTCGAAGTGATGCAACGATGTCTCATCCATGCGTAGGGTTTGCCCGATGCATGGAGCAAACTGCTCACGAAGTCGGCGATCACTCGCGAAGACTACGCCAAAGATCCTCAAGCTGTGCTTGACGTGCTCGAATTCTATACCGACCACCAGAAACGGGAGTTGGAGGAGATGGGTTTCGCTGGGCCCAGTGCACGGAACGGCGCAGGTGGTTCCATGGGCTCGCAGTTTTCTGGCCAGTCAACTCTCTCGCCGTATTCGGAGGGCGCAAGTGCACCACGCTTTGGTGCAGGAACTGGCCTTGGCGGAGCTTCGAGCCAGTCCTCTCTTGACCGTCCAGGAATTAAGAGACAGGACTCTGCCCCCGCTGGGCTTAATGGTGAAAATGGTGCCCCATTGTCGTCGAGCGCGGCACTGGCGCGAGCTGCCGAGCTCGTCAACGGCTCCCATGCCCAATACGCGAACACAATCTCGTCCTCGCAGAACGGACAAATGCGACCAGGTATCCCAGCTATGAGCGCTGGATCGCTGCAGGCCTCAAGACCTGCACCCCCTAGACCACTTCTCACCGCCAACAGACCAGCGCCCCCTGCGCCTGGCGGCGGGAAGCCTCCTTTGCCTGACCATACGCCGTCCTCTGCTGATTTGCGTGCGAGAGCCAAGGCACATGGACCTCCAACGGAGACTCAGACTGCGAAGCCGCCTGGTCTCGAAACGCCTATGCGCAAAGACTCCCTGGGCATGGACAAGTCGGGACAAGAGGCAACTCGCCCAAATATGGTTCCAGCTAAGTCGGCACCTGCGAACAGCCAACCTGGTAGTCAGCCTGTACGAGGCCCAGCCGGTGCCACTGCTGGCCCTCCGCCCGTGAAGCCCCTGCAGCCCAAGAAACCTCTGCCGACGAATGCTCTGCCTGCGCCACCTACCGTGCACGTTACTGCTGAGAAGGATGGCGGCGTCGCGGCTGCGGCTGCTGCGCTCGAGAAGCCGAAGGTGGCGGAGAAGCGAATCAGCACGATGAGCGAAGCGCAGATCATGGAGAAGCTCCGGAGCGTCGTCAGCGATGAGGACCCGAAGCAGCTCTACAGCAAAATCCGGAAGGTTGGTCAGGGGTAAGTCATGTGTTTGCTTGCTGTTGCTGGACAGAATAATAATTCTTCATTATGCAGTGCTTCTGGACACGTATATGTTGCCAAAATCCTCGCGAACGGCCAGAAGGTTGCGATCAAGGAGATGGACCTCTCGAACCAGCCGAGAAAGGAGCTCATCGTCAACGAGATTTTGGTAATGAAGGAGTCGCAACATCCCAACATTGTGAACTTCCTCGAGTCGTACCTTGTGCGCAACAACGAGCTTTGGGTGGTCATGGAGTACATGGAGGGTGGTGCACTGACGGATATCATTGAGAACAACACTCTGGAGGAAGACCAGATCGCGAGCATCTCCTTCGAGGTACGCTACCTGGTTAATCCATCTGCGCGATGATTCTCACGTGTGGTTGGAATAGACTTGCAAGGGTCTCGGTCACCTTCATAGTCAACATATCATTCACCGTGATATCAAGTCCGATAACGTCCTTCTCGATGCACAGGGTCATGTGAAAATTAGTACGTCGTTTTGCACGTCATGACACTTCCGTGCGATGTTAACGATCTTCCGCAGCTGATTTCGGATTCTGCGCGAAACTTACCGACCAGAAGTCGAAGCGTGCGACGATGGTGGGTACGCCGTATTGGATGGCGCCCGAAGTCGTGAAGCAAAAGGAGTACGGCGCGAAGGTCGACATCTGGTCGTTGGGTATCATGGCCATCGAGATGATCGAGAACGAACCGCCATACCTCGATGAGGAGCCTCTGAAGGCGCTGTACCTGATCGCCACGAACGGAACACCGACGCTGAAGAAGCCCGAAGCATTGAGCAAGGAGCTCAAGGGCTTCCTGAGCGTGTGTCTGTGTGTGGACGTCAAGAGTCGTGCGACTGCTGCTGAGCTTCTTGAGGTAAGTCAACCGAGCCCCTTTATATGCGCTGAGAAACAATGCCTAATCGTTGTTCCCCCTATCAGCACGAATTCCTCAAGAAGTCGTGCGCTCTGTCAGGGCTTGCTCCGCTACTCCGATTCAGGAACAAGCAGGCCTCATGATTGTCATCTTGACTGTATTGCGGTCTATCGTTGCCCCCATCTGAACTCGCCATACGTCCCCCTTCATGCCCTTCATGTACACTGTCTCTTGTCCACGCTGCCTGTTCCCTCATCGCTATCTATACTTGTTGCCCCTCTCTGTTACTCATGGCGATTTACTATCCCCCATTTCCCTCCTCTACTCCCTGCCGTCTTGTTGCCCTGGGGTTTCCGATTGGAAAATTTAATGTACTTCATATGATTGCTAGAAAACACACAACTGGGGCGTCCCTTCTCTTTCTTCTAAAGTATTGTACATAGCAGGTATGCATATACACACATGAAGGTTTAGTGAAAACATAACGTGCAGGAGAACACGAGGAAAGCGAGCTCCGTCAAAAACATGGGGTCGTCAAAACATCAGCATAGTTTCACTACTTCTGCAAAGCAACTACACAAGCAACTGATTAGGAGGAAATGTAACCTGAGAATAGCCATCCATACGAGCCCAAGTAGAACCAGTCAGTCAGTATCCGTTAAGAGCGAGCAGGCGATACAGCGTATTTGCCTCCTCGATCCGAGAGTTGCGCAGAGTGAAGTGCTTCATCTCGGCGGTGTCAGCATCAGAGCTGAGATCGATGATGCTGTGGTTTGCCAGTGAGACGTAGAAGCGGCACAGCTAGAGATGGTCGGAAAGATACGCATTTCCAGTCAGATTTTCTGTCCCGTATAACCAAACATAGCTCTGCGCTTACGTTCTGGACGCCCTTGGCAAAACGATCATCGCTTATCATCCCAGCACGTTCATCTTCTTCCGCCTTGTCGAGCCACAGGATGCTCTCGTGCAAGAACCAGCCGATGACCTCGCTCCTGACAATGTCCGCAATGGTCGTCCGCCCGCCTGTCGACGGATCACGCACGTACGTGTTATCTCGAATAAGTCGTCCGAGCAGATCAAACGTCGGCAGCGTCGGGGGCAGATGCCGCAGTACGTCAAGGTAGGTATCGATGACGGGCTGCGCGAGCAGCGACGCGAGGACAGGGTGCGCAAGCATCGAGTTGTTCGCGACAAGGGAAGGCAGGTCATGGGAAGTCATGATTGGCGTGGACGTCAGCTGTGGGATCAGAGGGCCAAGGACCTGGATCAGAGGCGAGTGACTTGGCTTAGTTTAGATCGTCAGGTGAGAAAGGATGCGAATTAGGCTTACCCGCTGTTCAGACAAGGTTAACACACGATCTCGAGCGGCTAGAAGCAACGTCATGCCCTGCATTAATTTCTCTGCCTCTCGGTCGCGCTCGTTCTCCCCGCCAACCGCAGACGCAGACGCAGATCCATCGAGCTCAATACGTCTTCTTGGTGTATCTCGGCGCGAGAGAGTGGGCCTATCATCTGCAAACCTGGATGGAATGGTCAAGATCGCTACCAGCGGGCACTATGCGGTGTACTCACGGGTCAAATCTGGAGCGTTCAGTCTCACCGTCTTCCTCCCTTAGAGTCAGCTTTGACGCGCGCAGATTCGGTGGTACGGCGGAACGCGCGAGAGCATTGGCACTGAACGGGCCGATCTAATGAACAGGTTAGCGTTGATCTGGACGTCCAGCGCGAAGCAGGCGGTACGCACGTCACCGCCATCTCCTTTCAGGATCTTCCACAGCACCCAGACGAGCTGCTCGTTCTGACCAACGCCTCCGTCCGCGGCGATGGCGGTGGCCAGTTCGCGCTCCTTCGTGAACGTCACCGCGAGGGCAGACTGGAACGGATTGATTGAGATCGGATGGGGCGCATAGAGTGCATAAAGGATATACGACACAAGGATACGTTGCGAAATCTGCATGGAAAAGGCGGATGGATGAACGTCAATATCTGGAGGAGGTATCGATCGCGGCGAACTTACCTCAGCCGGGGAGTCCAGGAGGGGCAAAAGCACGTCAAGAGCGAGCTGGAAACGAGAAGTTGACGGAACCATCTGCATGTACGACTGTGCGGCCGTGGAACAAGGTGCATTCAGGGCCCGTGAGAGGAGATGTGCAACCGAGGAGCGCAGCGGGTCGACAGCATTGGCTTGCTTCATACTAGCCATGGGCTGATGGAAATAAGTTGCGGTCTGCATGGTCCTATGGCATTCGAGTACGCGTTATTTCGTGACTAAAACATTGGGAGGTGGCTCCGCGGCAGGCAGAGTCTAAGAAGGTGGAAGTCAGAAGTCAGAGGTCGGCTGTCCCTCAGACGATGGAAAGGAGAGTTCAGGGACTTTACATACGGGAGGTTATGTAACAAGCGTCTATTGATCGATGAAGGAGAAATGAAGCATCAATACAACTCGACCTAATGGTCAGCAGCGGCGCTTCTATCTCAACCTTATCAGGTCATACAGCTTGCTTATCGTTACGATAATAACAAACACCGTGTGGTAGTACGACCGCATTCAATTACCGCAGGTATGGGTAGCATTCAACCATCCGTCCTGCTATAACTCAAATCACTCTAACCAGATAATGGAGCGAGACTGGGTTGCTGAAGACGAAGAGCTCTTCGTCACACGCGACACACAATTGTGGTACAGGGATGGCACAGTCGTCCTCCAAGCAGAAAGGAAACTGTTCAAGGTCTATGCTGGCATACTCTCGCGAGCTTCTCCAGTCTTCCGAGACATGTTCGCACTAGGTTCGTCACATTCCACGAGCGAGGCAGGACGATCGGAAATGTATGAAGGACGCCCTCTCGTGGCCACTGCGGGCGACACCGCAGCAGACATGCGTGCATTCTTAACCGCATTGCACGACTCGAGGTACATCATGACCCACTTAGAGGTACTGCGCACTGAAATCCAGTCTCGACTTCTCTAGCCAATACATTGATGCTAAATCGCTCAAGCTCGTGGATATACCCCGCATCATATCCATTCTGCGCCTCAGCACAAAATACGATGTTGTTCACCTTCGTCGAAGAGCCATAGAAGCCCTCCAGGTGTGGTATCCTCGCAACGTCTCATCCTATATTTCGCTCTCCAGCAGTTCTACTCCACGGGAAGACCTGCTCCGCCACATCACTATTGCCAACATTGCGCGCGAAACAGGGTCGTTCGTTCTCCTTCCTGCTGCTCTTCTTTTCTGCTGCTCGACTGCGGACGCACGGACGCTGTACGACGGCGTTTCCGTGGATGGTGTGTACCACGACCTCCATCCGGACAACAAACGCGCTATCTTCATCGGACGACCGCTGCTCATGCACCACGCGCGGACGCGCACCCAAGGCTTCTTCTTCAACCCCCACTTTTCCGAAGGGTCTGGTCAAAAATGTCTTACAGCAGAGCGGTGTGCCGAGTTCCGTAAAATATACACCTCTGTCTACGACCACAAGGAAGATCCCTGGATGAATCCGTTCTTCCGCCTTAACTGGAAGGCTATCCGCAGCGCATGCTGTACAAACTGCACTCTCTCTTGGGAAACGCACAACCTGAGGGGTATGAAAGACCTCTGGGAAGAGCTGCCGGCACTGTTCGACCTTACGTCTTGGGCTGTGGTTGAAGAGTACTTCGAAAGCAGCGTTCGGAATCTACCCGAACATACTGGACCTCTGAATCAGGATGTAGTTCCCGACGCGGATATGCATCCAGTTGAAGACATGGCTAGATCATGATTTCACTCTTCGGTTTACTACAAGGACTATCTCATACTCTTCCTGGCTCGATCGGTGCTTGGTCCGTGCCTCACATCTTGCCTTCCTGGTCACTTTCTTACGTTTAGTGCAGACATCGCTACCAATATGGAGCTCACGCAGTACGATAGCACAATCAGGTGTACAGTGCATAACCTTACCACGGACTGCTGCCGCTTATCTCGTATGCCTATTACTCTTTGGATACCAATCTCGGCTTTGCATATGAGCCTGCGACCTTGCAGTGGGTCTGGATCCTGTCTGTTTGACTGCGGCTGCCCTTTGTGCTATGATTGGTAGCTGTACGTCCTTACTGGTTGAATATCTATGAACTTACTGAGGCGGGCACTGTTCTCTATATAAAGAGCATCCGCACAGCAGTGAGGGCTCACGATCTATCGCATTATAGCTTTGCGATGTCAGCGAATCCGCATTCTACGGGTGCAGAAGACGACAATCCACACCCAAGGTCGGGCAACAACTTGATTCCATGGCTTTTGGATGAGTTGGCCGTGCCAGAACTACGGCAGCTGCTGGATCTAAGGAAGCAGGTGAGTCCTTTGGGCTGCACACGCCATGAATGCAAAATTGAATGTATATTCCGCTCGTCCAGGGGTGGGAAGAGAAGGAGTTCGACCGCGATTTTGCGGCCCAGCGCGCGACGGCAGCTGCGCCGAACGACAAAGCCAAACTTGCGTGGTTTACGCTCATGAAGAAAGCGATGGGGGAATTGGACGAGTGTGCTCGATTCGTACCGCCTTTCGGTGCATTTTCATTTCTGGATCTGGGGTGAGTCAGTCATGCACACCAGAAGAACCAAGAATAACAGGCATCGTGCTCACCGAACCAATGCACTTCAGATGCTGCCCCTGTGGGTTCACGTCGTGGATCCTGTCGAAGAACCCCGATGCCCGGGGAAAAGGAATATCTCTCCCACAAGAACAAGGTGGCCACGAGTACACCCTTGAGCAACAGCTCACGCGACGGTTCAAGCTCGAGTGGGCAGATCTCACCTACTACAAGCTGCATCCATCTGCAGACGAGCTACGAGGGAAGGCATTGTCCCCGTTCCCGGAGAGCTATCAAGACTTTGACCTTGTCATCCTGGATGGACACTACCTGCGCGACATCTATATCACCCCCCAGCTGACGCCCCCAGAACGATGGGATAGCCACCGCTTGACGATCTCGCAGATTATCATTGCGCTGAAGACCGTTAAACACGGTGGAACACTCGTCATGAAGTTGAGTCACCCGGAATGGACGACGACGGCACAGACTCTCTTTCTGCTCGACGGTCTCTCCACAGACCTGCGAACATATAAGCCTCGCGTAATCCACGGCAAGCGCGGGACGTTCTATGCCATAGCCCAAGGTGTAGGCCATGGTCCAAGGGCGCATATGAAAGAAGAATATATCCGCCAATTTCAGGCGCTGTGGTACGAAATTGCGTTTGGCGGGGAGAACGGGACGGGGCGGTGGTTCACGAAGGAAGATTTGGACTTCGTTGTGTCTCGCGACGAATTGGTCGAGGGGTATCTGGAAAGACTGGCAGAGTTAGGACTTGATTCGTGGATTGTGCAGGCCCAGGCTTTGGAGAGGTTGTTCTATAGGAAGGGGATCGCAATTCGTCCGGCAAGGAATGTCGAGCGGTAGAGGCTATATTGCAGGCCGTTGTTGCGCACAATCTCGTGAAGAAATCAGTGTACTTTATCGATACGGCTATGAATTATGTCCTATTGAAATTGATCAGCTGCATATTATACACAGTGCTGATAAATGGTAATTCGAAGACATTACTTACTGTAAGTACAGCAAACTACAGGAGGGACGTACGCGCGTTACCAGCGGACGCATTCATCCACGTGTCGAATTGATGGGCAATCATTGTTAGAGGCCTGATACTGTTCGGACAAAGTTTCAACGTAATTGGGCTGACACATTACAGAACGTGTCTAAATGATGGGCAATCATTGTAAAGATGCCACATACAGTCCGAACAAAGTTTGGGCGTGATCAGGCTGACACACTGAAGATGTGTGCTCACCTACGAGAAGCAGTTACACGAATGTTCCAAGCCCACTAACTACATGGCGCGTGTATGGCCGCCGCTCTTGGGGGCACGCTTGCACCAAGTTGAGAGCTACCGTGAAATGCAGAGCACACATCTTATCAAAAGCCTACCTTCAAGGTTTAATACTCATCTCAGTCTGGATCTACTCAACAGAGCTACAACATAGGCCTCTATTCCGATGTCTCGCCATGTATTACTATTATAGTCAAGTTAACCTCCCACTCATTCCAACACTAGAAGAACGTCGCCACCAGCTCCTTCCCCGCCCTCATCGTATACTCAACGAGTTCAAACTCATTCAAGCCCGAAGAGTAGTACGTATGCTTCTGGCCCTGCAGCGCGTTATACCTGCCATACACGCCACCCGCGAGGTCGGACGAGTTGAAGTGCGGGAAGTAGTCAATCTTCCGGATCGCCTTGACGTCGGACGTGGAGACGGTCGGGTACGCGATGCCCGCACCCGCCTGCACGCTCGTCAGTGTCGACGCGAGTAGACGCGTGGCGTCGTCCAACGACAACGTATTCCCGAATGCACCCCACGACCACGCGGTTGCGACGGGTGAGAGGCTAGACGTGCGTTCGAAGCCGACGGGTGCACCGAGTGGCTCGAACGGGTTCTGCAGGTAAACCGCGGGGAAGTCGATCTTGGTTGTCACTGCGAACGACCAGTAAGGCGTGATGACGGTTTTGCCGAAGACGTCTTTCTCGCCGGCGGAGAGAGGCATGTTGAGTGCGTTCAGGTTGTCTAGTGTTGGCGGGAAAGCAAGTACAACATCCCTGCAGCTCTGAGTGGCGGACTTGCTGCCTTGGGTGTACGTCACGACTGGGTAGCTTCCGGTGCGATCTGGCGCGTCGACGTGATTGTTAGAGTGTTCCGGATCTGAGTTCGGTATGTACTCACCGATCTTCGTGACAGGCGCATTGACGTGTATAGGTCCCTTGACGGTGCTGGAGTAGAATACCATAACTTTGTGGAAATCTGTGTCGCGGTTGGTTCAGCGTTTGGAAGTAGTCACAAGTGGAACCTCACTGACCGACGTTGTACGAAGGCACAAGACCTAAGAATGCACTCAAGACATCCGGCGTGAAATATGTCAGCATGTACAGCTTCAGATGGAGTTAAGCATCCAGATCAGAGATAGCAAATCGTGATAGGCTCACAGCAGGCGTCTGAGCGATGTCTCCATAGCCGTACGGAACCGTTCCTTGTTGCATGATTGAAGGTAGAGCTTGGTAACCTTGAGTCTGCAGCCACTGAGTCATCGGAACAGCAAGATCCGCAGGGACACCATTCTGCAAGCAGCCATTAGTTGACATCACAGTCTGAATGCAACAGTACGCACTGTGTACCTCGGGACAAGGTACGTCGGCGCGAAGGTGCCCTGCCAATACTGCGCATATTTCTGCAGCTCCTGCGCAATAACGGCTTGCTGGTCGGCCGTCAGCGCAGGCACAGGTCCGACGGTGCTGGCTGCACTCCCCGCGCCGTAGTAGAATCCGTGTTCCATGAACTGACTCGTCGGAGAGAGCGGTAGGCCAGAGGCCAGAATGATCGGTAATGCGTTCGCCCATGTCTGGTTTGTGAAAATGAGGGCTCCGAGAGGGTGGTAGACACTCCTGCAAACAACAACATACGTCAGATGGGCAATGACAAGATCAAAGGTACGCACTGGCCCGGTCCGTCGTAGTAGGACTGACATTTCCCGCCTACAGCTGGTTGCTTGTCGAAGGTAACGGTGGAGATACCTTTCGCCTCGAGCTCGTGGGCAATTGTGAGCCCGCCAGGCCCCGCACCAACGATGCACACCGGAAGCTGTGTGGCTAGCACGCCAGGCACAGCGCACATACTCACCGCGAACACGAGTAGGCAGAGAAGAGACCGCGATGACATCGTTGGGGAGGTTGATGGCGTACCATCCTCCTGTTACCAGATTATATCTGCAGCGCTGGGAATCATATCAGCCAGATTCGAGGGGCACAGAGAATGACAGATCGTTGGAGGAATGATATTGTACGACCATTTGTGGTCATCTATGCCGGAGTGGGCTGCCACAGATAACCTATTGATGAAATCTTACATAAGAATGAACGCATCGGCTTCCGGTGGTGCCGCTGGTGAAAGATGGAAGTTGTGCAATGTTGAGTTACGGTATGTGGAGTGTGACGGCGAATGAGGAATGAGAGGAAGCAGCTCTCTCCGTCACTGTTATGATGCACAGAGCTCTTCAATCACAACATTGATAGATGTTCAGCCAGTCCCAGACGGTCCGGGCAGTCCTTCCTCTTTGGGGAGCAGAAAACGAAATAGGATATAATGTCAGGTTTCGTGTCGCTCGATTCAGTCTTATAGTCTACCTGTGAAGACGAACAAAGGCTGTGTGGAATATATCGTTCCAAGACGAGCGACGAAGTTCAAATATGTCTACACAGGCGGCTATTCAATTCATTCACACTTTCATGTGAAGGAAGTGCTTACCTGCTCAAAATCAGCGAATGTAACGTTCTGGGATGCAACATTTACCCTGTGTAAAGAGGTTAAAGCCAGATGGTAGCGCGTACTGCGCACAAAGCTATGAACGTACCCAATTTGACTTATGAGATGAATGGGAGCAGGGAGCGCCTTGCCAAAATTCCAAGGAGTCGTGAAGTTGTGGTCCGTGGTGTAGTAAAACCCAGTGTCCTCAGTCTGTAAAAGCAAGATGAGTAAGGTCCAACTTTACCTTGAACGACAACTTACGCGTATCGGCGGGTTGTCGAGGGGCCATTTGAGCGGAGGTGAGGTGTTCGCAGGCAAGGAAGCGGCATCGAGTATGCGGACAAACAGGGATATGGTGATGTGGCGATGGTCAGCGGAAATATGGCAAACATCAAAGAGTGGTGGATGAACGACACTTCACCAGTGCTCTACCCCGAACCCGAAAGTGAACATTGAACGTTCACAGTTCGCCTTCCAGCTCGGAGTAGAGCGTCGGGGGATATAAATGCCCATTGGTTGGATTGAACAACCTACAACCGGACAAAGTTTGGGCGTAATCAGGGTGACACACTGAAGAATTGACGATGTGCGCTGCTCACCTCCGACAAGCAGCCACATAAATATTCCAAGCTCACTAACTGCATAGTGCATGCTATGTCCCCTCACGTCGCTCAAGAAGGCTCGCCCACACCATCCATGTGTAGCCCAGGTGTTTAGAGCCAACGTGAAATGCAGAGTACGCACCTTCTTCAAAGCCTCAGTAGCAATGTCACCTCAAAGGAGTTAGATTACACACTCATCTGTCTGAATCTGCTCAATCGCTACAACAGACCGCTATCCCAATGGCTTGTCAAGAATTAGTATTACAGTTAAGGTATCGTCCTACCTACGCCACACACTAGAAGAATGTCGCCACAAGCTCCTTCCCCGCCCTCATCGTATACTCAACGAGTTCAAACTCGTTCAAGCCCGAAGAGTAATACGTATGTTTCTGGCCCTGCAGCGCGTTATACCTGCCATACACGCCACCCGCGAGGTCCGACGAGTTAAAGCGCGGGAAGTAGTCGAGCTTCCGGATCGCCTTCACGTCGGACGCCGAGACGGTCGGGTACGCGATGCCCGCGCCCGTCTGCACGCTCGTCAGCGTCGACGCGAGTAGATGCGTGACGTCGTCCAAAGACAAGGTGTTCCCGAATGCGCCCCAGGACCACGCTGTTGCGACGGGGGAGATGCTGGACGTACGTTGGAAGCCGACGGGGGCGCCCAGCGGTTCGAATGGGGTCTGCAGGTACACGGCAGGGAAGTCTATCTTGGTAGTCACTGCGGATGACCAGTAGGGCGTGATGACGGTTTTGCCGAAGACGTCTTTCTCGCCGGCGGAGAGAGGCATGTTGAGTGCGTTCAGGTTGTCTAGTGTTGGCGGGAAAGCAAGTACAACGTCCCTGCAGCTCTGAGTGGCGGACTTGCTGCCTTGGGTGTACGTCACGACTGGGTTGCTTCCGGTGCGATCTAGTGTGTCAATTTGGTTGTTATGAGTAGTCCATATCAAAGTGCGGGATTTGCTCACCGATCTTCGTAACGGGCGCATTGACATGTATAGGCCCCTTGATGGTGCTGGAGTAGAATACCATAACTTTGTGGAAATCTGTGTCGTGAATGGCTCAGCGTCTGGAAGTAGCCGCAAGCGGAACCTCACTAACCGACGTTGTACGAAGGCACGACACCCAAGAATGCGCTCAAGATTTCCGGCGTGAAATATGTCAGCATGTACAGCTTCAGATGGAATTAAGCGTCCAGATCAGCGACAGTAAATCGTAATAGGCTCACAGCGGGAGTCTGAGCGATGTCCCCATAGCCGTACGGCGCTGCCCCCAGTTGCATGATTGCAGGCAAGGCTTGATAACCTTGAGTCTGAAGCCACTGAGCCATTGGAACCGCAAGGTCTGCAGGGACGCCATTCTGCGAGCGAACATCAGTCGGCGCCACAGTCTGAACACTATTGTACGTACTGTGTATCGCGGGACAAGGTATGTCGGTGCGAAGGTGCCCTGCCAATACTGTGCATATTTCTGGAGCTCCTGCCCAATAGCCGCTTGCTGGTCGGCTGTCAGCGCGGGCGCAGGTCCGACGGTACTGGCTGCACTCCCGGCGCCATAGTAGAACCCGTGTTCCAGGAATTGGCTCGTTGGTCCCTCAGAGAGCGGAAGGCCAGAGGCCAGAATGATCGGCAGTGCGTTCGCCCATGTCTGGTTCGTGAAAATGAGAGCTCCCAGAGGGTGGTAGACACTCCTGCAAACATTATTACATGATGAATGGTGGCGATGGAAGTAAAAGAACGTACTGTCCCGGCCCGTCATAGTAGGACTGGCATTTCCCGCCCACAGCTGGCTGCTTGTCGAAAGTGACGGTAGATATGCCTTTGGCCTCGAGCTCGTGAGCGATGGTGAGCCCGCCAGGCCCAGCACCGACGATGCACACCGGAAGCTGTGTGGCGGACACGCCAGGCACGACACACAAGCTCGCCACGAACACGAGTAGGCAGAGAAGAGACCGCGATGGCATCGTGAAGGAGGTTGGTGGCGTACCATTGTCGCGTTACCAGCTTTATATCTGCAGCGCTGAGAATCATATCAGCCAGATTAGAGGGGCACAGAGAGTGGCAGATCTCCGTGCCATTCAGTTCTTCATGCACTAGTGCGCGCGCTTTCTGATGCGAAGCAACCGGTGCTGAGAGGAGAACCGCTTGCTATTGGGCAACATCGCTGCAAAAATAGCAGGTCGTCGCCGTGCACGTCTTCCTTTGCATATCCACAACGAATGGGAGTTGCTAGCGTGCTGTTCCGTTGGTTCGAGGAATGATACAGTACAACCATTCGTGGTGACCCACGCTGGAGTGCGCCACCACACTCAGGGGGATCGGTTGCTAAACGCCAGATAATCCATTGATGAAATGTTACATAAGAATGAACGCATCGACTTCCGGCGGTGCCGCTGGTGCAAGATGGAAGTTGTACAGTATTGAGTCACTGTATGTCAGTAGCATGATACTGCATGTGCACTGTGCCGGAGAATGAGAGGAAGCAGCTCTCTCCGTCCTGTTATGATATACACACCTCTTCTATCAATATTGACAGGTGTTCGGCCTGTATGACCCCTATGAACGTGCCCTACGTGAGCAGAGGTGAGGTGTACTGTGTTTGGGCACAAAACGACACAGTACGGGGGAATGCGCCGGGACGTGTAAGTGTTGTTCATTTTTGCGCGGGAGCTTGTCCCCGTGATGATTCCATCATGCGGCCTAACATCAGTTGCCTCTGTTGATCGGTGGAATCAGGCTCAACAGGGTCCCAAGAAAGGGTGGTTTCGATACAGCAGGGCGCGGTTGACCTTGCATTGATGTCGCAATGAATGAGAGCGATGCACAGAGTCTGAGAGCAGATGGCAGATCCTTCGTGGTCAAAATTCAAAAGAGCTTTGTGGCGCAGTAGCACGGAACAGGCCGCCAGTGATGATGTGCGTCACGTGCGACAATCTGTAATCGAATCATTCACAGCTTCCGGCTACAGTGATCTTTCACGTCATTCGACCTGCCCGCCAGGGCTAAGAATGATTAAGACTCAAGCAGGCGTCGACCACTTAGCCTGCGGTTCCAAACCCCAGTCCTGCAACCACTTCTCAAAGAACCCAGCAACTCTCTGGTGGCCCTCAACAGTAGGATGTGTATTGCTACAGCGCAACAGCCTGTTAGCAAGAGCGTACGATATCACGGTGAAGCAGAATCACTCACTCTGGGAAAACATCTTCCCATCTGATCCACCCCGTTGTATTGACCAGGAACACATGTTTATCCCCCAGAGCGTGTCTATCAGGTCAGTCAGGATCATGCAAGGGAGCTGATGGAATGAGGCGTGTGGCATACCGCTTTTCGACGATCTTGGGATAGACGTCTGTGTAGTAGTAGCCAATGGAGCCGTCAGCGGCAGGCCAACCCCACTGCAATATGATATCAGGTTTTTTTCCGCTCGGTTCAATCCTATCAACTCACCGGTGTGAAGACAAACAGGGGCTGCGTGGGGTATATGGTTCGAAGACGAGCAACGAAGTTCAGATATGTCTATACCAATAGCCATTGAACTCATTGAGGCCTTGGAGAAAGATGAGAACTTACCTGCTCAAAATCCGCCGACGTAACATTCTGAGATGCATCATTTGCTCTAGGAGGGGAAATAAAACTCTCAGCTGGTAGCTACACATGGTAAGTGAGGCTGTGAACGTACCCAATGTGAATTATGAGATGAGTAGGAGCAGGTGCGTCCTTCGCAAAATTCCATGGAGTAGTGAAGTTGTGATCTGTGGTGTAATAGAACCCGGTGTCCTCAGTCTGTGAAATGAGTTGCGTTAGATACAACTTCGTCTGGCATGCTGACAACTCACGCGGAAAAATTCGTAGCTGACTCCGTGGACGTTCCCCCAGGCAGGGATATCCTGCGAACACTTGCACATCAATATCAGCATTTCCAGTGAAGTAGAGAAGCGTACCTTCAAGGCTGCCCCAGGCTGCGCATTCACGTTCAGCTCTGCCTTGAAGCTTTCAGCGGTGAGGATGGGCCAGGCCTGTAGAACCCCCTGGGGGAGATATTGCCCCTACACATTCAGAAGATAAGCTTCTTCGCCGCATACACGTATGGTGGTGATGCACAGACGTACGGCAGATAGAGAATCGCCAATAACTTGGAATGTCACCGGGGAAGGCGTGTACGGCTCCAACCGCGCACCCTGACAGAACACCAATAAGTACCTCCTCGCAGGAGGTTTGACCGCTGCACTCACCGCGTTCAGACCAAGCGACTGCAGCTGCATCCGATTATTCTGCCAACCCTCCGTCGTGATCCTCACAACCCTGGCGCTCCCGCTTCCCGCCTTGATCGAAGGAATAGCGATGGTATTCGTTCCGGCAGACACGTTCACAGTAATATACGGGCCATAGTCGACTGAGACCCCGACCGAAGTCAGAGGCGAGGTAGTGTGTGGTCCGAGGTTCAGAGTGAGGGACTGTAGGTTCGAGGCGTGTAGCTTGAAGCCTGAGCCGGCCCTTCGAGCGTACGGGTTCATAAGTAGACACTACTGTGATGGGTGATGAGGAGGACGTACCACCATGTACCCTGCTGGAAATCCCATCGTCCGTGATAGTGTATCAGCGGGTTGTTAATGTCTATCGTGCTCGTGTGCAAAGAGCTTGAAGTTGGGGGTGGCGTGGCCGTCGCCGCTTTCCCGAGCACGCTGCACAAGGCAACTAGGGTCGATACAATGTTGCGCATCCTCCCTCACGCGGTGGTCTTCCGTTCTTAACTGAGAGGAAAGGTAAAGGTGCCTTCAATAACATCGGGGAGTCTGTTTTAAGTGGACCAGGATGGGGATGAGAATAGCCGATCCATGCCAGTAGTGGCGGACCGTCGAAAGTCACGGTGGATTTCTTGTGGAGGAGAAAGGCCCGTGCGCATTGCGCGAGGTGCATCGTGACCTCCGACGAACAACCGACGAATTCGAGGAGTATTCGAGGCGCCATTTGAGCGGAGGTGTTCGCAGACAAGGAAGCGGCATTGAAGACGCGACAAAAGGCAAACGGTGAGGATCAGCGAAAACGTGGCGAACAACAAAGATGGGTGGACGAGCAGCCGTTCACCAGTGCTCTACTCCGAACCGGAAAGTGAACAGTGAACGTTCAATACTCAACTTCCAGCTTGGAATAGGAGCGTCGGCAATAAAAATGCCCATTGGCTGGATTGAACAACCGACCTCACCATTACGAGTGGCGCGCTCTACCACTGAGCTAAACGGGCAACCAAAATAGAGTACTTTTAGAGTATGATAATTCAGCTCTCTCCAGATCATGCCGCACTTGAGCTGCTCATCACTTTCGTTGTTATGCATGTTCATCTACGTGACACACATGAAGCTTCATGCAAGCCTCGGACGCATTAAGGCTCCTCTGATACGAACTGCGACATATCTTTCGGTCGGTGTCTTCGTCACTGCGATTTCCCAGGTCCCACCAGAATCCCTGTGACCTCCATTGACCACGGAACATCGAATGTCGTCCATCCACGGTGCGATATGGTGCTATCAGACTCCTTTGCCATCCTCTGACGTGTAGCTCTTTTCTCACAGGCGTGAGTATTTACAGTAGCTGGAACTGAACGGGAATCCTGCCTAAGTGGCAAGCGGCCTATGCGTCCGCCGATGACCTCGGAACGCTGTGCATGTTGCTCAAATCAATAACTAGTCTGTCGTTGCGGTCGGCGCAACGTGGACGATGCATAGAGCAGTGCTCGCGATTATCCCTGGTTTCAACCGCAGCTTTATTGGCTGTGATCGCACATGGGGAGGCATGCACAGCGGCGGCCTTCTAGACTGTATTATACCTGCAACACAGGGAGATCTGCTCGCCACCATCGGACAGATCATTGAAGCACTCTTGGCCCACGAGATGCCATCATGGACATCCTCAACTGTCATCCCCCCCGGACTCTGTCGGCAGAAGTCTGTATCAAGTCCTCGGTCGTACAAGTACCCTGCACATTGCGCACCCCAGCCGATTGTGTTATGCCTACCCCGAAACTCTGCTCCCCTCTCCCCAGAGTCCGCAGGCTCACATATTAAGGCATGTCCTCGGACGCTGCGAGCCGCCTGATAACGGCTCTTTCCCAGACACGCGCTGTCAGCTACAGCGAGGGTGAGTACCTGCATTTGAATTCCCCACAGTTGATTGATTTTTGCTCGCAGTTGCCTCCGTGACTGTGCTGGCATATGACGTTCTTATCACCATGTCCGATGAGGTGAGAGCAGCAGTATCTTTCATATGTCCCTACTGACTAGGTTGTTACAGCTCGAGTGCATCTGGAAGTGAGTCCTCACTGACGCCTGTTGATTCTGCGCCGTTGATCGGATTCGACGCGTCTAGTAAGAGATGGACGGCCCCCAAAGCACTATACATTGCCATACGATATCTGCCCCTGGGTTTCCAACTGTGAGATCCGCCTTACCGGATATTGGTCTTCCGTGCTCACCATTCTTCGTCTCAGAGCTCTTCTCGGCATCAATGTCGATGGCACGACTGGCTTGCACTACACCCTAGAACAGTGCAAGCAATGGGTAGTCTTCCAGGGAGTTGTCCTACAACTCGTCATTACAACAGTCGATATCGTGTTTATAATGCGAGGTAAGCTGTCCTTTGTGTTCCAATAGACATAAATGAGGAAAATTAAGCGCAACGCCCAGTTTACGCTCTATACAACAAATCCCGGGTGGTTCTTATCGGTCTATCGACCCTTTTGATTGCAGAGGTCGCGTATCTCTCATATAATCTTGCGACTGTGACTCCGAAGTTAACAGTCGCCGACGACTGTTTTGTGAGATCCAGCCCCAAGACATTTATTTTATACTGGTAAGCTTGTCAATTTCTGAAGACATCTTGATGGGACTAATGGTATGATTAGGATTGTATCTTTGATATTTGAGACCATACTCTTTGCCTTGACCGTCTTCAAGTTTATCGGTGCCGTAAAGGCGGGCTGGGGAAAGAGGCCGGTCATGAAAGAATTTGTGCAAGATGGTACTTGGGCATTCGCTCTCGTATTCGGTCAGTTCCATTCCAGCGTTCAGGAGTCCTTGTGGGCTGAACTTTGCACTTCCAGTGACCATGTGTATTAATTCGGCACTGTACCATAACGTACATTCGCCACTGGCCGGGATCTGCTTTACGTGCGTCCACAACTCGGTGTCAAAATTGTAACCTCTCTGACTCCCGCATCCCACAGATGGCTGCAATCTGTCTTGTCCTTCGCTGTATGTTGAACTCATCTCCGAGCTGTTTGCCTAGATCTGACCATATGTCCAGGGCTCAAGACTCATATTAAACCCCCGAAAGCGGACGAGCACAGGCACAACACAAGGGTCTGAGGCATTGAGCGGAGGGGCTGGCGTGTCTATCGCAATGACCCCCCTCAGCCCAGTGCCTCGGACGCCCATCTCACGTGTCCCACCGGGGCAGTACTTCGACTGGAAGCCGGCCAATAGAGACTCGACCACCGGCTGGGACATTAGAGCGGCTGAGCCACCGCGCTCGATGAAGATCCATGTAGAGGTCCAACAGGAATGTTACGACGAGACGTCTTCGGGTGAGTTCCACTTTTCGAGGTCCCTGTGGATATATCACTGATTGTGATGTTGTTCTATCCGCTTAGATTCGGGCTCGGCTCTGGGCTTGACGCATAAGTCGGAAGTCGGAATAGCTAGATGACTGCGTATTTGGGGTATTTAGTGTATCATTAGATTTTTGTATATTGACCTCTCCGTGGGCAAAGGATTTTTACTAGACGTGCAGTGTTCAGCAGCTGCAGCTCGAAATACGACGGCGTTTGGGTGCGCGGGATTTTGCCGGGTTTGAACGGTTCGATCCGTTCATCATCATCATGCGCGTCTTCCTCATTTTGCTTCCACACTCTCAGGTTGCTTCCGTGTCTCTGCTCTTCGTTCTGCGTCGCTGCCCTCTGGAAGTCCTTCTCTTGGTCGAAAGGTAGACTGGGCTTGTACAACATGTCCTTCAATACTCTCCGGGCTTCAGTCGATTTCTGTGGCTGTGCTCTCAGGCCACCACCCGGGGTACCAGAATTTGGGCCAAGGCCTCTCTGTGGCGCTCGAGCTATGGCCGTCGTAACTATGGAACGCTATGCATGATCGCGGCCAGAAGACCATGAACGACCATGGCTGACTCTATTGTGTTTGCAGGCTCTAGTTGGGCGCAATGGTGACCTTTTTGACTGCCACGAGGATGGGCGCTCATGGTCCGTATTCTGTGTGCACCGGTGTGGGCCCGCCGAACACCTGGACCCACACAGTGCAATTTGAAGGTGTGATTTGGTGGGATAGATGTTGCTGACGTTGTATGCTTGGAGGCTGCAATTGCTGGGGGCAGGACGTGGGTAGAGATGAGTGCTTTCATGCTCTTTCATATACTACTCACCGGAAAAAGTCCTCAGATGGCCAACTCATCGCAATCTCTGTCCATGCAGTGTCCTCATGCTGGCACCTTTGACTGTCAAAACTCAAGACCCTGATTGCCGGCCCAGTATTGAGTTCTCGTAATGAGGGCCGCTGTGCTTCCTGTGGCCCAATTTGCCGCATACTCTGTCTTTTGGACTTGTTGCTCTCTCTTTGGTTTCTTGGCCATGTCTCCACGGTTTGTGCGACATAAATTCTGCGCAATGAACCCCTTGGCTTCCTTCTCTCAACTCTCTCGGTCTCTGGCGACATCTTCTGAGCTTGCTGGACAACTCCCGAAGATCGTGATCCACGAGCCGCTTTAAAGGAAGATGGATCCCGAATATTATATTCAAAAGCACAACGCGGGCGAAAACGATCGTTATTTACTACCGGACGCATCTTATGCGAACCCATCCCGAATCTGCAACATTCCTGGTGATGTGGTATACCCCGGAGAAGTCATCCGGATTGCTTTCGATTACGCTGACCGTTCACAAGGATATGGGCTACACATACAAGAGGTTTTTTCAGGCTGTGATAGCGGTCGCGCGCGGGAACTGATGTCAAATCCTGACGACGTCTTCCCTTTTGGCTCGGATGCCATTGTGTTGAGGTTAACGGTAAGTCGGTCGTGCGACGCGTCTCACGGCTCCTCGTACTTATGGTCACACGAGTGGCCTACGTATGATATCACATACGAGCAAAGAGTTCGCGTGCGCACAGCTAAAGGCGCGCTGACCCGGGCTGACCTCGCGGCTTATGTTTGCAACGCATATTACAAATTATTTGGCGTGAGTACCACCCCCCAGAAAACGATATACGCCAGCTCAAGTAATGTGTTGCGTAGGAGATATGTCGATATGAGGCCAATGTGTCTTCGTCACCCTATGCCATCTTTGACGGACGCCCCAGGATATCCGACCTGTTCCTCATCTCGCTGTGGAGGTGTGGTCCGAAAACATACACGGGCGAAGTTGAAATCCAATGGCCTAGTCGGTGAACGCTTCGCTTTCCAACGGCACGATACTCCTGCACGCTCAATCTTTTGTCAATCCTTAAATGACCCACACGCAACCCGCACTTCAATCTGCCAATGACCCGCGCTCAACCCGCACTTCAATCCTTCAATGGCCCTCGCGCAACCCGCATGATATTATCTAACGTCTTAAGAAACCTGCTAACAAGCGCTGTAGCATACTCAAGCAGCGTCGAACCACTCAAACACACACTTGTGGTCTACACCACGCCACGCTCCACGCATCATCCATATAGATCACACCTGTATCCATAGCACAGACGCGTTTGACACGCGTCAAATACACTCATTTCTCTTTCCAATTATTCAAGCTGCTAATGAAAGGTGACCGACGCGTGATTATGAGGTATGTCGCGCTATTACGCGTGTTTCGTGTTGAGGAGGCAGAGGCCAATACATACCACTTAAGCGCCTAAGCTGACCAAACTCAGATAGCAATTGAGGTCACCGCTGCGTCTGAATGGAGAGCAGCCAGTAAACACAACAGCTACGAAGACAGACACAGATAACACCGTGCCGTGAGTGGGAGTTGGGTCGGGTCCCGTGCCCTCTGTTTACTAACGCGCATATGACACTCAAGAAGTTCGGACATTGCAGCACGCTATACTAATACAAATGCAAAACTTCAACACAACAAACAACGAGTCAGTGATACACAATCAAATGCGATGCATTTGAAGCCCGAGCCCGAGATTCGTCGTTCTTCCGCTATGAAGCGGCATCACCGTCTGTCTTCACCTTCTTCGCGCTCTGGATGACGGGGACAGTCTGGCCACGAACCCCGGTGTCGGGAGCACCGTCAGGTTCCACCGCCCGCTTGCGCTTGTCGCCTGTTTGCTCCTCAGCAGGCGCAGCAGCCTTGCTCGCAGCGTCTTTGTTGGCACGCTCTCGGTTGCGGTCGCCACCACGTCCCCCACCTCTGCCGCCGCGACCGCCTCGTCCACCTCGTCCACCACGCCCGCCACGTCCACCACGTCCGCTGCCGCGATCATCGCGTTGCGAGAAGTGGAGGGCCCGCTTAGCGGCCGAGATCGCTCGTTCGCGCTGGAATGACTTTTCTGTGTCCTCTGTGATACAATAACGAATACCGAGTCAGCATGTGTTTTGCCGGTACAACGGAGGTAGGCCGGCGAGAGGAGGTGAACAACTCACCGTCTAAGTAGTTCCACGACACGGTCTTGCCGCCGAGGGTCTTAATGTTTTCCTTGACATATGCTAGCTCTTCCTCCGACAGCGCTTTGTCAAAGCCTACCAGTCCCCAGGTCTCGCCCTTGGTGTACTGTACGAAGGGAGAACGAGGGAAACGCTCCTTCAGAGGGCCCTGGGTGCACATGCGTCAACTAAGCGATGTCCAGCAAAAACATACGACAGAAAAGCACCTTGATTTCGTCAAAGCTGACATCCCCCTCTACTCCTTCAAACTTAAGACTGGCGCCCTTGACATACGGAACATCCTCATCGTTGATTTTGCCGCCATCTTCGTCATGCACTCGGATCTTGTGTCCCAAGAATTCGAGCCAGACCTCGGGTTTTGACTTTTCCTTGCCTTTCTGGCTTTTGTCGCCCTTACCATTCGCGGCAGCCATCTCCTTGAAGGCATTGAATCCCTTCCTGCCTTGAGCGGAGACCATCGTATCCTTCCGCAAGACCGCGGCCTTTCCGGTCAGTCCTTTCTCTTTGATCTTCATCTCACAGTAGGCTTCTCTGTTGATAAGATCATCCGCACCGTGGGAGATCAGCTTCCGGCAATGCTTAGTGACGCAGATACACACTTTGACATAGTGAGGAGCTCCGTTCCCTCCCAGGTTGGCTTTGGGTCTGCATTTAGGAACTTCTCGACAGAGCTCATGTCGTCGAACTCGACGAATACAGAACCCTGGGCCGGTCATTCGTGAGTACAGTTGGTCAGACAAAGATAACGCCGGACAGACTTTAAACAGCTTTGTCCCTTCTTCCCGCCTCATGCGAACCGCATTCGTCCTCCCATATTGGTTGAAGAACGATTCTAGCTTCTGTTGGAGCCCCGGGACCTCTTCTCCGAAGCCTTTCTGAATAATGCAATCAACATTTATTAACAATCATGAGCAAGCATAAGTAATATGGGTAATGGCTTACAGCATAGATGCTGCGCTCGAACTGTCCCTTGGGCTCTGTGACCTCCGTTCGCCGTCGCACGTTTTCGCCTTTCTCATCAACTTCGAGAGCGTCGCTCGTGCGCAGCGCCTTAGTGACCCAGTCTAAGCCGAGCTCAGTGAACTCTCGCATACGCTTGAATGAGGCGACTGTTTTGATAGGGACCCAGTGTTCTGGATTGGCAGTATGGAGTGTCCACATGAACCTAGATAGACGCAAAATCCCGTTCATGTCAGACCGCGGTAGATGTTGCCATATAAAAGATAGACATACTTGTCATAGGGGAGGTTTGCGTCTGCGAAGTAGAACTCAACTAGACAACACAGTAACAAGGATCCGTGTCAGACAGCTTCCGTAGTTCTGCATCTCTGACATACTCTGGCGGATAGCACGTAATTCTTTGTCCTCATCGTCGCCAGTATCGACGTTTCCGCTGGTTTCGTCATCTGCGGTAGTCTTCTCTGTCGGGGGCTCTGCTACCGCTACCTCGCTCTGCTTGGCATCTTCCGCCTTCAGTTCCGCGAGTTTGTCCGTTGAAGCTGCCACAGTAGCCATTTTTCAAGACGTGTAATGAAGGAGAGTGTGTCCAGAAATCAAGCGCAAGGCGGTCAAAAAGTTTCAAAGCGGTAAGAATCAGAAGAGAACTGGGGAATGAGCTGAGCCACAGTACCAGTCACCAAGCGTGGACGCGACCGTCCTGCAAACTTCAGATCAATTGCAATTTATTTTCGATTTCGAAGATAACTGCAAGCGCCCCCAGACGTTGCTAGACGCCAACTGGCGTCTATCGATGTTGGGTGGCGCTTTCCTCTGTCCACTCATGTGGTTTCGCGTCCTTTACTCACTGGTACACATACCTCCGTCGGAATGAACTACAAGATTCTCGAAACTAGCCCAAGATAACCCCCGATGACCGGAGAGCGAGGATGAGCCCAGTCGCACGTGGCCACTCCGACGCGCACCGGATGCGTATGTCAACGGACCTCAGGTCAGTTCACTTCAGTCGGCTGTAGACAATACAGCTCCAGCTAAGGGAACCAAATACAGCGAGCTTGCGCTCACATTTTGTGCTGCTTAAAGCTGTATCAACGCATCTTCAAGAAAGATCACCAAGTGTTGCGTAAAACGTGAACGGATAGCACGCGCATACAAGGAGCTCTTGACTGCCTTGCTGGGCGTTATTCCCTCAGTGTCTCGTAGCCATCCGGCGCACATCTAAATGAATACGGCACCTTCTCTTTCTCTCCTCTGAGTGTCTCACTCAAACGCCAGGGACGAGTCGATCCGTCCAAAGTCTAAAATCTTTCCCCAAGTTGGCTCGATCATACCGGCCACCACAGTGCGTCAAAGATTGTTGGACCGAGATGCTGTGCGTGATAGTCTGCTGAAGCTGCCCTGAGGATGGATGAGTTTCAGAGAGAGCAGCGTATCTAACGCGCCCTGTGTCCAGATCTCGGACAACTTTACTACCGCTTTGTGTTTCCAGTTTCAATGTACATTAGCTCTGCCCGAGTGGAGGCTAGCTCAAAGTGAGTCCACCTTCGACTTATGAGGATGGTCTGTTCGCTGTTTAACTGCATTTTAATAGATAGAAGGGGCGCCACGATAGTACTTTGGATTCTGTCCCTTTCTCATCTGAACCCAAGATTGCAACGATCACCAGACAGATGCGCTTGCCGAGCGCTCCATAGGTATGTCGGTGGTTCCACCTAGATCATGAAAGCTGAAGTCTCGCCCCAAGTCACTGCCTTGTACTTTCTCCAGATCATCTTTATGCATCACCTGTCTGTGCTCTTTCGTCGTGTTTTCTGTTCCCCGGACATGACATCTGTCCTCGATAACGGCTGACTATCGCCGTGGGCACGAACGAGGCGAGATCCTCAGGACCTTGCTTGAACCTTGAAGGTGGGGTTAACCGGTGGCATCCCATTAGGTCTGGTTGATAGACTTCAGAACAAATGGCGTTATTCCACAGCACGAGCCTTAACGCACTGACAGAATGAACGTTAACTCGATCACGAGTGAGTCCATTGCAATACTGTATACTGCATCAGCCCCACAAGTTTTCCAGAAAATCCCGACATATCCGTGGCAGAGGCGACATGTTGCCTTGTGCTAGTCTTGCTCGCAATTCTCCCATCGATCCCTTATGCCCCAGGCCTGGCCCAAATTTAGCCAGGCCGCCGATCCCTTTGAAGAGCGGGGTTCTTGGCGTTCAATGGTGTCTCTTCCGCGAGAGTCAGTCGCCTACTAGCTGTCAAATGCAGCCGACATACTGATTCCGCGCGCCGCTTGTCAATCGCTCGCTCAGTTTGGATCATCTCCGATAAGTTTACGACAATTGCAATAATCTTCTTTGGGCTATCTGACGCAGGTCCTCAATCAAATGCGCGGAATTCCGCCGTCTGTTCTGCGGCAGAGGCACGTCCACCAGTTGTACACATGTTGTGTGCATCGCTCATAACGGGTTTGTTTCCGTCCGAGGACTGTCGGCCCACAGGCCTCAGCCACGGTTTTGTGGCGATCGACGTCGGGGCGTAATATCGGTTGGCTGGCTCTTCCGTCCATATCTATTGAATACGGCTAACACACGAGATCCCGGATCCGGGCATGAGACAAACATTTGCACTCACTCTCGACGAGGACGATGACTTTTCCCGTGAAAGACGAACACAGGATTCGAGTCCCACATGTTGGGTGCGATACATCATCTGTCCCTCATTAATCATTGCTGAGATCCACGAACAAGATGCCTCTCTGGCGGTAGGAGGCGCCTATGAACTGTATACGTGACACCATTTATAGTTCTCTTCCTTCCGACCAGCGAAATTTGCCGTCCATTTCGGTGGTGCTACGGTACACGCGCAGCGTGCCAATATCAGTCTTGGACGCTCATGCCTCAATATGGAGTAGGCTGACCTTTACGACACAAATGTGGCTTGCTATGGGAAGGGATTGTGTAAGGCAGATCAATGGATTGCTCAGACTTGTTCATTCTGTTTGTAAGTATGAGTGATCCAGGGGCAAGATGCTGTTCCAGAAGATGCGAAGCCGTGACCACGAGCTGCCGAGTAGGTATCTTGGGCCGGTATGGATATATAGAGCGCTCCCGCCACCACAATACAATCGAGGTTGCACAGTTCCCGCGAATGCGCACCGCCCAACTTTCTCGAGACGTAAGCACCCCCTTACCTACACGTTGCATTACGATCGGCTCATAATGGCGCGCACAGTATGACACGCAGGACTCTTGGGGTACAAGACAGCGGAGACGCGGCGTCAACAAATTGTCCATGCTTCTGACAAGCGCGGAGACGGGGCCGGAGCACACAGCACCCTGACCTTTGATTCGGGGCTGGCGGTTGAATCTGAGATCGGGAGCAACTTCTCGCCACGGGCCATGGTGTAACGTGAAGCAAGGCAACGCTGTGCGAGCTTTCGTGCCGTTCAGAACGGCATCAAATCCAACAGGCGGTATCTGTCGGAGACGCCTCACACGAGCTGTCAAGCTTCGACTTCGAAGAGCCCGACGCAATTATAAGTACAAGAGGGCCTTCCCCCCTTAATAGGCACACTTGCATCTTCAACATTTATCCAATCCCCTTCCTCGAGGCCATCTACATCAACCCCACGTACGGGCTGAGTGACTTCAGCCGCATACTCTCCTCCCCACGGTGAACATCAACGCGCCTGGGCAAAGAAGCCACCAATCATGTCTTTCCAACGTTATCAGCTAAGTCCCTCCGGGTCCTCACGGTCTGGTTCCACCTCGTCCCATGACGATGTAGCCATGTTCAATTACGATCGACTATTTGAGCCTGAATACCCGCCCAACGATATAAGCAACTGGCGTTCGTCCGTAGACAGCCAAAGTACGCTCCTCCCCGCCATGTTCTATGCCCCATATGTTTTCACGCCTCACATAACTGAACTCATGGGCTCACTAGAATACGAGGAACAACCTCAGATGTCTCTCTCAAATTCTGCAGTGGATGGGTCTGAGCTCCAGTTTTTCGGGAGCAACCCTTCTGTACACATGCCCTATCCAACGTTCGCCGACAGCGATGGTCTATATGAGCTACCAGGAAATGTACGGGCTGCGCCTGCAGGCGATCGCCTGAGTACAGGCAAGCATCCATTGGCATCCTCTCACACCTACCGGTCTACGGACGAAGCCCCGCCCAGCAAGCGCTCTAGGAAGGAGCCCGCGCACGCCGCTCGGGCGTCGGGTGCATGCACTCGGTGTAAAAGACTCAAGGTGAGCTGCAGAAGGGACATGAGAAGTCTGAAGATGGCCTAATATTGCCATACTACGCAGATGAAGTGTTCTTTCCAAGACGAGGATGCGGTTTGCGCCAGGTGTATTGTTGGTGGACACGAATGCATCGTTCTTGGACGGAAACCCAGGTCGCCTGGGTAAGTAGAAGCGCGGGCACATCTTCAAGCGTAGCTTATGCCCCTTCTCAGTATGAGAGAGCTCCTTCGCAAACAAATCAGAGAGAAGGATGCCAAGATCGACAAACTGCTCGCTCGACTGAATCCTACTTCTTCCACCTTTACCCCACTGTCCATCGTACCCTCTCGCATAGCATTAACTGCTCAGCAACGCACGACCTACCGGGATGTGCTGGCCTACTACGAGAAGGGCCAGGGCTCGTCGAAGAGTGCAGGGGAAACTCTGCGCAAGTTTGACCTTTCCACGCTGGAAGAGGAGTTCGAGTACGACTCAGGCTCGGATGACTCAACAGACGTCGCGGATCTTCAGGAGCACGCCAGTGCGCTACACATAAACCCTCTGCCTGCAGCAGAGGCGCCCACAGGTCTGGTCGCCAAGACGGCTTTGGAGAGCAGATCCAGGTTGGGCTCACCCGTCTCCTCACGAGAGCCTGAATCCTCAGACGGAGATCATGAAGAAATGGTCGCGGCTCAGGATACAGGCATTGGAAATCTGGCCTACTTCGAACCAGGTACGTAGGCCAATTGTCTCCGCTGTTGGAATGAAGATTGCTCTGCGCGGGATATGCTGACGTCAAGCGTTTGGTTTTCAAGGCCCATCTGCGAATCTCGATCTTCGAAGACTGATCATTGAGCGTCAGGCTGCACCTGATATTCTCCTGTCTGGGCTCGTGACGAACGAAGATGTGGGCAAGCTGTTTGATATGTACGTCTATCGGTCGCTCTTTCAAAGTTCCAGCGCCACGAAGCTCATTATCCGTTGATCCCAGTTACTGGAGATGGGTGAATGTGAGATGTTCGATATGGATCGTTGAACACTCCAGCTGACTTCGAATCGCAGCCAGCGGTTCCCGTCCTTGACGAGAATATCCATACTCCTTCCGCCGTTCTAGGACGGTGCCCATTCCTTTTCACAGTTGGTGCGTCACACTACTCTACCCACGTTATCAAACAGTCGCTGATGGTGACTGTATAGTATGCGCAATCTCCTCGAGATTCTACACTGAGAAGCCGGAAATATACGCTATGGCCATGCACATGGCGAAGGCGTCAGCGGCAAACGCTTTTCTAGATGGCTGGAAAACAGTTGAGATGTGCCAAGCGTTTCTGCTAATGGCCGCATACATGCCTCCAGCCAGGCGTTGGGACGAAGACCGCACGTGGTTTTACAGTGGGATCGCATTCCGGTATGCACACGTTGGAACTCGAAGACATCGATAACATACTCAGTCAACTATCTGTTTAGCCTGGCAGTGGACCTGGATCTGGGACGTATACCCAGCACTAAACCTGCTGACGAGCGCGCAGAGCGCGAGCTTCTCAATCGCCTCCGAGCGTATGTCATGTGCTATAACATGGACCGTTGCTATTGTATCAACCTTGGCAAATCTCCCATGATGCCAGAGAACGATGTGAGTCTCTATTCTTGTTTCAGAACATGGGCAGTCTGGCTGAGCAGTTCATGAAAGCAGCTCATCCGTAGTATTTCCCATCGATTTCACGGATGGAAATATGGTCTGCCTTGCGACAGCTATCTTGTTTCGATGGTGGAGCTCGTTCGAATCATGGATCGATATCCTGAGTTAACGCAGCCGAAAACTACTGCGACAGCTGAGGATGTGCGTAGTGCTGTTAATTTTTCCTCCCTCACCTCATGTTGATTCCGTGGGCGCAGGTCATGGACTTTGGAAGACGCCATAAAGTCTTTTCAGAAGAGCTTGACGCTTGGAATACGACGCTCATGGACCGTTGTGTTGATGAGCACAGTCCTAACGCTCGTGAGTCAGATTGAGGTCTTCGACTGACATCTTTCTGATCTTCTCGTCAATTTTTCAGCTGAAGATGATCGTTTACGCATGGCACTAGTGCATTCGTTAGTCGCTCTCCATTAGACTTGCCGCGCTCTTGACTAACGCAATCTTTAGAATGTATCAATATTGCCGGCTAGTCACTTACTCGACTGGATTGCAACGTGTGGTCCAGGCCGGCAAACTGAAAGACGATGTCACGTTTCTACCCGGAGTGAGTTGTCCATCCTATTGTCAAGTAATATGGCGCCAATGCTTGTTCATAGTGCCTCTCCGCCGCATCGGCGGTCATCAACTGCGTTATGGACCGAATACTACCGACCGAATTCATCCGATACTCGCCAGAATACTTCTTTGCACTGTCAGCGTTCGGCACTGCCGTCCTTCTAAAGGTGAGCTATAGCCTTTCACGAGTCTCATGCTGGCGGCTTACCGATGTGCTTAGTGTCTGCGCCCTGAGTTCTCATGCAAGATTGACACGCGCCAGGAATCGCGAATAATCGAGCTTGTGAAGCGCCTGCTCAACACTCTCGATTCCGCAGAACGAGGCCTCGACGGTCAACCCACCCCGAGACATTGTTTTGCAAAGTTCCTACAACAGGTGCTCATGTCTCGCGTGGGGAGCCAACAAAAGAAGAGGCCCTCGGAAAGTGCGCTGTCAAGTAGACAACCCGAAACCCCACCCGTCCAGCAGGCCGCCACACACCAGGTCCTGCAGACGCAGCATCCGCTCCCGTCGCCTGACATCAAGGTGACGAACCAATTCTCCCTGCCTCCTAGTGATCCTGCCTTCCTTCATGCGTGGAATATGATGGACAATCAGCAGCTACCTGGGTCGATAGAGTCCCTACTTGGCTTCTCAGATACTCAGCTAGCCACGGACTTCATGCATTTCGACAATCCGTCATGGTTTCCCAGTTTTTCATAGGATAATTGGGCTATTATCATTATTGCACGTTGCATCGGACACTCGGGGTTTATTGTGACAGTATAGTGCATTCGGCTTACGCTCTGCCTGATCGGAAGAGTCGAGTCGCTACTTGATACGTAGCAAGCTGTCCCTCGACGCTGTCGATTGGGTGTATGTCGTCTTTGAAGCAGTACATCTCGACGTGCTTTCCCCTGCCTTTCAGAGCATGATAATAGCTCCGTCCTTGCGTCGTCGCCACCCTTTGATCCTTCTCTCCGATCAGAATCGCAACCGGGGCGCGCACCTGGTCCACATGAGATATCGGAGACATTGCCCAAAGCTTCTCATACAGCTCAGGGGTAACAAGCGAAGTCGAAGTGTAGGGGATACCACTCTCCTCGAAATACCAATCGGGGATGTCCGAGTAGGAGAGTTCGCCCAGGGAGATGACGGGGTTCCGTAACACAGCTCCGCTGAAGAAGTCAGGGTATTGTCCGATCACTAGGGAATTTAGACTTCGTGAGCCAAGCACGTCAGTAGCGCACAAAGAGGCGACGGACGCACAATGTCCAGTGATAAAGCCTCCATGAGAACCCCCCATCACGTACTGCTGGCCAGGACCAAACTTCGTATATCCGAGGATCTCCAAATGGCGGAGCGACGTCATGCAATCCTCGATGTCCAGCGTTCCGATCCTGCCCATAAGCTCTTTGACGTGTTTCTCACCAAAGCCAATCGATCCGGTGTACCCAGGATACGAGATTACGTCTAGGTAAGATTTATAGTCAGAAGACGGGGATGTGAAATATCAGAGCGCACATATGAAAACTTACATCCCTCGATAGCCAATGCGGCGCTGACAGCACTGAAACCGACGATATTTCCACTGTGCGGGCCTCCGTGAGGCATGATGATGGACGGTTGAGTGCCTTTTGATGGGTCTCGCACCACGATAGTCTCTGTGGGTTCCCGCGAAGGGATTGGGACAACCTCAGTCTGCAGACGGGCTAATTTGGCACGTACTGACGGTCGGGCATCAGGATCGATATCGGTCCACTGTCATATGCGAGTTAAACGCGACTCACGATCATCCGGAATCTTTGGCTGCGATACGATAACCCATTTCACAGTTTTGTGATCATTGTTTAGACTGCCCAACAGAAGTTCAGGTGGCTGATTAGGAGCGCTGCGCGAGCACAATAGCCGGTTGATGCCATTCGTAGAGATTAGGGTCCAGCTGTGAAGTGCATTCTTCTCCGGTGGAGTCAACTCGACGAAGGTCCCGGCTTGTACTGACACAAGTAATATAGTTGAGCGCGAGCGCCACGTAGAAGACAGAACAATATAAGGAGGCGCTTGTGGATCTGGTGTGTTCAGGAATGGATGGGTTGGCAGAGTGTTGAGGTAAAGTCCAGGGAATTCGAACGGCGCAGGATCCCAGACCGTCTTGATGAGTACCCGTGTCTCGCTTATCGTCAGATTACGAGCGTGTAGAGTCGAGCATGTCGCGTGGGGCCCTCCAACGTCGTTCGACACCCAGACCAGGTAAGATGGACGACCATTCGTGCCCAGAAGAACGCGAGGAGACCGACAGGCCATGTCAGACGAAGTGAGCTTGGACGCATCACATTTCAGAATATTGCCACCCTTCTCGCGAACACCGGAGGGCAGGGTGATTTCCCAGATGCTAGCTTCGCGGTTGGGACAATATATAACGCCAAGCAAACGTCCGTCCACGGTGTATTCATATGCTATCGCCAACAACTTATCTTCGTCGCCGAAGACGGCGTGACCCAGCAGTGTTGGTGCATGGGGATCCGCGAGCGCAACCTGCGAGATCTTTGGGTTATCGGCTTTCTTCCATTCGAAGAGGAAGACGGCGGGGTGTTTCTTCCCGCCGTAGCTTTCCCCGAAGTCGGGAGTGAACCTGTATTTCGCTAATGGATCAGAACGGGCGTCGAGCGTCTTGGCTTCAGCGGTGTAGACAAGCTTCGACTCTGAAGGCGAGAAATAAATTGAAGACAGGTATTCTATGTGTGCCCTATGTTAGAAAAGACCAGTGTTCAAGCTTAGGGTCGTACCATCAGTGAAGAAGCCTTTATGAATGTCGGTGACATCCTGTGTTGCCTGGAGCTTGTCTTCCGCCCAAACTTCAACAGAACGGGTTTTCCCGTCTGGTTTTGAAGCGTCCGATGATTCCCTTAAGATTGCAAGATACCTTCCGGATGGTGAGAGGGTGGAGGCGACGACATCAGGAGTATCTGGTGAGATGGATGCTACAAATATATCGCCTGACTGTACGTATGTCTTGATGCTTGTCCTTTTAGTGTTGTTTTCATGGTCGACAGTGCTTGTAGTGACTCTTAAGACTACATCCTCGTATCACGTATATCAGAATAATCATTACAGAGGAATGTAAGTACTGCTTACCACCTTCGCCCTGGAATTGGCCTGTCTTGTACGTCGGAAATTCCGCCAGCTGCCTGTACAGACTACTGGAGTCCTGAGCTAGCTGTGCTACTATGTCCGGTGTACTCATGACTCAGGCGATTTATGTTGCAGTTGGGAGCAGAGAATCAGCAGATACGATTGTGAAACCTGATCTGGTACTGATAAGCACAATTGGTTATTTGTGTTCATCTTGCAGAGACACTCTGCACCGCCAGGCAATGACGAAACTAGGACGCGTCCCTTACGGTGACGGGCACCCAGCGAATTCCAACTTGAGATGAACGCAAAGACACGCCATTCAACAACTATCACGGCAGGTGCACTCACTCTTCCCCACTTGCGCTACACTCGACTTGGGATACAATTGCCTGTAGGTGGTGAGGATGCGGACAATGGCGGCGTGATTGCGCAAGACGAAATTGAAGTCCAGTTCGCTATAAAAGGGGGAGACCGCCACCGTCACATCACAGCTCCTTTCTCACCTCCACCATGAGCTCCCGCCCCAAACGTCGCGCGGAGGAAGCCCCTAAGAAGAGCAGTAAAAAGTGAGGTTTCTCGTTGCTATGCACTGCCGACGAGCGTCGTAGTCGAACTCGCCACTTAGAGCAAAGCGGGACGAGTCTGAGGATGAGTTTGAGGAGAGCGCGTCGGATGAGGGCATTGACGATGGTACGACGCCTCCCCCGTTTCTCTTGGTGACCTGATATACATCACGTGTTCTGTAGATGAGCTAGCAGCTCTTCAGGAGGAGGCTGCAGCGGTTTCGACTGGAGGACGTAGGACCCGTGGCATCCGTGTTGACTACACCAAAGTCAAGGGGTTCGACGAAGAAGACGAGGACGATGAGGACGATGCTCCGAAGGCTAAGAGCAAACGCCAAACCAAGCCCAGTAAACCCGAAAGCTCCTCGAAGGGCAAAGGCAAGGCAGTTGCTCCTGCTTCATCTAGCAGCTCAAAGCCCGCATCGAAGGGCAGCCCCTCCAAGTCCAAGAAGCGTGTCGAGTCCGACGAAGAGGATGAAGAGGAAGAGGAGGCTGGAGATGGGGATGAGGATGAGGAAGAAGCTGAGGACGAGGATGAAGACGAGGAAGACTGATGATTATAAGTGGCCGTTGTTGCTAATGCCTCATTCGTTGTTGGTAAGCGTGTAGCCTAAGAATATGTATGTACATTGATGTATTTACAAATGCTATGAGTATGAACATATTCTGCTCATGCACTACTGACCTTCGCTAGCCGTCACGCTTCCAGCCAGACAGAAAGTCGTCCAGCTGGCTGAAGTTCGGTATCGTTTATGGGGTTAGTGAAAAGATTGACGTCGAGTTTTTAGTCCATATCTCTAGATATTCAACTCTTCCGAGTCATGTAGGCATTTCTTGTATTTTGTCGTGTATCGTCCTCAACTCAGACTCCGGATCAGTTATGACATATTGTTATTTGATTCGCCAGCCATTCATGCGTTCCCGACTGCGCTGAAACTCGTACGCCAAGTTCTGTTCTGCTCTGCACGGTCTCCAGGATGACCTTTCGCGAATCCTGCATCGATTCTCTGAGATTTCTATGCTTTGACGGGCGAGTACCTCAATCGACCAAAGCGTAAGTGCTATTACGCAGTTTGTACGTATTTGGCAACAGCGTTGTGGCGCTGCAGTTTGTTTTCAACTCTGCTACTTAAACCGATAACCGTCGTAGAGGGTTCCAGAGCACGGTTTTCCACATTCCTATTCGTGCTTTCGGCTTACCATAAACTCTCAACTCATTATGCATCGTGCATTCGTGTTGTCCCACGCCGCATTCCCATGACCATCAGCGGCAATTTCAAGGGGCCGGAGCCCGAGATCTTATGCGGGTTGTATTGCAACACTGACCATTGTTCGACGTGAGGTACCGAAATCCTTGCAGACGATCCTGACACAATATCATCGTCGTCGGATGATAGTGAACTGCAGAAATGACTCCTCGTTTACCTCATGAGCAGGCGCACACAGATTTACTCGAAGAGCGAAGACGAACGACACTCGACATCCCACAACTTCGGGAGTACTTACACGGTGCGCACCTTCCCTCGAAAAGCCAAGATAGAAATATGACTGAGCTATTCTCAGGTGGCAAGGATCAATGGGAGCTGCATGATGAGATCGTCAAACTTATGTCGTCCGATCCTGTATTCTCCAAGGCCCGTTGGTACGTCTTCTGGTGACTTAATATGCGATAGCAAACATTTACGTGTTGTAGGATTTACATGTCGCGTCCAGAGCGCTACAAGAACGTGCTCCGCATGATTCATCGTGTTCACGAACTGCAAGACAAGCACAAGTGGAGCCAGGCGCAGTTCAAGAAGGCGATCAGCTTGTTGGACGAGACGCATCCTTACACGCTACACCAGATAGGTAAGGGACGGCACGCGTATTAACGTCTAAATTGGCTTCCTTATATGTGTACCACAGCGTTTGAGCCTGTCTTCACGTCTCAGGCCTCTCCTGAACTCTTAGAACAGTACGGAGACCTCGTAGCCAACGCAGGCATCATCGGGTACGCTCCTTTGATTCATCCCTTTATTCTCCACCTTACCACCACCCAAAGCTGTTACCTCCAAACAGAGCTCGCACATGGCTCCTCCCTCGTCTCCCTGGAGACTACAGCGACTTATCTCCCCGCCACCCGCGAGTTCGAGCTGCACTCGCCGACGTTTACGGCGCGCAAGTGGTGGATCGGCGGCGCGGGGCGCTTTGCGACGCATGGCGTTGTGGTCGCGCAACTCGTCTTGCCAGGTGGGAAACGGGCGGGACCGCATTTGTTCTTCGTGCAGTTGAGGTCGCTTGGTACGTGGGCTGTTTCTGTACATCCGGTTCGGGTGGTGTTGTTTACTGGCGGCTAGATGATCATAGTGTTATGCCGGGTATAACGCTCGGAGATATTGGTAAATAAGAAGCCATACCGCAGCTGGCATAGCATGTAATATTGTGAATTAGGACCCAAAGCCATGGGCGCATGGCAAACGACGGACAACGGGTATGCTGTATTCGATCACGTTCGCATTCCTGCCGGGCACATGCTCTCCAAGTTTGCGCAGGTAACGGAGGATGGCCAATATGTGAGGCCCCCGCATGCGAAGATTAGCTATGGTGGTGTGAGCATCATTGTCTGTATCCCAGATTATGAGTTGACAGTGTGCAGATGATGTATATCAGATCGACGTGAGTAATTCTTATCTCTGGTATTTGCGCAACATGTCTCATGCAAAGCTTCTCTTTTCTAGCATGATCACGAATGCAGGCTGGACGTCTGCGAAAGGTTGATCATCCTCCTCTTCTTCGATTTGCGTCAGATTACTAACCAAATGTCCAATTCGCCAGCTATTTCCATTGCAATTCGTTACACGCATGCGCGCCGACAAGGCGTCGCTGGTCCTGACGGATTGGAACCACAGGTCATCTCCTACCCATCTGTGTACGCTCGACTTCTGCCCATCCTGTCCAGAGCATATGTCTACATATTCCTCGGTAGAAACCTCGTAAGAATGACCTATCGCCTACTTCATATCCCTAACGCACTCACTCGCAGGAAAACTCCTTCACACGTCTATCCTCTCGTCTTGCGCAGGGCGATACGACCCTGCTAGCAGAAATGCACGCAACCACAAGCGGACTCAAGAGCCTTGTGACGACGCAGACCGTGCATGATCTCGAAGCTGCCCGGCGAGTCCTGGGCGGACATGGATTCAGCGAGGCTGCAGGCATAGGGCGCATATATGCGACATATTTGCCGAACGTGACGTCAGTACCTCCGTTGATATCTACGCTTTCAGGACGTGCTAAGACCTGCGCCGTAGGTTTGAAGGAGACAACTACGTGCTGGATCTGCAAGTTGTGAGGGCAGCCGTCAAAGCGTTCAGGGCGTATTCCTCAGCAAAGACGCCATCCGAGTCCTCACCCTCCGCCTTTACCCGCTTCGTCAGGCATTGGTCAACTGTAAACTTATCACGAAGCCACTTGCGCAATCTGGATTGGACGCATATTCCATCTCTCGTGCGCCTCCTCGAATACCGTGCACTATGTCTGGTTGGCGGATGCGTGAAGAATGAGGCCTGTGGAGGTGTTGATCCCACTGAAGCAGCACGCACGGCGAAAGCCATCACAGAGGCATATGTCGCTGCTGAGGTTGAACGGTTCGCGTCCGAGCTTCCGACATATTTCTCGGATGGAGTACAACGGGTGATGCATGATCTATTTCTGCTGGTGTGTATTGGCTTAGATGCAGCCGTATCGCTCTCTTTCTAACTCGTTGTCTACAGTATCTGCTTACGACGGTCGAGGGTGCTCTTGCAGACCTGTTGTCCTTCGACATACTGGCTCTCCCGGACAAGGATAGTCATGGCGATCGTACGCGTGCCCTGCGAATGGCTATGAAAGAGGTGTACTTGCGCATCCTGCCGCACACGGTGGGGTTGACGGACGCGTTTGGGTTCTCTGATTGGGAGTTGGATAGGTAAGCTCTAACCCGTCACTAGTCTTCCTGGGGTACTGAATTCAAGGCGATTATACAGCGCACTTGGTGTGTATGACGGGAAGGTGTATGAGGCGTTATGGGAGCGCTCGCAACGAGAGCCGTTGAACGCGACGAATATCCCAGATGGATACGAGGCAAGCCCTTTGTTCGTCGCAGGATATATGTGCGTTGTTCTTAGCGTATATGCTATGCTTTATAGGAATATATCAAGCCGTTGTTAAAGCGAGGGCAACAACTGGCCACTGCTGGTGGAAGAGTGGCGAAGTTGTAATATAACAGCCTGCGTTTAGATACTGGACTATATGCATGTATTTCTGGATAGCGACACTCATGCTCCCTGATTACCCTCCCTGAGATATCTGATTAAGACCCTGTCGCCATTGCCCTGTATGGTGCCTGTTGTCTGTTGTCTGCGGCAACCTGAATGGCCCTTAGTTCCACGAGACAATAGCGTCGATCCACCGTCAGACGCCTTCACGCCAGCCTTCGATTCTCGTTTCCTTCTTGTCTTTCCTGGTTTCTGTGAACTTGCGCACCGACATTGATACCTCTCAGGCTATTTACCATGTTGATAGTGGCTCTGGAGCTCATGAAGAGACGTACACAATTTGAACTGAGCCCCCTCGCATAGCTCAAGTCTCCGTGAGCCCCTTTTATTCTCTCTCGCCCTGGTCCTTTAAACAAAGACTTATACAGTACCCAGACCATGGATGTGTAATTCTTGTCCTGGGCAGGGTCAGATATGCCAAACTACGGTTAGGACCTGAATGCTAGGCCGTGGAGCAGGCTCGGTAGCAACCCATTCTGCTTTGTTTCTCTGGATGAACGCCGGAGGAGGATCGAGGAGCCACCGTATCACACTCGAGGTACGTGAATGTTTCCGCTGCATTGCTTGAACCAATGAAACAATAAGCAACCGTAGACCCATGATCAAACGTAGTCGCACAGACCGCCGAAGTACACGCCCCTGCACAATTGACTCCTCGCCTGTCATGTCGGCGGCTGTCTGGCTGCACAATACCTCAGAAATGCCTCCTCCCCGTTCTCCCCGTCCCTGCGCAATCCTCACCCGAATGTTCATGAGTAGCCGAGACAAAGTGCATGCGCGTCTGTCGCGGACGACGATCAGCACGTTGCGAGCGATGCCGGACCGGGCCACGCTCTTCATTGTACCACCACGAACAAACGAGATCAGATAATAGTGCAGCGTGGCCAACGCCTGCTGGCCCAACCAACGCCACTTCAAAATGGCCCCGACTACGACGAGAGAGTAGTACAAAACCTGCCCCTTCTGCGATACATATCCTTCTCGCCGCGCCCTCTTTAAAGCTCACAGCCGCCCAACGCCTGCAGGCATCCCAAACATTTTTCCAGATACACCAGCGCCACACTATCCTTCTGTCTGCGCACAGCTTGCCATCTTCCTTCTCTGCCTGCGAACGCAAGTGAGATTCATGCTTTTGCAATCTTAATGTGTACCTGTGCTCACACTGGCTGTGATCTAGCATACCTACCCGGAACGTTTGATGCAAAGTCGGGAACATCATGGAGTGCCCGTTATTAGTATGGATGTTATCCTATAACCACCCGATCACACTGGAGGTGAGTAGTCCTCCGAATGCGTCCATACAGTATGACTCACGTCGCATGATAGGAATACAATAAATGTTATGAAACGATGCGGACGTGCGTCCCCCACGCCACTGTCCCATATGAGCCGCAGTCCCAAGAGTCGATCAGTGAGTTGCAATATCCCAAACCTCTCGCAACACCGCTGACTTGTGTTTTCCAAAGGGGAAATGATATCTTATATGCTTCCCCTCCTCATGATGCGCCATCGCCGTATTCCTCGCGCCAAATGGAGGGACTGCTCTGATGCGAATGGGAAACATTGGATTGAACAGGTACGTCCCCAACTACTCTCATTCACATACACTCGTACTAACCCGATCCCTATCTTCCAACAGGAAGCCGATATATCTTCACAGCCTACTCATCGTCTCCGCGCCATGATTGGGTACCACCTCGCATACGACAACTCCCTCGTCGGCATGGTCATGACCCAAGGCCGCCAACGCGAGGTCATCCATATCGGGCTCGGCATCAAACAGCTCTGCATTCCACCCGACACATCCGTGCACGGCTGGGCAGAGTCGCAGCACCACAAGGTAAGCCACTTCCCCTCCCCCAACCACACTGCGCTAACATAACGACGTCCTACCTCTTAGCTAACCACCCTCGAAGTCTCCTTCATCCAACCAAACGAGCCCCCCGATGTCATCCTCCGCCGGCTCTGCATCATCCTCGCGCTCAAGCAAGCGTACATCAAAGCCATCGGCCAGCCGCTCGGGTTCGACCTATCCCGGCTCGAGTTCAACCTACCGGGCGAGAGCGCGCGGGGTGACGGGTACCCGCTCACGGGGTGGGAGTTCCGGCTGTGGCAGAGCCAGATCGCAGTGCTGAAACCAAGGGGCGAGGGCGATGCGGATGACTACGCCGAGACGCAGGTGTACCAGTGCGCGTCGGCGTTCTTCAGGGGTACGGAGGACACCAAGTTTGTGTGGCAGAAGGATAAGAAGGACATCGAGAGCTGGGTACAGTTCCTGAACGTGGACCAGCTGTTGACTGTCTTGCCGAAGTTGACGGATTAGGGTGCTGAGAGAGCGTTGATCTGATTCTGTGGGGAGGTGACAAAACAACGTGTTGGGCTGCCGCGCTTGCCCTCTTGCTTTCTAGGTTTACAACTTGCTTCCTCATCTTGCCTCTGCTTTGTTTCATTGATTGAAATTGATATGTTGTGTTGTGTTGTTTTGTTTCACTTGATACTGTACTCACTAATGGTGTTCCGCGATGCTGTGATGTAGCTAATTTGAACGTTCAATTCACCAGTTTCTACTATGTTTGTGAAATTTGTAGTGCATATTCTTTGAATTATTCGTGCAGATCTCCACGACTGGTTTTGCCACGCTGCAGTCCCAGAACTTTATACCTTCTCGCTCGCCTCCTGCATAACCTCCACGACCTGCTTCTCGTTTACAGCCCCCTCGCCTTCCAAAGCCTTCTCCGCCTTCCACTTCGCAAACTCGCGCTCCGCGTCCCACACGAAGGGACTTTTGCTCGAGAACAGCACATCCATTTCCTCCAACGTCCGGTTCGCTGTCTCGGGATACAACGCCCAAATGAGCGGGATCGACAGAAAGTTGACCGCGCCGAAGATGTGCAGCGTGTTTTCGCCGATGTGCGAGAACATGACAGGGTTGAGCAGCGTCAGCCACCTATTGGGACAGACACACACACATATGAGCGTGAGCACACAGCTGACAAAGGATCAACGCTGCACGTACCCGTTCCCGATAGACCACCCCAGCACACCGAACGCATTTCCCTTCGCACGCACCTCAAGCGGGAAGATCTCCGTCGGATACACCTATTACAAACGTAATCGAAATCAGAGTTAGGATTAGTGTTCAGTCTACTACAGCCGAAAACGAGCAGCGTAACGTACCCAGGGGATCGTCAGCCACGTCGCGCCGAATACCGCGGTGTACGCGAAGACGAAGAACGCTGCCGCGCCGCCGTACTGCGCTGCTTTGTCCGGGTGTTCCTTGAGGAGCCGCGCGAACACGCCCGCGAGGATGAGCGAGACGCCTTGGCCGATCGCGCCCCAGTATAGTCCGATTCGACGGCCCCAGCGGTCGATGGTGAGTACAGCGAGGAGGGTGCTGAACATGTATGTTATCTGGGTATGACGATGTGAGTAGGCCTGGCAATAAATGGGATAGAGAGGTAGAGGCTGACATCGTTGAGACCACTTAACCACTGCGATTTGCGTGCCGAATATCCTGCTTCAGCGAAAATGGTAGGTGCATACACAGTAATTGCGGCGATTCCGACCCATCTGTCAACGCGCATCGTTCGTCAGTCACGACGCCTCTACACACAAACATCGCGAGGCGACTTACTCCTGTACAATCTGCAGCCAGACCGCTAACTGTACCCTGCGCGCGATACGCAGGTCGCCGTCGTCACGGCCAAAGAACATGGACATGTACGTGTTCCGTTTCGAGTGCGCCTTCTCGAGTGCGACAGCCGCGACGATGTCTTCGTATTCTGCGACGGCACGCGCGGAGTTCGGGTCGCCGTCATCGGAACGCAGGCGCCCCAAGATCTCGCGTGCTTCGTCTTTACGACCCATCTTGAGTAGCCAACGAGGGCTCTCTGGAGAGAAACGTCAGTTTTCAATCTGTAACGTGTGCCACATGGTGGAACCCACCTGGCATGGTTGGCAGACATGCGAGGAACGCGAACACAGGCAGAATCTGAAACCCAATCGGGAACTAGACACTCCGTTAGTTGAACAGGACCTCCACTCAAAATTCCACTCAAAACACGCACCCGCCATCGAATCTGTGAAGTTCCGTCTCCGACGAACCCTAACCCGAATTCCATCCAATACGCCACCACGACACCGAAGATGTTGAGTGTGAACTCGCTTGCGATAAATGCACCACGAGACGTGTGTGTTGCGACTTCGGCAGACCAGACTGGAACGATAGCGTTGAGAATGCCGGTGCCGATGCCATTGATGACGCGAGCGCAGAGCATCCTGAGAAATCCATGAGACGGAGACCAGTAGCGTGAGAGAGTTGCAGTTCAGAATAGACATACCAGGCAAGGTTCTGCGCGGAACACTGAAGTGCTGCGCCGATGAGCACCCAGCAGCAGCCCTAGAAAAGCGATAAGTGAGTTTGGTTGCATCCGCTTCCTGATGAGATAGTGAACTCACAAAGATCATTCCTCTCAAACGGCCGATTCTGAACGAGGGGGAGTTATGATATCATTCGGGCGGCAGAGTCTGCAGGGTTGTACTAACCTGTCACCTGCGACGCCTCCCATGAGGCATCCTATTAGAGTTCCAAAGTAGTAGATGCTGACAATCCCTCCTTGCCGCGTAGGCTCGGTGATAGTCACGACATATCCCTCGCTGGGACCCTCATATCTGTTGATCAAGATGACACCATCGTTTAGCCTGGGGATATATTCCCTATACGGATCGCACTCACGTTGAGAATCCCAGCCCCATTGTACGCACATAGTCAGGCGACGTGTTCACGCCACCCATAACACCTTGATCATATCCAAAGCTGCGATACGGGGTTTTTGCATTCAGCGCAGGGTTCAGCAGCTTCTCAGAAAGATAACAACTCACAAGAAGATTGCTAGCCCAGCAACAAAGTTGATCGTGATATACAGTCGTTTCCCAGAGAGTATCGCCATGGCTGTCCACTACCGACTTGCTGAGCACAAAGGACGACCGACGGTTGGAGACCTTCGCTTGTCGCGAACTGAGGGTTTTATGTCAGGTTCGGCGCAGGTAGAGATATGCCGGATCTCCACCCCTCGATCAAGGAATTAACGTCTTGGTACCCCACATGAACAGGGATAATCCTTCAAGAAGCTATCCATGCCGTGACTCGTGGGGGAGAGAACGCCGCCTTGCAAGGAAATCCGCAGGAATCTGCGTGAAACAGATATGACGGCAGAGCGGCGGGGGGGTTCGGACCGTCGGCAACGCGTCTGGGTGAACGGTTGTGAGTGCGCGCACATCAGAACCGCGCAGCGAACGGGGGCACATACGTACGATACGGGGGTACACGCCGTCATCGCGGAGGCAACGCGACGACCACCGCACTCGTTCTGGGTAATATTAATCCTGCGATCGTCCTGCTGAAGGTTTGTGCAGCGCGGATCAGAAATGCCGAGGCGTTGAGTCACTGCTCGACGCGTAACATTTCCAGCGTCGGACATGACGCAGGGCGAGCCGGACCCGCGCAACGACGTGTCCCTCGATAGTTTTCCTGGAGATGCTGGGCTGCGGGGCACCAGACGTCACCCACACCCGCGACCCTTTACCATGCACGGACCAACGTTCTCCCTCGAAATAGAGTTGACATGTATGGCTGATGCTTTGTGGCGTCCTGTGTGCTCAGGGAGTGCCGTAAACCTCGAAGTTGTCGTGTGCGAGTACAGATAGCTTGGGTAGTTGCCGCATGTCCGTAGGGGTACCTATCTTTGGGCTGAGACAGTCGTTAGCGTGCCGTGACGTGTCGGGTACAGAGAAGAGATAAACATTACCGGGATGATATGTTTTTAGAGGGTGTGTGACGCTCGTCTGGTAATCCCTGGCATCAGTCGGGGCATGCATGCGGTTTCCTAGTTTTTTCTTATGGTTGATCGAGGTCCCCAGCGCTATCTTGCGTCCTGTTCCTTCCCATGGTCGGCGGAGCAGAAGCTCCTTGTTGGCCTCGACTTCCTACGGTATTCAACCATCCCAGTTTCTCGCGGATATTAACCTCTACCTCGGGTAAGCGTGTACACCCTCGAGGATGGTCCTCGTCATAGTTTGCATCCTTCTGTGAAGAATAGCACCCTGTAAGTAAAATTTCCTTCCATCGGCCAATTGCCTGATGCTCACAATTTGACCCCATCTTTTTCATTTGTTATACCCCATACTTCCATTATAGATTCAGAGCTCTTCTTTAATAATCTGAAAGCCGTCTGGGCGTCGGAGGATGCAGTATTGGAAACCGCTGCCTGCTGGGTGTGTCTTTGCTGAGCGCATGATGCTCTTTGGCACTCGAGTTGTATTGAGTCTATATTGGCCATGGGTCGCTTGTGAATGGCGTGATGACCGTATTACAGACGCAGCATTCAGAGCAGCAAGCGACATTAACGGTGTGCCACGGTGTCCAGACTCTCGAGGATTGCGGGGTTTATTTGTCACGCACAAACAAGCGCGATCAACACGCCAGAGATAATCAATGCCGACTCAAGACATCTACACCGCCTCCAGGTCATCTCGACCTTTAGGGGTTTCTGTTGGATTACGCAGCTTGGCGTCGTGAGCTGAACTGTCCGATGACTTCGTCCCGTCTACGGACCGCTGACATACAGTACACACACGCGTATGACTCTCATATGATCATTGCTAGTCTGCGCTAAAACACAGAGTTACCCAGGTTCTTTCCAAATATATGTCTTGGAAGCATCATCATCGAACAGACAGAGCTCGCCATCCATCGAGGCAGCTGGTCGTCACTGGCGACTACTTTCGGTGAAGTATAGTGAGGAAGATTGATTGTTCACGTATGTTCGCGCCACGAACTCGAAGTTAGCACCGGCCGGGACTCCAGCGCCCGGGCTCTGTGAATTGCCATCGACCAATTGACACGCAATGTCGTCGCTGTGAAATCCGTCGGTAAGTATTTCCCGGAATTGCGAGATAATGGTCTAACCAATCATGACCGTGAATAAAGAGCGACGAGCTGATCGCTCGTCCGTAACTCCCACCTCTTACAAGCGATCATCATGTCCGCCGTACTCGAGATCGTACACCTTGACACCTCTGAGGCGTTCCGCCAGGACAATTCTATCATTGATACATCTCTCAGCTATGTCGCCGCATCCCCAGGCGCGCTAGGGTGAGCGTTGTGATTTCGATTGCCAAGTGATCATATGTTGAACGCGGTTGACAGGGTGTACTACGGAACGTTAGAAGAGGATCCCAATGTGGCATACATCGCCGTTGGTGAGTGACCATTATAGACAACTTCGTATGATTACACCGATCAACTCACACTGATATGCACATAGTCTGGGCAAAGATAGAGGACCACCATGCGCTTATCAACGATGCCGAGGTCTATCCCAAGTTGACCGGAGAGATAGCAAAACTAGTGACAGGGCCAATCAATATCCATCACGTCAACCTCCAACCAGTGGACGCGATCGCGACCGTTCTCAACGCGCCAGTCACTGCGATCACCCACATCACTGAGCTCAAGCCTGACGCCAAACCGGAGACAGTCTTCGAGCACCTAGCGTCATTGAATACGGCGGCAAAGTCGGCAGGACTTGCTGGGTTCCATGCTGGCACGTACGGAAAGGTTGTGGAGAATGATGAGTTGAGAACTATCACTGGTTGGGATGCGATCAACGTAGGTCATCCGGCAGTGGTTCTGAGTCTTCATGATCTTAACATGTCCTTGCTACGATACAGGACCACCGAGCTTCCAGAGAGCGGAATGCAGAGGTAGCCGCTGGCACAGCAAAGCTGGGAGAGTTCGTAGCTGGATACAAGACGGTGCACATCCAGCTCAAACCCTACCGGAAATACGAGGCTTGAGGCCTAATTGCGAGTTAGCATCAATGTTCGCCACCCTGTACAATAGCGAGCGAGCTGGCCGTTAGAATGACCACTCGTGAAGATGTGGAGTAGCTCGACAGAAGTAATAGAGCGTGTACAACTCACATTCAATACGCCGGTTCAGCTGAACACCGACATAACCGCTGTCAAGGGTGCCTTGGTGGATGTGCTGACCCCATGGCACACCGTGGTCCTGAGAGCGTAACCTTACAATACAGTTCCATACCCTCCTGCCATACTCGAGGCAGACTGGCGCACGCCCAAAACGACCCTGGATAAAGAAAGGAAGGAGGATGCTATGCTCTGACGGCGTCTCCTGCCCAAAGCAGGTCAGATGTCGTGCCTCACGGTGATCCATTGTGTTCTCGAACAAGATCTCAGCTGCGCACGACCCAAAGGCCCTACGAGATGCCACAGAACGCTGCTCCCGCGATCCTGGTCCCGCACACCCTCCCAGGGACTGGTTGCCTCGACCGGGGTGATGGCGGACGACGGGCGGTGGCCACATCAACATGTGCATCAACTCCCATCCAATAATCCCTCGACAGTTGCTAAGGATTGATCTCGCTGTGTCAGTCCGAGACAGGCCGCCGTGCGATAGCACACAGGAGGTGGTGTGGTGGGTCCGAGAAGCAAGAACAGAGTAGCGATCAGTTGGACGGCTGGGAATGCCGGTTGCTCATACACATGTGAGCGAAAGATGCAGAAGAGCAGCAGCTGAATACACCCAACATGTATTCCTGATGAATGGAAGCCACCATCAGTGTCAGCTCTAAGCCCGGCATCGCATGCGAAGCATCGGACGGGGACTAGGGACTGTACCTCTCGTTATCTGCTAGTGCATACTGACTGGCGAACGGTGCCGCCAGAACATTGTCAGCTGTTGCAGTGGTGGACGCTCCCATACTGGACGAGCGAGTCTAGGCAGTAATTATCTGTGTGACCTGAACGTTCTGTCAGAATGTGAGCGGACTGGATGCAGAGGACTAGATCGCACGTGTTGAGAGTCTCTGTCAGGTTTTGTTACACAGGCGTCTTCTCTGTGCTGGATATCTGCTACGTCACGACCGAGGGTGTTACAATGGAATATTCTCCCATCACACGCCCTCCGTGCACTCATTAATTTCATGCGCACTCATCCCCTTATGTGTGATCAGAGGTCAGTTCAGCCTCAGTTGACACCTCGTTTTAGACGCGGAAGATGGGCTGCACAGCAGACGCGAAGCCCTTGTGTTATAGTTCTGGACCCTCGAGTCCATACGTTTAGAGTATTGGTCGACAGTTCGAGGGCGAATGAGAGCGCGTGCAATTTTCAGCCAACCTAAGATTAAGATTTCATTGTCAGTGCCCCGACTGGCGTCGCAATCGAGCGGGGTAGGAAGATCTTCGCTTAATTAAGAAGGAGACGCATTCCTGTTTTGTGAGTGGACGTCAACACGTTGCAAGGACTCCGCTCATACCTGTGCAGGAACAATGCGGCGCGCCATAGCACGCTACTACGAAGGAGCCATACGGTAAACCGGGGCGCGTTCCTGTGGATCCTGTCGAGTCACTCTTCTGTGTTTGAGGAGAGTCAGCGATGTTATGCCGCCATTCGAACATCATAGAACTCGCGTACGTACGACTGAACAAGCACGCCTATACGGCCGCTCTGTGAACGGCGACCGGCGGCATCCCTGTGCGGCAGACTGGGTTACGGGTGAATTGGAAGCCGATGCTTTGTGTCTATCTGGCCGCGTGTTTTCGAGAGCCGGGCGTGGGGCTTCTGTGAGCGGCTTCTCTTCTTTGGCAAAGATAACAAGCACTCCGCCATGATGCACATAGAGCGGTGCAGTGGTAGCTGAATAGTGATATGCAAAGTCTGATTTGCGAAACTATACTCAGTTACCACTTCACCCTCGCTATGCGTTCTGAAAAGACAGATCAGACTATACGTCGCACTGAGGTTAAGCTTATAGCTTAGCAGGGGCCCACATGTACAGCCACGAAATCAGCTCCCAGCACATACGCAATGCGATCGAAGTCCCACCGGGATTTGTAACTCAAGAGAGAGTTGGCATACGTCGATCACCGTCCCGAGGATGACTTGTAGACTCAGCAGAGGAGTGGCATAAGTTCCGAGCGATACGAGTAGACCGTCTCATGCGCCGCACAATCGTGCAAACGCTACCAGAGATCGTCGTTCCGCGTAGGTCCCGGATGCACGGTCCTGCTAGGGGGAGAGTTATACAAAGACCGTGATCGGGTATGCGGCCGCCGCAGGCTGAGGTGTTCGCCTTCAGGATAGTGCATAGAAACCTTGACCTTACGAAGGCCGCGTATAAATTGCAGCGGTGCTGCGACGAACCTCTTCGAAGGCTCATAAGTGGCTGAATGCGCGCATTTAGCGGACTATTATTGGAACGATTAATCAAAGTAAACGGGTTACCATGTCTGTATACACAGTGCATAACTATGATGTATTGGACTTCATGTCGGCCGAATTACGAATGTTAGAGAATTAACGTTGGCGGACAAGACTCAACCATGAAAGCCATAACCAGACACGCCGGAACGACCCGGAACGGTCACGTGCCGAAAAACACGCGGATGAGGCGCGGGAACTTCATGTTCACATTTACTGCCGTTCTCTCTTTCATTCCACATTCATTTCAACGACGAGAGTCTGAATCTACAGGTCTAACTGTTCTCCATACTTCGATGAATTTGAAGTTCTAATGCTACCAACGCCTGAGTTTGAGGGCGAAATGTCGGTATAGAACATAGCGTACCGGGTCAACATGCGAAGATCCCGACAAACTCCTGTCAGTATGCTTCCGTGACACGGCGGCTTGTTTTCAAATCAGTCACCGTGAAAGGTACGTTGTATGTCGTTTCTTATTACGCGGACGCGTTTATGCATAACACTCGTCGGCACACAGGCATCTGGATTGAGTAGTGGCGTCTGCGATTCGAATCAGCGCTGAATTGGTGCGTGCAGGTTCGTAGTGCGTGCACACATCGAATCACACACACGGCATTGTCTCATCTGTCTTCTTATAGAGCGATATTGTTCCAGGAACATAGGATGTTTGAGGATGGGGCTCCGCTTGGGAAACATCATGGCTAGCTATGGCAACTGTCCCTGCCGCTGCGACGAAACAACTTCGCAGGCTTTCTGGTTCACATCGTGCTGACACTCCCTATCTGCTCGTCCACCTGCTGACCTTTCAACTGTGGTATAATGTCGCCATCTGGCGCCCAACTACTCGATAATGGACCCTTCGATTGCCGCCAGCCTGTTGCCCGGAAGTTTGGCGGGTTCGCTCTGGGTATTGTACCACAACTGCATCGGAGAGCAAAGCTACGCTAACCGCATCCATCTGGTTCTGCGCCTCTTTGGTGGTCGCTACTCCTGTCCACTCACCAACTACGGATTTCTTCATCCACTCTGGCTACATTCTCCCATCACTGGTTCCGATCCAGATCTAATGGGATTCTATCTAGTGCCTACCCTCTGGGTTAGTGTTCCTTACTCTGAAGCCGTTCTGAAACGTGTTGCCTCAACCTCCTCTACGTCTGGCCTCGACTCTAGGGCGTGGAACAAAGAAGCTCCTGCCGTACTTCGGGCGATAAGTCCTGGTGCCACCGAACGCCGCTCTGTGCTGTCTCGCCGTACGCACGCTCCACGCATGCTGCTTGTGCCAGGCGGGGTTTACGCCGCGAAGACGCGTTCAATAGCTGGCGTTTGCGCCTCCACAGCAATGCAAACGAAGCCCGGCGGGATGCATGTTCGCGGTCCCTAAACCGTATGGATCTTAGCCCTACTCGCGCTCGCCTCGTTTCTCTCACGACTCGTATTCCGTCGTATCTGCATACAGTGCGCTTCCTCGTTTGGCACGGCAAGCCGCCTGCGGCCGATGCGCTCTGATATTCACGTGACCGAGTCTATTCTGCTGCTCCCGTCCCCAAGTCATCGATAACATTGGTTGCTTATCGGATCTCTCTGCCACCGTCACGATGAGTGAACGTGAAGCTAGAGGTACGTGGCTTTCTGCAACGAGGCAGTCATTGAGCCAGTAAAGCGGTACGGGTCTCTTTTAATACCTCCCTGTCTCACAGGAACTGACATTCTTCTTGCTGTAGACGCAAATTGAAGAAGTGATCTGAGAGGTTCTTCTGATCTACTCCTATGCTCGACCATGGTTCGATACCTTCGTGGAGTGCACTATGTGCGAACTTATGGTGCGTTCGAAAGAAAAGAGGTCATTTCGGCGGGGAGTGACTATGAAGTCCGCTCAGCTTCGCGCATCGACGGAATTGTGCGAAGCTCAGAGGCTTGCGCAAGCCATTTGTACGCTGCGTGATAACTTACGGCTCAGGGTGAGCTGTACGTCAGGTGCGCAATTTTGCGATCTACGACATCGAGGATCTAGCTTTCTTCATCGTTATCTAAAATGCTCACTGATCTCTCGTTAGGACTTCCAATATTTTAGTGGGGGCGCGTGCAGTCAATTTCGCAAAATGCCGTGATGGCGGGGATGCGATCTGTACTCCGTCGTACATTGATCTTTCAGCTACGTCCCGTCCTCGTTGTCCAGGATTTGCGAGTCGCTGGGATGATCACTATGCGTGGAACCTTCCTGCCTTAAGGCAAGTATGCGCCATCGTTTCCCGCGATCTCGTGACTACCGTCGCTAGTATCAGTCAGCGAGTTGGGTCCATTCCAGGACGTATTTGACGTGTAGGGCAAGGGGCAAGTTTTTGATGGCGACTAACATCGGGCTAGTACAGCACTTGCGCCCACATACGGACTGCGGAGCGGTCGACAGAGGTAAGTGAGTTAGCTGTGCATCAATATAATGCCTTTAGCCATGCTTGCAAGTATATCCGGGTACAGTGGTATCAATCACGAGTGCGTCCTTCCCTCTCTTATGGATTTTCCAGGCTGGAAAAGAGCCTCTGATGGCCCCACTTGCCTTGAGAATAGGAAGAATTGGCGAGTGTAGTACTCCTCCGAACGGCGTGGAAGACTTCACCACGCACCATGGTCCTTGAATGTGGCAATTGACACATCATCTTTCATTTCGCTAGGTCCATATGCCGAAGCGTATCTTTGTTCCAACTTCCACATCAAACATCGGCGGCAGCGTTCGGCCTGAAGACTATGTATATGTGGACGTACGCTTGCAAGTCCGCCAAGGCTTCCATCAATCTCAAACGGGCATAGCCCACCCGAGGACGCCCGGGTGGAAGTCGGCTGTTTCCTGCGGTATGAGGCGTACCTCGTCGCCGTGAAATTGGTAGCCTGCCGCATGCTACGAGCCGTTCATTTCCAACCTCCACGTGTGTGGTGCGGTGCGTTTCTGAGGCACAAGGCATACAGTGGGCGAGCGGACCGCGGCTGGGGCAAAGGAGACTAAACAGATCAACGAGGACGGAAGCTTCGGATCGGAACTTCAGGACAGGAAGATAGGACGAGGTCGCAGCAAGGGAGGATGTCGTGTAAGGTGGCTTTCGAAGTAAGTCAGCAGTTGGGTCTATTCTGAAGGGAATGAGAATGATATCAAGGCTGGTTACCCCGAATGTTCAGTGGCATCCCAGCGTTTGCCATAGTACTGCGTAGAGGCCACAAGGCAGACCCCTGGGACTGCTTGTTATAATATCTATTGGTTTATACAGCCTTCTAAACAACGTTGACCAATTCTGCCACGATAGACGATGTGGAGTTCAAGCCTTTGCGACACTGTGAGACTCTCACCAACCTGGTCCCTCTTTTCTGCGCGCGCGAGTTGGACTCTCCTTCGCTCGCCGCAACACTGAAGACGCTACGTCTGACTTGGCGTAGGTGCTATCGGGATGATTGACTTTGTGAGGCGTTTCGGGCCCATTCAGCGGGAATCCGGCGGGCGGCAAATAATATCGGGTTAGATATTGCGGATCTTTAAAATTTTAATTCCACAGTCGGTCGACTGAGCGCCCATCCCGGTCTCTGTTTCCCTCATAACCATCCAGTCGAATTCCAGTAGAGCTCTGTCTCCCCTCGCCGACTCGTAACGCCTACCAGTAAATGCCCTCCATCCTCAACCTCAAGTTCAAAGTTGGTTTCTCTGGCTCGCCAGCATTTCCTTCTTTGACTTATAATTGACTCGCGACTTGCAGGGGAACAAGTCCTTCGTCCCTTTCAGTAACTTGAGCGATGCTGATTCACTAACCAAGACATGGAAGGTGCGTGTATCTGCAACTCTATCGTCATCGTAACACCAACATACCATTCTAGGTATGCACGAAGGTCGCAGGCTTCCTCGAGCAAGGTCAGAGGCTCGAGAACCTAAGCTGGCGGCTATGGCACCTCCAGAACCTCATGGTCGACAGCGACAACGCCAAGTCCAAACGCGAATTTCGCAAGCTGTCGAAGACTATGAGTGACAAGTTGGACAAGGAGAAAGGAAGGTGTGTAGTCATTTAGTTATTTCCTCATCGCCACTCCCCGACCGGCGTTCGCCGGTTGGTACTGTATCGTTGTTGTTGGTCGAGTTGGACGACCTCCACGACACGCGCAACCTCCGCTATCGTTCTGAACTCAGACCGACACTACATGGGCAACTGGGATGGCGCGTCCTTCGGTTCTTCGCCATTCTTGCAGCCCAGTAGTGTTTGCCCGAGACTGTCCCGACAGCGATAAGGGTTCAATGACGTCTCCCAAGCGAGTGCCCCCCGTGCTTACTTGCTCATGGCGGTACTTTTTTGCTTAATCGCATCCATGCTTCTTGTCTGACGTATGAGCTGTTGCTTACTCGAGTTCTAATCGGTAGGAGCATTGAAGAACTGCAAGCCCCTGGCTTCAGGCGCAACCACAGCACCGACGTTATTCAACAACGCGCCATCGAGAAGGAGCGTGAGCGCGAGGCTCACCAGAACGGCAGGCTCAACCGCATGCAGTTCACCTTCAGCGTCGACCAACCCGCGCAGCCGGCCACTTCTGTGCCGTGCCAGAAGCCCGATCTCAAGCCTTCGGCTGAGTTCAAGGACAACAACGGCAAGCGCGGCAGGCCCGTAACTCGCTCGTCCACAAACACCAACGACAGCGAACCGTCTCTCACTGCGCGAGGTCGCAAGCAGACCTCCTCCAACTCTGATGCTCTTTCTACGACCTCCGCTGACGACCCTTACGCCACTGCTGCGCTCCGTTTCCCCTCCCTCTTCTCTAACGACTTTGGCCCCTCGGCCCTTTTGTATCCAACACCCACCCTTACGAATGGTATGACCTACGGCGAAGGCACGAATACGAATTCGAACGATGGCCTAGCCATCCCTCGCCCCACCATCGAACTCCCTCTGGACGAACTGCTCAGCGCAGATAGCCCCGGCGGCTGGTCCATTGGTGCTTTCAACACCACCGACTCCCGCTCCTCTGAAGCCTTCACCCCATCTGAAGATGTCGATATGAAGCCTAGTCCCGAAGACAACACCCTGAACTCGTCGTCCGCTTTGCGCAACCACCCTCAGCTCTCGCACATTGAGGATGTTGTACCGCGCACCATCACTCCCTCGCGTCTCGGCCCTAACCCCGTGGCTAGTGCGACGCCCATGACCACCGGCAAGCGTCCATCTCTGCATCTGAGGACGCAATCTGCAAGCACGCGCTCGTCAGGCCCCAGCGCGACGCCGGTCAGCGGTCAACAAAGCAGCACGAACAACTCGGCGCCAGGTGGTGTCAAGGCCGAGTGCTCGAACTGTGGTGCCACTCACACGCCTTTGTGGCGTCGCGGTCTCAACGATGAGCTGAACTGCAACGCCTGCGGCCTCTACTGCAAGCTTGTGAGTAGCACCTGCCTGCGACTTAAGCATCCTGCTTATTCTCTCTTAGCACAAACGACCTCGGCCTAAGAGCATGCGTAACAATCATGGCGAGGGCCGCGCCCAGACCGCGCCTCGCCAGGAGTCTCAGGAAGTCGTGGCGCAGTGCTATAACTGCCACACTACCGCTACGCCCCTTTGGCGCAAGGATGACGAAGGCAAGACCGTTTGTAATGCGTGCGGGCTTTAGTAAGTGTTGCCCCTGTCCCCACAATAACACATACTAATCATGACGTTTAGCTACAAGTTGCACGGCTCTGCTCGGCCCATCTCGATGAAGTCAGATGTGATCCGCAAAAGGGCGCGCCATGATGCCCGTCGTGCTGGCGGCAACTCGTCCGAGACTCCGTCTGCGAGCCCAGGAGCGAGCCGCCGCGCGTCCCCAGAAAACGGCACCCCTACTCTCGCGCCTGATTCATCGACGTCTCACTCGCCGGACGAACATGCGTACAGGCCGCCTACGCAATCCGAGCTCATGACCGCCCTTGGCGCCGCTCAGAATGCTAGCGAGAACGGCGAGAATTCGTACATGCCATTGTACGGTAACCAGTACCCCGGACCGTACCACCCCGACTACTTGCAGGCGCAGGCGTACTCTGGGGATAACTCGGAGTTCGAGGGTTCGGATGCGCGCAGCGCGAAGCGTCGCCGGATGAGCAATGACTCAGCATCGGAGCCACCGTCTTCGGCGACGTCGTACAGCTCCTACCCCGATTCGACTTTCTCGTCATCGTCTTCGAGCTCTCAGCGGTCCTCTCTCGAGTTCCCCTTCTCGTACTCGTCGTATGGTCTGTTCCGTGGGGCGACGAACACGTCGTCGTTCTGGCACCCGCCGATGCTCCCGCCGGACAGCTCTCCACAGTTCATCCACCCTCCGATGCTTCCTCCGGAGGACTCGCCTATGGATTACCTCCACATGCACAACGATGAAACGGATGCTCTGTTCAACACGTACCTTCACCCTCCTATGCTTCCGGCTCCCGAGGATTCGCCCAAGGGCTCCCTTCACCCGCCGATGGTCCCACACGAATGGGGCACCGCCTATGACTTCTCCCACGACAACGGTATGCAAGCCTACTGAGCCATCGCTCTTATCCACGCACATGCGCGCCCCCTTTTCCATATCGGACTGCTGGTCACGGACGATCGTCGTGTAGCTTTCTCACATCGTCATCTGGGTTTTCTCATTTGCATCTCCTTTCTTTCGTCCTTGATGTATCACGTCCTCCACGGCTTCGCTTCATGTTTAGACGGTAGACCGTCCCGCCTCCGCTGCATCAGCACTCCTCTCTACGCTCATCCATCATCCCAGTGTTTTTCGCTTGTTCCGTCTCACCTTCATCGCATTCTTATCTTTTCCTCCGATCTCTCTCTCCCTCTCAGCATTCAATTCGCTGCCATATATCCATAGGTGTTTCGACTCGTGCATCTTTCCTCGCTTCTCTCTCTCTGTCCGCCTCACTCTCCGCCCTTTGACTCGGCATCCGTTCTGTTCTGCTCTTTTTCATTGCCCTCCTCTTTCCCATTCTCCTCTCTCAAGAAGTCAAACCGGTGTATCATGAGTAGCACAGCGAAGGGCTTCGCTAATCAAGTCCCAAAAGTCTCCGTCCCGTCTCTTTCGGTAGTCGTAGTAGTAGTATAGATATTTATCCATTGATTCGTGGCCGTTACATTATAGTTCGTTAACGTCGCATCTCGTTGCATTTAGTAGAAACGTGTGCGCATTCAGACTGTGGCTTGGTAACCGTCGATTGGACAACGCTAATGTATCATACATTGTTCTGGTAAAGCTGGACTTGCACAAATGCGTGAGGCTCTCCTGATGCGCTCTAATGCACTGCATGGATTGCCCGGTCGATGCCGTGAGCCAAGGAACATATTGCCAGTTGCGTGCTACCGACGTGCCTGTACCTGTATTGGCAAAGTCGAGTCGACAGCACGGATCCTGGATATACTGTACCGCTGATGTCGGTGGTGAAAATAACAACAAGGGCGATATATCGAGGCTAGCGACGCAGGTAATTAGCCTTTGCCATCGCGCCTCGCGGCGTCGAGACATGTTGCCGTTGCTCCCGTCAGGGCTGAGGGGAACGAAGGATGGAAACAAAACTGCAAGGGAAAGTCAGCAATGTGATCCTCGCGGCACGTTTATGGTCTAACCGGGACGACTCACTGGCGGGCTCGTCGGCCGATGAAAATACAAAGTGATGCGGCAGGTGAATTTGGCCCCCAACCACCCAGACGGACACGGGCGTTATCGTGCCACTGCGTCTAATTCAGATAAGACGGACGGGTGACCCTGCCGCATGTTGGTGCATCGGCTTCGATGGGTCCGTGTATTCGCTGGGGCCCGCTCGGAGATTGTGCTTGCGGGAGATGGCTTCTTCTGGACGGGCTTCGTCATGGCACTAGTGCTGCTGTAATGTACCGCAAGCGTGATCAGCGAAGGCAAGTAACGTTATGAACCCTCAGCTGCATTGGAGTTGTGTCACAGGCTGTGCACACGCACTGCAGCCGAAGAGGGTGTGTAGGAGTGGAACACGTCTCATGTCCGGGGGCAGGTGTGTCAACGCTCTCGGGAGAAGATAAATGCATATCCATCATGAAAAGAGACAAGGGTTTTTTTGTTAAGATTCGGGGGTCGTCTACGTACAACATGGTAACTGGAATGATAGAACATGTACATACGGCGTACTGGCTTACCTAAATCCCCCCACAGCCTGGCAGAGCCGACGCAGCTAGGCGGAATTAGAGACCCCACCGCAGGAGATGCGAGCTGTACTCGGATAGAAGCCTGAACCTAGAGACGAAACGGGAATACGTCAATCATGAGAACTGTGATGCATAGGGAGCAGAGCGTTCGTAGGAAAGCCGTAATCAGAAAAGTAGTTGTAGTCTCGACACGGGTGTTAAGACAGGGATAACTGATATGAATAGTCTCGTCATATAAAGCGGGGCCAAAGGGCCCTGAGAATGAAAGGGATGGGGCTGGAGGCAATGGACTCACCAGGTGTCTAGACGTCGTTACGACATTCCCTGTTGCTTAGCCGTATAATCTATCAACGTTTATATGAATGAGGAACGCGGCACTTGGAGGGGTAACGCGATGGTCATCGTCAGTAAAAGCGTTTCGGGCGTCGAAGAAAATGCCCGAAAAAATCCGCAGTTTAGGGCAGGTCGGTTCGCGTGATAGGAAATGCACACTCCGTCAATTCACTGATTGAGTATTCGCCTGCCCGCCTCCTGCAACCCGCGGGGATATCAATCCTACTAGACGAATCTTCACACTCGAAATACAAACTCACGCTTCTGCAGCCTCTGAATTCGAAAGTGCACACCGCCACCATGCTCGCTGCCGAACTAACTCACTCTAGCTCTACGCTGTCGAACACGACGATAACGGCCGCTGACACTGATACGCCGCCTCTGTTCAACCTGGCATATGCACGAGGAAAGGTGATAAGTGCGACTTATTTATATGCTTTAGATGCTGTTCATGAGGTCGTCGTCTTATCACGAGTCGCACTGCATGTGATGGATTGGACTACTTCTGCCGCTTCGTGGTGTGCTCGTCACATGGCGGCTTTCCTCGTCTTCGGTGTTAACGAAATATATATCGCTGATCCAGAGAGCATGAGAGCGACAGCGGCCCAAAAGCCAACGTTGACCCCCACGAGCCCGCGAAAATGGTGGCAGTCTCGCTCTACGCGTCCCTAGCCGCTATTCTGGCTACCCGCGTCCATGGACAGACATGGTAAGTGGTTCAAGCCAACTGATCTGCGAAGCTGAATTCTGACAACCCTCAATTTGTGCACTTCATAGGTGTGGTAAAAATTACATGGCTTCTTCGCCCATTGTCCCACCAGGTGGACAATTCCCCACTCCAGCGACGTCGGCTGACCCTCTGGTTGTCTTCCGCTGCGCACCCGCAATACGCCCGTATCTGCCTGAGGACGTCCTTACCCCCGCGGCGTTTATTATTGACACGCCCTTGACACATTCGAAGGTCGTCGATGCGCAGGCAATCAGTCTCCCGGCGCACGGCGCACCAGGGAGCCTCGCTGTAACCATCAGCGTGGCAGGACATATCCTGGCCATAGGCAACGTCCCGTTGAACGCCACCAAATTCGAGATTCCGTTCACCCTAGCGGGGCTCAAGCCGCAGAGCAATGCTTACGACGTGTCCTGTTCCGCTGTGTATGCTCCCATTGGGGCGAAACCACAACGGTTCGCGGCTTCTTCGGCGCTGTCGTTCCTCCCGTCGCCACCAAAGGGCAGGTCTGTCACCAAGATGGACTTGCGTACTGGAGCGTTACTTGCGAAGCCTGCTACTGGTGCTGGCGGACCTTACGAGAGCGTGTTCCCGATTGGGTTCTACACTGATTTCGGCGGGTATCTTGCGTCGAATTTGACGCTGCTCGACGACCTGAAAGCGCAGGGGTGAGTGCAGCTATGCCATCTCGCAATGTTATCTTACAATACTGACGTCATACATTCATCCTTCCCGCAGTTTCACAGTGGTAAGTACAAGACATGCTGGGCCGTCCGCCCAACCTGCAGCTAATGATTTGGAAGGTTCATCCCGTGCCCACGTTTGACAACCTCACCGCTCTTGACGCCGTACTGGACCGCATGCAAGAACTTGGGCTGTACCTGATGTACGATATGCGATGGTAAGGGTCTATATTGCAAACCCTTTCCCAACAATGTTGATGTATTGCAGGACGTACATGAACTCAACCGCTGTGACAGAAGAAGTCAACCGCATTAAGAACCGCCCTAATCTACTGCTCTGGTACGTCATTTCTGCTCCCTAGAAATAAGCTTATTTCATGTGATATGTTTTAGGTATACGGGTGATGAACCTGACGGGACCTCAGGTCCGTTTCCCATTGGGCAGTTTATGTCTGTGATCGCCCACCGATTGACCATTGGACAGATCCGCTAAACGCCACATCCCAATCTTATGATCTTATCTACTCGTTGGATGGATACCACCCTGTGTCGCTCGTGCTGTGAGTTCCACATCGACAAACTCAAAATCTAAGACGGTGATTGACTAATAATGCCTCCAATGAAGCAACTGTGAGAACTACTACTTCACAGAATACACCGCAGGTAGCGATATCGTCATGCAAGACACGTACATGATCGGAAACAACGTTACCTTCTCCAGCCAATGGGGGTGCGTGCCTACTTTTCTGCGGGTTGTGGATCAGTGTTGACGGAGGAACGACAGAACGGTGTGCACTCCTGACTACGGCGATTGCGGCTGCGACAACTGCAAAGGGTCCTTCGAGGACATCAGCACGCGAATGGACGAGTTCGCGGAGCGGCTTTGGGCGGACGGCTGGGATCGCACGAAGGCGGTGTGGACGGTCCCGCAGGCGTTCGGCGATGACACGTTCGTACTTCTTGCAATATCGCGTGTCGCAGCGGGATACTAACCCTTCTTGGATTCTCCCGCGATAGGTACTGGAAGCGTCAACCTACAGGCCAGGAGTACGTCGTTCAAGCTGTGCTAGGCATCAACCACGGCGGACTTGGCGTCGTTGCATGGAACGACCCGACGACGCCAGACATCAAGGCTTCCGCGTCACTCCTCGCAAAGTCATTGTCTACGATGAAGCAGTTCATCCTCAACCCGTCCGCCAAGTTCTCGCACGTCGTCGTCAACCGCGTAGACGTCGGGATATGGAGCGTCGGTGCACAGACGCTTGTGTTGGCGACGAACCTCAACTATGCGCAGGTGACGGTCAATTTGGATGGGCTCTTGCCTAAGGGCGTTGTTGAGAAGCAGGTGTTGGATAGTGGGGCGAAGGTCCAGGGAAAGCAGCTTGTGTTTCAGTCGGTGGGCACCGGTGCTTTTATTCTCAGCTAAGTCGTCCCGAAGGGGCACACAATCGTTCTGTGTGCAGGTCGACAGTATTCTACATCTGTGCTAGCAAATACTAGCGTATATCTCGATACCAAATGTCGTGCTGTCCGTACTAGCCAACGATATTGCAGCCAAAGTGCTCGGCGACGTGTTTAAGGCTAGCATCACCACCACCAGACTTCTGTCTCGGCATCGGACGTGCGTGACGTGCGTAGCGTACGTGCGGTAGCGCATCACCCCTTCTAGCGTTCCTTCGCGGGCATTACGGTGAAATTCGAAATCGTCAAATGCTAAACCCCTTTGGCCCAGTTGATGGCGGGGGCCTTATCATAATGAAATCCTGGATCGCAGACAACGCTCGTATGTTCCGAGCCAGGGCCGGCGATAGCCATGATACTGGAAGCCCCTGGTGTTCCGCTCACCGCGGCCGCCGAGCGGCTTAGCAGCAGGTATGAAACGTTATCGCGAGTCGTCACTTGTCTGAACCTTGTTTTAGGTGGATAGGAGTCCGAGGAGGTGGCTTGAGGATTATTTATTACTGTATTGGATGTCGAGGTGAAGTTGAAGCCACAGTATTCCTCTATCCAGAATGGCTGATGCAGCATATAGCAAACTCTCGTTCGTGTTGTATTGCACTGTCTAGGGGTGTGATGTGCCGAATTTGCCTGTACACAAGTTACGGCTAGCTTAAGCGAGTAGCTCCACCAGTATGCTGTCCATACAGTAGGTAGGATATTCTGATCACTACTCAGTGTGGGGCTGAAGGACGGATAGAATCAAAGCTTTACGATGCACTGCCTGTGAGGCTTTACAAGCTTTGCCAGTAGAGCGATACCATCTCACGGCTGATCACTTACGAATATCATCGCAGCATTTCTGCATATCTTTTTCTGACCGAATATAATTTGGGAGGTCCCCACAGTCAACGACTGATGTGTCCCCCTCGGTCATCTCAAAGCTACTGGCCACAAAGTGGTTGCCTGAAATAGACTCTGACATAATTCTCGGCACCTGCCGGGAGATCGAGTGGGCGCGTATTTGTGGTAAGAGAACAGCTTCCAAGTTATACCCTTCGACTTGTACCACCTTCCCAGACGCTTTGACTCTGCTCATTACATCTGCTTCATCATCGTAATATCGTCAAAATCTGGGCCTGCGATTTGGAGGTGGAAAACCAGGATTCTCCGGACGCACTTTCCTTCCGAGGACTCGTAATTGGCTAGAGATCATTGCAGCATCTCTATCTACTTCAGGATCGCTACTTAAGTCGCTCTTGAGGCTTCAAGGCGTCGCTCAGTGCGCGGGATGACAGTACCAAAGGCCAAGAGGGCAGCTCCGAAGCCGCTACCGCCTCGTATACACCAGGCAGCGATGCCTGCACCGACTCAAGTACCCTCAGTGCCTTCTTCGCCCGCCCCGGCGGTCGCGAACGGGAAGAAGAAAAAGAAGAAGAGGGGAAAGGGAAAGAGTACTATGGCGGAAGAAGAGGACGATGGTGACGATGATATTCCCGAGCTGGAGCCTTTGCACTCTGTCCTGAACGGTCGCACGACTTCACACACCGGTCTGTCTCCTGAACTGGAATCCGTTCATCTTTCCACGACTGCGTCGTTATCTGCTTCCGTCGCAGCTGCTGCGAGGCTTAATCCCACGGAGGCGGCTGAAGCAGAACTCCTCGCGACTGCAGACCATCTTGCTCGGAGTATGGAACTGGACTCGACGAATACTGTTGTAAACGAAGAATATTGGGCGTCGTTTCCGGAAAACCTCCGTACGTTCGTGCGCAATACTTACTCGCAGCTCAATGCACCTGGCACCGAACATGAGAAGACGCAGGCGATGTACGCAATCGCTCAGCAATTACATTCGGGGACGGGCCTCGCGGCTGGAGCGACTGGACTCAGTCTCACCGCTAGTACGACAGTTAAGGGCGTAACACGCAGTGCAACTACAAGGTTCCCTCCTGGATCTTTCCCGACATCTCTACCCTTCGAGTCATCGCTTTTTAACGACCCTGCGTTTACGGTGGCAATGGAGCAAGCTGCCGCTGCAAATGGCTTGCAGGTGCATCCCCCCGGCGCAGATCCCAACACGGCTCAATCTCCCGCCAATGTGGTGCTGCTAGATGAATATGGCAGTGAGGATCCTGAGGACGAGTACTATAGCGAGGACGAAATTGATGACATGGAGGACGATGAGATTCGTGCTACCGCTGCTCAGTTTACGCTGCGCTACCCGGAGAGTGTAAGCCCCGACGAGGATGCAGATTACTCTGCGGTGAACGGTCGCAAGAAGAACAAGAAGAAAAAGAAAAAGAAAGCAGGAGGGCACGGTGCTGATGTTAATCCCAATTATATCGGCCAACAAGCGCCAGAAATGCCGGCGCTTGTAGGGGCAAATGCGCCGAGCACGCCGGCGTCGGTGGCCGCCGTACCGGCCTCAAATCTTCCTGTCTCTGCCTCTCACAACCGAATGCCTGCGCCGCGACCTCCGCCTGCTGCGAACCCGCCACCAAGCTCTCGTGCTGCGGGCAAACAGCCTATGTCATATACTGCACCTGCGCCTGCCGCCAATCCACCTCCCCCCAGTCGCCGCGCAGCATCCAAAGCACCCATCACCTCACATGCTTACCAACATAACCATGCACATCACCACCCATCGCCCCCATCCTCCAATGCCTCTGCCCCTCACAAGCCCAGACCTCCAGCGAATGGCACAGCTCAGACCCCGCCAGCGAAAAATAATAAGATTTGGAGCACCAGTACGACGGAGGAGAGAGAACGGATCAAAGAGTTTTGGCTGGGATTGGGGGAGGAGGAACGACGGAATCTCGTGAAAATCGAGAAAGAGGCTGTTTTGAAGAAGATGAAGGAGCAGCAGAAACATAGTTGCATGTGCGCTGTCTGTGGGCGAAAGCGGTCTGTGCTCCTTGTTCCTTCTCTCACCGTTTGCCCACCCGCTGACATGCGCATTATTCTATATCTGAATTATTGCTTCTTCTCGTCGCTATCCCCACTTGCACTTTTGCTCTCGCCAATCTGACGCCGTCCATCAAAACGCCTTTATGGTCAACACTCTTGGGTTGAAATAGGAATGCAATTGAGGAAGAGCTCGAGGTACTGTACGATGCTTATTACGAGGAGCTAGAACAGTACGCGAACTACCAGCAGCGATACATATCCTCCGGTGGTACTCTTCCCCCTCCTCAGGGTCCGGGACCGTTCCCTGGCAGTGTCGAGCTCGACAAGAACGGCGCCGTGATCGGTCCACATACCGTTACAAATCCACCGCCTCGAGCCAAAAACGGCGTAGTAAACGGCAGGAAGGCGGTAAAGCCTGCCGCTGAAAGCGAGTTCGAGGAGGATGACCAAGAGGAGGAGGAATACGAAGAGGAGGAAGATTACGAGGATGAAGAGGAGGAGGAGGAGGAAGAAGAGGAAGAAGAGGAGCCCGAGGCTGAGGAGGATGAGGAGGCTAAACAGACTGAGCGCAGGCCTAATGTCGCGCGACGTCGAACGGCGAACGGCAAGTCCGCCAACCGTGACGGTTTAGTGAACTTTGGGAGTAACCTAACTGTCACAGGTCAGTCCATTCCCCTCTTCGATCTTGAAGTTCATGTTGATTCCTGTGTTCTCAGGGGCAGGTAATATATTGACAGTAGCCGATGATCTCCTCAAGAACGACGGCCAGAAATTCCTCGAGATGATGGAGCAGCTGGCGGAGCGCCGCATGCAGCGTGAAGAGGAAGCTGCCGCGGATGTGGAAGAGGATAGCGAAGAGGAGGAGGAGGAGGAGGGCGATGAGGAAGAGGAGGAAGAGGAGGAAGAAGAGGAGGAGGAAGAGGAAGAAGAGGAAGAGGTAAGGCATTCATGTACTGAAGTCACACGACCTAACTCATTCCCCATAGGTGATGACTGAGGAGCAGAAGATGGAGGAGGGCAAGCGGATGTTTTCTATCTTTGCTGCGCGAATGTTCGAGCAGCGGGTGCTGCAGGCGTATCGCGAGAAAGTGGCTCAGGAGCGTCAGCTTCAGCTCTTGCGGGAACTTGAGGATGAGGATAAGATCTCAAAAGAGCGGGAGGCAAAGAAGCAGACGCAGAACCAAAAGAAGAAGGACAAGAAACGGTTAGTGAGGCTGAGGGGATGCCAATATCACCTACTTATGTGTATGACAGTCAGCAAAAGCTTGCAAAGGAGGAAGAGCGTGCGGTCAAAGCGGCTGAGAAGGCTGCGGAGGAAGCTGCTCTGAAAGCCAAGCAAGCCGCTCAGGAGGAAGAGAGCCGAAAGCGTCGAGAGGAAGAGCGAGCTCGACGAGAGTCGCAGCGAAAAGCACAGGAGGAAGAGAGGCAGCGCAAGGAGGAGGAGCGACGGAAGCGTCTAGCTGAAGAGAAGGAACGGGAGGCAGAGCGTGAGCGAAAGCGCAAAGAGAAAGAAGAGAAAGCGAAGCAGGAACGCAAAGAGCGCGAAGAGCGTGAGCGAAAGGCTCGCGAGGAACGGGAAGCCAAGGCAGCTATTGAGAGGGCTGCTCGTCGAGAGAAAGAGCAGCAAGAGAAAGAAGAGCGCGAGAAGAGATTGGCAAAGGAGCGGGAAGAGAAGGAAAAGGCTGAACGAGAGAAGGCTGAGAAGGAAAAGGCAGAGAACGAGCGGCTCGAGAAGGAGAAAGCGGAGAAAGAGAAGCTTCTCGCCCAGCAACGGGCTGCTGCTAAGCCGTCTCGACCGCCCGCCTCGCCTCGTAATGCTACTGCCTCTGGTTCCTCTCCTCGCACGGTCAGCTCTTCCGTACCTCCAAAGAAGAACGGCAAATCTATCGCCAGCCCACTACCTCTACCTCCTCTTGCTCAGCCTATGCGACAGCCGTCACAACGGCCTTCTGTTCTGACCAACCCTCCGCACCCTCACCTACAAGTTCCTCCCCAGCACCAGATACCTTCACATTTGTCAACACCGATCACGCCGCTGTTCTCGCCAACCAACGGGCTCCCACCGGGTTCTGCTCTGTCCCCTCGAGTACCTTATATGCCACCTGGACCATTCGGTGGCAGCTTTATTCAGGGTCCCTCAATGCCGCAAGGTCCTCCTCCGTTGGCTCCTTCTGCTGTTCCTCGAACGTTTGGTGCTGGTCCTCCGTATGATCCTGGGTATGCCCGTAACCTGGCTCCTCCTGCTCCCATTGCGCCCCCGACAAAAGCTGGGCAAAACTCTCTTGCATCGCCAACGCAGCTAGCTCCTGGTCCTCCTGGCAGGAGATCTTCTATGGCCGATCCTGGACCTATCACAAGACCGTCTGCCTCGATTGCCCCAATTGCTCGCCCGGCCGTTGAGCCAACGGGCTCTGGGTCAACATCGCCTAGCCGTCGGTCGCCGAGCCCTAAGGGTGTACTTGGTTCGTCGGCGCTGGCAGCAGATGATGACGAGATTGTTTCAGCCCCTCCTCGTCGGACAGCTGTCCCTACTGCAGTAGGATGGGGGCCTGCAACAGCAAGCCCTCGTAGCAACGGACCCGACATGCGTGCGCCTTGGGGGCCCGGGTTTTCGCCTCGGCCGCCTGTATGGAATGCTACACCGACAGTTCCTGAATGGCATGCGTCTCCTCCCTTCTATGGCACTCCTTTTTCTAGTCACAATCCTTCTCCGCCACCTCACAGCGGTTCTTGAACTCACGTCGACTTTGCATCAGCATCCTCCATCGTTATATATCATCACTCGCAATCCTGTTGTTATATCTGACTAGCACGCCACTGACGATCAATACATTAAAATAGTGAACTACCCTATCGCGTGTGACGTTATAAGTATGGTCAAAGTAGTTTGCTTGAAGCCGCAGGCGCAATCCGACTCCGGATAAGCTTGACGATGTACAGCGGAAATGCACTAATAGCTACGATTACAGCTACTTTCCATGCGAAGCGTACCGATAACACAAATGTGAGATCTAGTAGTTGTCAGTTAGAAGCGTAAGAGGAGAGGTAGGTGTTGGGACACACCAAAGTATTCGGGTAGGAACACTAGACTGAGCGCATATAGGAAGAACGTCGCGACCTCAGAAATAACCATATAAAGATGCCTACAAAGCAATGCTTAAGTTCACTAAGTCATAGAGGACTAGTTCGATCACTGACCAAGTCGTGATCTCGAGCGCAACCATGATGAGTTCGTTGAGCACCAGGGCGGTGAACGAGATAGACACTATATTCAAGAACTCATTCTCGAACAGAACCAATGACATGATCATGATAGCAGCTCCTAATCAACACGTTCATCATCAAATCCTGAGAACATTTGAGCGGACGTACCCTGATATAAGCTGATCATTGTCCACATGAAGAATGTCTTGAAGGACAGTACACGGCCCTGTCGCATACAAACGTCAGCTTGATCGCTGGCGTTCTGACATATGTAGCAGCCAACCTTGACGAGATCCTTGTACAACTCAGGGTACAGGAGGGCCAAATCCTCGTTAACATCTCGATCAAGAACCAGAGAGAATACCGGTGCCATGGTGTAGACTGTGGCATATCCCGCCATGAGCCAGCCCTGATACAGCGCTATAGGCGCAAAGTAGAATATTGACGAAAAGACCGCTTGCATGATGGAGATGATGAGACCACGGTGAATGACGAACTGCGCAAGTTTAGCGGAGCGGCGATACGAATTACGACCGTGCCATAGAAGGAGCTTGGTGAGGAAGCTGAATTGTGTGACTGAGAAGTCGGCAGCCAGAGACGCTTGTTTGCCCTCCTTTCCAACGATACCCACACCTATATTTCTTTCAGCCTCCTGCTTATTAACAGCGCATATACTCGTACTTACCTACGTCGGCCGCTTGAATCATGCTGACATCGTTTCCGCCATCCCCGATGCAGCATACACGCTTCTTGGTGTGCGACCTGATCAGGCGGGCCACGTCCGCCTTCTGTGTGGGTGAACAACGACATGCAACGACAGCCGAAAGTTTGGTGGCGATCTCGACAAACTCGTTCTTGAACAGATCCAGGCATAACTGAACGAGGCGTCAGCTCAAACAGCGCTTGAGGGGTATTTAACTTGACACTAACTTGTAACGACTCCCCGTCGATGACAAGGCAACAGTCTAGTTTGTTCTGCAGGAAGTCTAGCTGATGCCGCACTTCATCTGCAGTCTTCACTAGATACATGTGTTAGGAGTAACGAGCTGGCGCAGTGAGCCGGACACGTACGCTTCGCTACTTGGTGAATGTATTGGTTCCTCATCACAAGCTTTGTAGATATTGCGATACAAGTTGCCGTCTCAATCTTGTCGCCCGTCAGCATCCAGATCTTGATACCAGCGTTTCTCAGTAGCTCGAAGGTGGATTTCACGTCATCTTGCAGCTTGTCCTCGACCCCTGTAAGGCCAAGAAGTTCCAGATCGCGTTCAAGATGCTCCGAGACTACAGCAGCCATTGCTTCGTTTCGGCCGTCCAATCGTATACTAGCCGAATGGTGCTGCTGCTTGAAGTCAGCATACGCTTGGTCACTGAGTTTTCTGCGAGCCATGACGAGGGTGCGCAATCCTTCTCGGGCCATATTTGCACACTCTTCTTCCAACCAGTCATTTCTCTGAACAATCTTAGTCATGACAACGTCCGCGCCTTTCTGAAGGAAGGTGATTTCGCCGGATTGTACGTCGCGAACCACAATACCCATACGTTTTGACTCCGAGGTGAATGGAAACAACTCAAGCACTTCGAAAGCCAGTCGTGACCCTGTGGGTGTTTGCAGTTCGATTCGAGTACGGTCACGGGAGGTCAGTGTCAGTCCGACCGATTCGGTCCACTTGACAATAGCAACTTCATCTGGAGACGAGGCCTGATATGTGACCGACCCATCGTCGTTTGTCACAGGGGTAACCTAAAGACGAAAGTAAGTTATCTGTAGCCTCGCGCCGCAAGCATTAACGTACATTGTGGCATAGGGCAAGACTCAAAACCACATCGTGAACTCGCGAGGACATGTCACGTCGCCCACGAGAAGCTAATTGAACGCCGGTTGCAAGCGAGTGTTTCCTTGTGTGAGCTGCATCCGCGGCGCCGAAGGACAATGCCAGCTGGTGGGCTACCTCGTCCATGGACTCGAAACCATAAGACACTGTTCCCATGTGCAGTCTCTTCATCTCCATCTCTAAAGGGGCTAAGTAAATCCGCTGGCTACACCTAAGTATTAGAGCTCACCGTTTTGAGTGAGCGTCCCTGTCTTGTCGCTGAGGAGATACTCTATACGGCCGAGCTCTTCTGGAAGGGTGCTTGTGCGCACAATTGTGCCCGGGATCTCGGGGTCGGTCATAATTTGTTGTCCATACACCGTTTTACCCATATCCAAGTTCACACGTAAACTGTCATAAGGCTCAGTACGTAGGCTTCATCGCTTTCATAGACACGCACCTGATCGGTATAATAGAGGAGAAGAGTATAAGGAAGCGAAATATATAGATGTACCAAAGTCCGCGGAAGCCATTCAACGCAACAAGTAATAATGATAGAGCGAAAGTGACTGTGCAAAGAATCTATGTTGTCGTTAATTCCTGCATTAGGGGTTAGACCGTGCAGACGAACCTTCGCAAGCCTATTAATCTCGATATCAAGCAAACCAACTTTGGTTTCGGGGTGGCTCGTGTTCATAACTGCACGGGTTTCGGGCCCCGTATAGATCACAAATCCTACAGCAGACCCTGCAGCAAGAACTGTGTTCGACCACAGTACATGTTCCGCAGTTAGTGGTTCAACAGTTGGAACCGAGACCATTGGTACATCGTGACCCGAAGGAGAAGGGGGCGTATTGATGGTGAAAGTACCAATGAAGGTGTGAATATCTTTGGTCGGTGCGTCTGCGTATATCTCAGCATCTAGAGTTAGCAGATCGGAGTCCCTTCCGAGTTTCTGGCATGTTGGGACCGCTACCCTCAGCTTCCAGTCAGTCTCGCCGTCCAACTGGTCGGTCCTGATGAAACAAGTGCCTGAATTATCCGAGGTGCGCAGCAATACCAGGTCCGCAGGCACTCGTTGATTCTTTTCAAGAAGAACCAAATCGCCAACGGCGAGCTGCGACGACGGTACGGAGCGGGTATGCGGGCCATCTTCCACTGCAGGATCGTATGATGTGGGATCGAGTACCAGATAGCGTTGCGAATTTGCTTCCCGGTCACGCAGATTGCGCTTGTAATCGTCGTAAGCCTCTTTGCCAATGGTGACACACAAGACGAAAGCCAGAGGTGCGATGTATGTGGCAATGAGTCCAATCTTGAGGGCGGGTATAAACTGGGACAAAGCCACGAGAAGAAAATAGAGGTTGAAGAAGAACTTGAACTGTTCGTAGAAGACAATGGGCAGGAACGTGAACGCGTTATACTTCTGGTTCCGTACGATGTTTGGCGGAAATCGCTTTTGCAACTTTTCTGAGTTATGATTGAGTGTCAGGTTCATGTATACGAGTTCTCAAATGGTGATGATGAACCAGAGGGCCTTGCAGCATCGATAAGAATGGTACGGGCCCTCCGGAGTGCATCGTCAACAAGTAAGGTATGCACGCACCTGAAGGTCGAAAATGTATCGTTCGTGATTTGTCCCCCGATGATTTGCTGGTACGAGAAGTGGATGGAGCCTGCAGGATATACATTAGCTTCAACTGACCGCAGAACACTCCCCATGGCCTGACAATGAAAGAGCGCATGCACTCCGGGATGAGATAAGACGAATCCCCCTCGACGTACTCGATGTCGATAACAAAACCATATATTTGACACGCCAATAGGTGCGGGATGATATGAAGATTACAAGACATTGTCCCAATCCTGCATCGCCTAACAGAGCGGAGGGGTACACCACGCGAAGCGTTGGCCAGGCCATAGATATGTGTGTGGTGCGCGCGCTCTATCATCATCAAAACAGCTGTTAAATCCACTCACTCGTGACGATGTCTCGACGCGTACCTCCGGTCCTTCATGGTCATGGCTCTCATCTCCGAGTAGCGTCGCCTCTTCTTCGGGATCATCCTCGTAGCGTTCCGCCCGAATGCCTGTCCTAGCAGCACGCGCACTGGCAGCTGCATGGCGAACAGCTGAGGGCATCCTGCCGCTGCTCTGACCTAGTGCAGCTGAATATTCGTCCTCGGGAAGTGCTGTGTATCCTGCTTTCCTGGGTCGACCAAATTTGCGCAAGGGTATTTCAGACATAAACCAGACTGGGGAGAGACCAGCTCAGAGCTAGAGGCCCAATAGCAGACAATGACAACGAACGGCGCAGTAGAAGGTAGGGACAGGGACTCTTCAGACCAAAGTGCCGCCAATGAGCGCATATTTAATTACGTAATATTCACTGTAAGTCCTGATCAATGATCCCTTTACGACGGCCAAAATCACAGCGTAAACACTCTTGTTCTTGTCGTCGACCTCGACTTTCACTCTGGCTGCACCATGGCAGCCATCCGTTCATTTCTCACCATTCTATGCTCATTGGTAGCAGCTACCAATGCGGTTACAGTCTACAACCAACTCCCTCTTGGGGCTCAGTCGACCTCTACTGCGGCTGCTGCGACATATACAGGCAACGCTGCCACCGACCCAACCAAGCTCAATCCTCCGGCACCTCCGAATCCTCTCCCCCCGACTCAGTTCCCGCTAGTTCTTATGCCAACATCGGATCTAGTGGGTGGTATAAGCATCCCAGCGCCCGCCTCATTCTTTGGTTTCTCCATCGAAATGTCCGTGGCAAACCAGCTCTGTGAGTATGCTACTCTCTCTATATGCCGAAGCGAATAGTGCTATGGTTAGATGGTGACACGAAGTCTGTTCGCGACTCTGCCGAACCCGCATTGTGTTGGCATTATCCCCCAACGTAGCCTATGCCATAGCAATGCCGCGGTAACATGTTGGAGGCATTTCCCTGAGTTCTTTTATTTCTATCTGTGATCCACTGCGAGCAAACCCTCAGAGCTTGTACTGACATTTTATTCTTTCTTCTCAGTGGGAATCAACAGGTGATGCTCGTGCCTTCTCTTACTTGTTCGCCATCTGACACACCGTCTTCAGCACATACCTCAACGTCCCGTTTCTCAACTTCGTCTCCTTAATCGTTGAGCGTTCTGGCGAGCTTGTCGCTCGTGTGGGTGGTAACACCCAAGATTATGCTATGATGGTGGATCAGACTCCGAATGGCGGAATCATCGGGAAAGTTGGAGTGGACCCGAACAACCCGGTATGTCATTAATTGGCCTTGATACTGCGATTTGCTTAGTTCGTCGTAGACGGCCACTCCGACACTGGTGTATACCACTGAACTTCTGTATATGATGGCTAACATATCATCCCTCCTCAATGTCAAATGGTTCCTCGGTATGGCTTTTATGATCTCTTACGTCATTGGTTCTCATGCCGCGTGCTTAGGTGTCCCGTTTAACGATACTGTGCATATTAATTTGGACATCGTTGAGAAGGGCGAGGAAATCATTGGGCAACATCTCCTTGGATACCAAGTCAGCAATGAGCCGGACCTTTACGCCAAGTATGTATGCGGTTTATTAGATCAGCCTTCCAATAACTTAACCCTGTCAGACATTTCCATCGTCCTCTTGACTACGACCCGCAGGCATACCATGGAGAGTTCGCTGCATGGCGGGATGCTTGGAACAATGATCCCAAGATACCTGTAAAGGACAACCTGATTGGCCCTAGTCTATCGCTGGTTGAATGGTCAATGGAACAAGTTTGGGATACAGGCTTTATCTCGGATTTCAACAGCTCTTTATACTCCCTGAGCGTTGAAAAGTGAGTTTACAGACATGTTGAAGATTCTGGACTAACGGAAACACATAGATATCCTATGGATAACTGCGCGAGATTCTACGCAGACAGCGGTCCCTTAGTCATACCACAGGATGTGTTCGGCGACTATTTATCCCACAAGTCAGGCAAAAACCTCATCGGCCCAATGTTGAATTCCACGTTGCTCGCTCAACAGTATCAGAAGCCATTCATCATGTTCGAAACAAATTCCGCTTCTTGTGGTGGTTTTGCTGGTCTCAGTAACTCGTTCGGGATTTCGCTCTGGGCACTAGATTACGGCCTGCAAATGGTATACAGTAACTTTACACATGCACTGGTACATTTTGGTGGTCAAACCGTGTACTACAACGTAAGTATCTACTTCATTAGATTTGAACAATACTGATGTGTTTGTCCTAAACAGCCCTTCACCCGTGAGTCTCAGTCTCCGATCCGTGACTGACTGGCGTTCTGATGCATGTTTTCGCTAGCTCCCCCCACCAACGAAACTGCCTTCCATGAATGGACCGTCGGATCCATCTTCTACTCCATCTTGGCGATGCCTGAAGTCCTTGGCAGAAGCAACACCGCCCGTGTAGTGGATCTTTCCAGTAACGATGCCACCCCAATATACGCTATCTATGAGAACGAGAAGCTTGCTCGGGTTGCGCTCTTCAACTACATGACCGAGTCGGCGGGTGGCGTGCCATATGATGTGACCATCTCAGTCGGTGGTGGCGACACCGGAATAGCAAGCGGCACCCCTCAGAGTGTCAAGGTCAAGTAAGTGCTTTCTGTGGATACTGCATATCCACGTCGCTGACCGCCTGTGAAGGTATCTTCTTGCTGATTCCGTCAGCGAACAATTCAACATCACATGGGGCGGGCAGGTATGTTGCTTGTCTTCCCCGGGGTGCTGTTATCTCACTAATGCGCCGTTGTTCTAGACTTTCAGTAGCGGTCCATTCCAGTCCGATGGCCGTTTGTTGGGTGACGAGCAGATTCAGACTGTTCCATGTGACACCACCGCCCAAACTTGCACTATTCATGTTCCTGCTCCTGGCTTTGCGCTTGTCATGATATCAGACGATGCAGCTTCCGCGTCTGAGCCGACAGGCACACAGACGTTTGCGACGACCGCTATTACGAGGACAGCAAACACCGCCAAGGTGGATGCGTCTGCTGTAGCGAACTCCAACGGCCATTCAGGCAAGGACCGTGCTGGACTCGGAAGTACGAGCAAGGGTAGCAGTGGTAGCAGTGGCGGTGCCAAGGCTGCGGGCGTTGCTCCTGGGGCTACGCTCCTGGTAGTTGCCCTGTCGGGGGCGTTCTTGTTGATGAAGGCTCTTTCGTCGTAAAAGACCAGAGGCGACGTTCATGCATGACCAATCGGACACAATTCTGGATAATTTTTGCTTTTAGTACCTGGTCGCGGCGTTTATCGCAACGTACCTCTTTGGACATTCCATCTTCATTACCCCCTTTCTACAATACATGTAATTTGCACACTCACCGTTAACATGGACTTTCCATTCCAACAACCCGAAACGAGTCGTGAGATGAGCATGCCGCCTGTCTTGCTGTAGGAGGTCCTGTGAGTGCATGAAATGTTGATTGTGAATCTAATGACGAGAATATCAGTGTGTACAATATTAAGATGTCCGTCGTACATAGATAGAGTCCCATGATAACCCAAAAAAAAGCTCTATTGGGTCCTGCCCCTCGAGCGCGACAGCAAAAGGCCGATCGTAGTAACCAGTAGCACGACGAACGCAGTGGGGACAGCGACGGCAGCAGGGCGCGCGCCGCTACTGCCCTTGCTCGTGCTCGACAGCTTCTTCCTGCTCGCGCCCGAGTTCCCGTTCGAGGTCGCGAGCGCGGCAGAGTCGATCGTGGCGGTGTTGACGACCTTCGTCTGGGCGGTCGTGGAGAATGTTTGGGTCGTGCTGGGGTTCACTTCGTCGAAGGAGGCTTGGGTGAGGTAGACGAGCGCGACGGAGGGCGCGTAGACGGGGATGGCGCATGTGCCCGCGGATTGGTCGCATTGGATGGTTACGACGTTTTCGGTTCCTTGTAGACGGCCGTCTGGAATGATGGGCGGACGTGTGAGTGTGAGCTGCGGTGTAGTGTATGCTGTAAAGTTCACGTACCGGACTCGAATCTGTTCCCAAATGTCTGTCCAGCCCACGTAATGTTGAACTTCTCCGAAACCGACGGTGCCTGCAAATACCTACCCGCGCTCATCAGCTCACCGCACCCCACCCACAAAGAACCACTCACTTAACAGAAACCGACGCCGGGATCGTCCCATCCGGCACCGAAATAGTCGCAGTAACAGTGCTCGCGCCGCTGGGGTCCGTAACAAAGTTGACAAGGAGCACCCTTGCGAGGTTCCCGTTCTCGTAGATCGCGTAGCCCGGCGTGAAGATGTTGTTGCCGTTCGCGCCGAGGTCGAATAGTTGTGCGGTCCCGCTTGTGCCTAGGGCTTCGGCGACGACGAGCGTGCTGTAGAAGATGGGTCCGACCGTCCATTGTTCGAGGGACGTGATGTTCGTTGGCGGGGCTGCGTTGCAGTGATTGTGATTAATGTACTGCGGAAAACGGCGGTGAATGCATATGAAACTCACGGGTGAAGGGCTAAGAAAATCAGACAGAATGTTGTTAAGCTTCGAGCCGAAAATGGTTACCGTGAACACTCACGTTATACGTATCCGAAACACCTCCAACATGCACCAACGCCGTCGAGAAATTATTAAACGCCATCGTCATCCCATAATCCACGCCCCACAGCGCCGCCCCAAACGAGTCCGACACGCCCGGAAACCCACCACACGACGCCGTATTCGTCTCGAACATCACAAGCGGTTTACCGTTCTGCGCCGCAATCTGCGACGTGTCGATGTACTGCCCCACGATCGAGTTGCCGGCGTTGTGGTTCAGGTAGTTCGCGAACACGTCCTGCGGGACGACGGGCGCGCTGTCCGTGGAGCCCGGGAAGGCGGCGGCGCAGTTGTTGTCTGGGTAGCTGAGTTCAGCGGAAGGAAGGGATCAGTATGGTATGCGCAGTCAACTGTGAAAAGGGAAATGCGCGTACTGTTCTACGGCCACCGCGCCCAATGCGTCGGCGTATGCACCGAGGAAGCCGGTGTCGAACACGCTCTCGGGGGTCCACGTCCCGCTGACGCTCGGGGCGAGGAGGTTCCCGCGGATAGGGATGTTCGCATCGTTCTGGATAGCCTGGACGACGATGCCGAATTCCTCGAAGTAGTTGGTCTGGTTCCAGCCTAGCGGACGGTGGTCGTGTCTGGGATGGTCGACGGTCAGAGACGTGGACATGCACATGCGGAGCTGGGAAGGCACTGCACTTACGGCTCGTAAAGATCGGGCTCGTTGCCTAACTGGAACCCGAGGAGGTTGTCGCCCAGGACCTTCTCGCCCAGTTCTGCTATCTGTAGACGCAGATGCTGTGTATCATTGAACGGAATACCTGCATTCCAAGAATGAGATGAGATGGAACCTCGGAATGATTAATCAAAATGCTGACCTAAATACCATTTCACGCCAACCATAGCAGACACGTTATTGAGCATATATATCAGTTCGGCGGTGAATATCAGGTTCGGCGTTGCGGTCTGTATAAGATATCATGATGATCAGTGTCAGCGCTGTGAAAGCTGGAAGTGCCACGCACAGGATTGGAAGTATCTGTCTTGTCTTTCCCGATGATGTCGCCACCGGGGATGCTGTCCACGAGCGTGGCGTTTTCTTGCGTGTTACCTCCGACACGGACGGGAACGCTGCCTCCTCGTTGTGCGACGGCGGCCATCAGGTTCAGGAAGGGTGGGTTAATAAATGTCCTGCATTATTTTCAGTGAGAAACTAAGGGATAGGACACGAAAGCACACGGACGAATTTATTCCAACTACACGGATACAATTAGTTGGATGCCAAGCACAGACGTCACAAAATACGGACTACTTACTGACTTGTGTAACCACACTCATCTCAATAGAGAAACCCAAGAATGAGCCCTTCTGCTTTATCGATATCCCCGGGACGTTGGCCGCGTTGTTCTCCAATGTCAGACCGAACTGGTTCGGAGGCGGTGGCGAGGGTATTGGGGGTGGTTGGAGTACGGCGTCGTTGAACGCAGGCATGGCAGTTAGCCATTCAGGCAGCGCAGTGGCTGTCGCTGTGGCCGTCACCCCGTCAGACCCAATTTGTACGGGTGCTTGAGACCCGTGCTGGCCATACACTGTCACTGCGCCCTGCACATGCGCCGTCCACGAAAGAGCAGCGAGGGCAGCCGCCGTCTTCCGCTGTGAGAAGAGCATCTTGGGGTGGGCTGGCTGGCTTCAGCCAAGAGGGAGGCAGTGAGATGCCGAGATGGAGGGAGGGAAAGAGTTGGTGGGTAGGGAAAGTGGGTGCGTCCCAAAGGGTGAGAGAGAGGAAACTGGGATCAGAGACTGGCTTCCCGCCTCCCACTGCATTGTTTTACCTGCTACGGTGCTACCAGCGCCGTCATGCACGGCAGGGGGCATGTTATTTTCGGCACGCTTGCTGCGGTCTCCAGAGATGGTGACCATCCGATTCTATTTTCATCCGCCAATTATGATATCATTAGAGAGCACGGCACGTTCGAATCATCGCGGCAACTCACCGGCAAGTGACGCAGTAGTCGCACAGTCCGATGCTGCATTTGGTCGATTTCGTTGCGCGGTAAACCTCTGAGCTGCCCTGTCGATCATGCTGTGCAATAACTTGGCTGCGTTAGAGACTTAGAGCGAGGGTGGCCTTTGCTCAGAGGAGGGACTACAGTGTGTACTGCAATATTCTCGTTTGGGAATATCGATCACGCACAGCGGCACCCAAAATAAACTCTGCTTCCCAGCGTCGTCTGGCACGTATAAATAGCCTGAAGGCAGGACAGATGGCTGGGAGGCTCCCGCAGCGCTGGCACGTACCCCGTTAGGTTATCACCGACACACTCTCGCGGTCACTAGGCTGTTACAATGGTCTATAAGAATGAACTTCTTGGTGAGATAGAGACTGCAAGTGAGAGGCGACTTACCCAGTCTGGTAGAGCTTGATCAGTGCATGTCATAGTGCGTCGAGATGCCGGCGGTCCGAAGATTTGCGTATGGCCGGCGACTCGGAGGCAACTAGCGGGAACTGAATTCAAATCCGTCTTCCTGCATGGACGATGCCGCAGACGGATTTTCATGCCTGCATTGCGTTTGAATTTGAGAAACAGGTTTCCGTTTTCTTTACCAAATCGCATCCCGTTGTTTTACCAAATCCCTTCCCGCTGTGCTGTGTAGCAGTCGTAAATAGGAGTAAACATGTGATGGTCGTAAGTTGCGCTGGCCAGGGACACAGCCGTTGTGGCGTTTAACGCGTCCGTCCATTTTAGGGCGCCCCTGATCGCAAATTCAAGATTCGATCCCAAAAGTGGAGCAAAATTAAACGTTTAACCTTCCAACATTCAGCATTTTTCTTGCGCGTCGTGCCTGGCCAGGCGATGATCACAAGCTGCAAGTTTAGGTACGGCAAAGCTGCACGGACACAGCGACTTTTTGTACTTTCCATGGACACATACACGATTCTTCGAACGACGATCAAAAACAAAATAGAGATCCAAGAGAGAGTAAAGAATAAAACGGAGGAGTGCTACACAGAATAATTGGATATCCGATACAAAAACGCTACAAATAACACAGACGCAAAAAATCTCTAGCAATGAAGCAACGGCAGAACACGAGCACAAATCAACATTACCACCAACGCGAACGAAGACGAAACATATCCGCATCCCACCACATCCAATCCCAACCACGACGCTCAACTCGCTAATTCTCATCCGAGATGATATTCCCAATACTCAACGGATTCTTCTTCCCAATCCCCCTCTCCCCGCTCTGCTGCGGCGGCGTCCTCAACGGCGCAAGCTGGATCCTCCCCTGCTGTTGATGCTGCTGGTGCTGATGTTGATGCTGGTGCTGCGCACCCCCACCACTCTGATACGAAGCATTGTACGCATCGCTCCCTGGCGCAGGCCCCATCGCCACAGGTCCCCACGTCGCACTATGCAGAGGGGGCGCCGCGAACCCACCTCCCCACGCCCCTCCTCCCTGTCCTCCCCCCCCACCACCACCACCTCCTCCTCCTCCAGGCCCACCACTCCCCGCAGACCCGCCCGCAGCCCCAGCAGCACCTGCACCACCGCTCACAGCAGTCGGACTCGCAGACCCAGACGGCGGGGGCGGTTGAGGAACAGGGTACCCGCTGTACCCCGACGGCGGGGGATGGTTCGTTCCTCCTGGAGGCGTGCTCAGCTGATAATGCCCGCCAGCGCCCCCAGCGCCCCGCGTAGAGGACGTCGAAGTCGATGGATGCGGTGGCGGCGGCATATAGCCGGGCGGCGGGGGAGGAGGGGGCTGTGGGGCGTATCCTGCACTCGAATAATGAGGCGGGTAAGGGTAGGCTGCTGGTCGCGCGGATGTTGCGCCGCCGCCTTGCTGTTGCTGCCTCCCGTCTTCGGTTCTGTACGGAGGCGCACCTGCACCGGCGGGCTGTGCGTAGTCGTAGTTTAGAGCTTGCGGGGGCGAGCGAGGCGGGTACGCTGCGTGCGGCGGCGGGTGATGGTCATAGTATCCCGGATACGCCTGCGGCTGAGGCTGCTGGTACGCATTCGAATAATCATATCTCGGCGGGGGCGGCGGTACATGGTGCGGAGGCGGCGCATGATGATGAGGCGGCGGCGGACCATGTGTCTGCGGAGGAGGCGCATACGCATGCGCGTATGGGTCCTGCTGGTACGTCTGTTGGCCTTGCCATTGCGTCGGGGGCGGATACCCATACGACGGCGGAGGCGGATGCGCGTAGTGCGGCGGCGGAGGGTAATGTTGCGGGGGAGGTTGGTGTCCTGGAGGAGGCGCGTGCTCGTAGTGGTACGGAGCAGGCGCAGGCGCAGCGGCGTATCGAGGATCGTAATGCGAGGGCGGCGGAGGATAGTGTGGAGGCGGCTGTTGATGCTCGGGCTGTGGGCCTGGGGCAGGCGGGCCAGCGGGGACGGGAGCGGATGGCGTGCCCAATGCCGGGTCGATGGGTGCGGGCCACGCAGGCTGCTGGAGCGGCGCAGGCGCAGCTGCCACGGGGCTGGTCGCATGCGGGTGCTGCGGGTGGGACTGCGACGGCACAGTAGGCGCAGGGAGCTCGCCATACGACGAGTCGTCGCCCCTCATCCGCTTCGAGCTCCTGTCGCTCCCGCCGAGACCTGTACTCGCAGAGTCGCGGCGCACGCTGGTCTTCTTGTCGCTCGTACTCGGACGGCGCCGTTCTCTCTCCCTCTCCTTCTCCCGCTCATATTCCCTCTCGCGTTCACGCTGACTCTCCTTCTCGCGCTCGTCGTTCTCGCGTTCCCGTTCGCGATCCGTGTCCATAGCCCTGCTATCCCGCTCCCGATCTTGTTCGTCCGGCTCGATGGGATCCAGACGCACCGGCGGTCCCGAACTACTCGGGAACACCATCGGCGGCGGGATGTTCGGATGGGAACCACCTAACGCAGGTTCATTGTCAGTCACCGTATCCCGAAAACACGGAGTAGCGCTCACCATTTGAGCTGACAGGCATAGGGATAGGGACGGGCATCGGCATTGGCATAGGCATGGGCGTCGGCCCATCAGCTGGGCCAGGCTTCTTCCGTACCCGTATGTCTTTCCGTATCCGAATCTTGATACCCTGGTCCGCCAACGAGCACGATAGCGGTGTCGACTCTTCCATTCCAGGAAACTTTTTGGCAGTATATACGTAAAATGGTGCCGAATATATTGATTTGCAGTGGTAGACATTCGACCTAGGCGGCGGAAAAGATAGGATATGAGAGAATGATGACGCAGTCATATTATTCGGACGTACCCGACGACCTCGAACAGGCTGAGCTTCAGCCTGTAGCTTCCCTCTGTCCTCACGCTCAAATCAGGGAATACGAAGAACCCAGCGTCTTCATTCTGGTTCTCCGAATCCTTGAGGTGATACAGGGACGAAACAACGGAACCGGTCGTGCAGCGCGTCTTGCCATCTTTCAACCAGTGCAGCTCAACGTCTTCATCTGGTTTAGCGAGCGAGGCGAACATAAAGTAATACGGGTTCTGCAAGAAGGAAGATGAAGAAGAAGACGAAGGGCCTGCTCCTGATGTGATTGTTCAGATCAGACAGCGAATGTTAGATGATCAGCACTCACCCGGAGAACTCGCCCTCGACCCTGCATCGTCTCCCTCCTTCCCCGCTGAGGTTGCTCTCCGTTTGCTCTGGTCAATTACGCGTAATTGTACGATCGGCGGCGGGTCAATGGGGCGCCGGTCGGCTGTTGGCAAGTAAAATGCATACAGTCAGTCAGGTTGTTCATGGGATGCTAGGATCGTAAAGTTGACGCGAAATTAAAGGGGCGAACTCGGTGTGGCAGGACGCGGGGGAAGCGATAGTAAATGAGGCGGAAAGAATGAAATGGAGAGGAAAAGAACCTTTACCGCCTACACCGCACATTCTGGCTTGCTTCGGTTCTTGCCTGACAATGAGCTCGTATTCTCTGGTGTCGTAAGTTCGCGGCATTGTGAGTGTTTTGAACGCGTATGCGGTTTGGTGGTTACGCGTTTTGGATGGCGAGCAGGATTGAGTATGGGGAAATTTCGGAGGGTGGCCACAAACAGAGTACAAGTGGTAGTGGTATTACAGTGTCCAGGAGATAGATGGTAGCAGAAGGGCGCATGCAAAAGATACAGACTGGTTAGTGACACGTACAAGTGAACGAGGACAGGAGAAACGACAGGCAGTATGAGAGGCAGATGCACGTTAAGTTATAAGCCACGGACGAGGGAAAGGGACGACAACGGGGGACGGGCGCGTGAAGAGATGGATGAGGACCAGAGGGCTGGTACGTGTGAAAGCGCGCCCGAGAATAGGGATACGACTGAATATCAAAATACCAGCATGAGTGCAAGAGCTCTGCAGGGCGGAAGCCACACTCTGGTATCGTTGTTTCGGTTCATCTGGTGAGAGCGGAGCTGTGCACTGACGGAACCAGAGATCCAGCATCCCCGCGTTGCCTCCGTCCTTGTTCCAGGAATCAAAGTTTGGTGGTTACAGAGAAAATGGCGAGCGACGTGCTACGGTGTACAGGAAGACAAAAGACTCGAAGGGGTTACTCACAGATTCTCCCTGTCATAATGCTCAGACGGCAGCGTTGCATGGATGAACTGATGCTGCTGCTCCTCCTCCATGTTGATGAATCCTTCGTTTCCAGGTGTGTGCCAGCAGCGCGCACTTTACGGACCAATTGTAGCGATGTAATTGCACGCGTATTCTGCGCGTGATGTATGGATGTATGCGCGTCGAGGGTGGCGGCGGCGACGACGAGGGGCTGGGGGTGTGAGTGTGGAAGTGCGAAGAGCAGGCAGGAGAGTAATGATTTTAGGATCGTTGTGGCGGCCCATGAACCTTCTTCGGCACGGGCGGCGAATGTGACCCAATCGGCTCATGATCTCCTCTTTCCGGCAGTGCGGCGCCTCCTATCCATATCTATCCAATCAGAAATCCCGGGCACGCGTCATGTGTTGTGCCGGCTCCTTGGAAAGCAAACCCAGGTCCTTGGTCCCGGTGCAGCGCTTACACAGACAAGCCAACGCGTGTATTAGGGCGTCCACATGCGTGTCGTTTCCTCCGTGCGACCATTTATCAAGGCGTCCGCGGCAGAGAACAAAAGCAAGATGCTCGAAATTGTCGTCCCGCATAGCACCTCGAGTTGCCATGTCCGCCTCGTCTCACAGGAATGGAGAGGAAGGGCCCTTCACCGCATCTCCGACCCGACAGGTGGCCACGCGCCTCGCGCACGGCGCATTCGCAAGCATCTCTATATCCATGACGGCAACAATACATGACTCAGCTATCTTCCGCCATTCACTGCCCCAATTCTGGTCTCGCAGCGCTGTTCCGAGGAACTGTCGCAATCTTCTGGGACGCTGGACTGCCTCTCGACTCTGATGTTATGTTCTCGGTGTCTCAGGCGAACCAATGGAAGAAGACCCGCGTCCACGGACTGGGGCTTCGCCCGCAGAGGACACCAACAATAAGCCCCGTTAGGCAATTGCATACCGGAACCGGGGGCCCGGCCTGACAGGGTGGGGAGCATCAGGGTTGACTCACTTGATTGAATCGTGATGTCCCGCAGAATCATGATGATGATGATAACAAACATTCCTGGCTCTAAGATGCTCTGAGACGCACAGGCACTTCCAACGTTTCCTACCATTGCAGGGTCGCGCAGAATGAAGTTTTTCGTCTGGCACTAGTGGCCACCACCATCGGTCCGTAAAGTTCGTAGTGCAACGAGGACGCGGCCATCCTGTCGGTGCCTGTATAACCTTGACGTCCTGCTGACCCCTCCCCTAAGAAGATTACAAGAAGATCTTGGGCATGGCGACTCATGCAGGAATCCCGACCCAGGGTGTGGGGTCTTTCCTTTCATGGAGCGTATCTCCACCACGTCTGAACACGAAGTGTGTCTTGTGCTTGAAATGTCACCACGGCGTAGCTTGTTGGCATCGATTAACCCCTCAGGATATACACCATCCCGCTTGCGCGCACGCCTCATTGTCCGCCGCATTCGGAGGTATTGCCTGCACTCTGCGGCAGTGCACTTTGCTGGTAGGACGTAAAGATAATCAACCAATATCGGATATTCCGTGGACGTAGGTCGGGTGCCGGGACGCCGCAAGTCAGTCAAGTTGCCTATTGCGCCCTGACCGTAATATGCACTCTCGTCCCACCATCGTGTGTATTGCAAAGGCTCCCGGTGCATGGACTGGGGACTCACGCTTCCCTGCTTTCCCCACGGCCGTAATTAAACGGAACGGACTCGGTACGCTATGCATTGCATGTTAGACTTACTGACAGATGGTCCTCACCGTTGTCTAACCGTTTCATAGTATTGTCGGGAGACTCTAGCCACAGCACTGGTGCTCAAAGCTTGTTAGTCAGCGTACTCTCTATTCAAGGACTCTGCCGCTGGAAGATCAGTACACAATCGCTGCGCAGGACTCTATCATATTTCTATGGGTCGTTCCTGATGTAATTGAAAATGTATTGGCAAGCATCATCACTCGACACGAGTCTGTATAGATAATGATCGGAAATAGCCCGCGGCGCACATCGACGTGTGGCCGAAGCGAACGTTTGTATGGAAGTATGTGCACAGTATAACGTCCGTATACAAGTATGAGGGAGAGAGTACATATATATGGGACAACACGAACACTCTCTGCACACGCCTTGAACTGCCACGTATGCCAGAACTTTGCTATATTGATCTCTTCCGCAGTGCGCAATACGAGAACTTACTCCTGCGAGATGGTTTATCACACGGAATAGAGTTACGGTTCAATCATGGTAGCGCATCTGTACATCTCCAGGCTCTAAACCTCATTTGTACCGACCTATTCACAGCGCCATCGCTTTTGCAGCTCGACGCTTAACGCTGCTTAAGTTTCCTACAATCCATTGCCGTATTTGGATATGGCGGTCCTTGTGGCGCTCGTATGTATGGCGCTTAAACAGCTAAGCCTCATTTCCTCACACACATCTCTCAGGGAACACAAAAGCACCAAGCCCGTAGTATCCAGTGTATATATAAAAATCCTCAAAGGATTGCATCCCAAGCAAGATGGATGCATGTCACCAACCATGTACAGTGGACGCGCGTAATGTCACGCGGTCACGAATGAAACGTGGTCGCACGTGAGCGTGACACTGCCTCATCATCGTCACTCACCCTGCCGACGGCAAGTGACGGCACGCAGCAGCTTGAACGACGACCACGACGACCCATGAACGACCCACCGCAACGAATGGTACCGAAATCAGAACCCTCCGCAAGTGCGCTGAACCCGGAGTCGGCATCCGCAACACACCTGACGTTCGCGCAGGCGTTGCAGACGGTGAACGAGCCAGATGTGAGTGTGCCTGAAATACTGTATTAGCGTATGCGTCATTCATACTGATACTTGGCGCGGATGCAGGTCAACATTTTCGTGGCGGCGCAGCGGGGGGATATGGATGTGCTGAGAGAGCTCATCGAGTCGGGGAAGGCGCAGGCGACGGACCGGGATGAACAGAACATTACGCCGCTGCATTGGGCAGCGATCAATGCGCAGGTCGCCGCGTGCCGCTATCTGCTCGAACACGGTGCGGAGGTGGACGCTGTGGGTGGAGACCTGGTGGCCACGCCCTTGCAGTGGGCGGCGCGGAATGGGTACCTGTATGTCGTGCAGCTGCTCATCGCGCATGGAGCGGACCCGACTATCGCAGACTCGCAAGGGTACAACACGCTGCACCTCGTCACACACTCGTCTTCGGTCATGCCATTGCTGTACCTCTTACACCAGCCGATTGGTGTCGATTCGAAGGACTCGCTTGGGCACACGTCGCTCATGTGGGCGGCGTATCAGGGGGATGTGCTCTCTGTTGATCTATTGCTCAAGCACGGCGCAAGTACCACCACACGAGACGACGCGGGGTTGACACCGTTGCATTGGGCGGTCGTGAGAGGGAATAGGGTGTGCATACGGAAACTCGTCGAGGCCGGCGCGGATATCACGGCAAAGGACGGGGAGGGACGGACGGCGAAGGATATGGCTGTAGAGTTGAAGGCATTAGGGCCGTGGAAGCGAGCGCTGGAGGAGGGCGGGCTCACGGAGGATGGAGTGAAACGGAAGAAGCCTCTGAGTGAGGTGAGTCGTGCACGATCGTGCTTTGTCCTAGCAGGGCAGTTTGATAACATCTTTCGCAGCGGAACACAAAAATCTCAATATTCATGCTCCCGACGATCTTCCTCTGGCTCATGTTCATGACACTCGCGATACTTCCGTGGTACACCGGCGTAATACTTGCTATGGCGCTCTTCTTTGCCATGCACCATGTACGTGCCATAGCATTCTTCGCTGCTCGGATGTTTCCGCTGAAACCGCAGCACAGATTGTTACCCGGGTGTTACTTGACAAAAGGAATTACACAGACAGCGTCACCGCAAGCCCATACTTCTCCGGAATTATCTTTGCCTCGATGGTTTGGGTTTGCTACGCCTGGGTATCCCGGCTTCTGCACCGTACGTCCCATCTCTTCCATTCACGCTGCCACAGTCTCGTGACGTAACTCATTGCAGAGACACAATCGCATGCATTCACGCATCTCGTGTTTGCACTGAGCTTTGGGTTGTGTGCGTACAACTTCTTCAGGTCGATCAGCCTTGACCCTGGCACGTGTCCCAAGCCGGCAAGTGATGCGGAGTTAAAGTCGGTGCGTCCCTGTCCTCGAGGCTTCCGCTGCTGCAGTCCCATTGGTGCTGACCTACCCGCACACACAGATTATAGAGGATCTAGCATCAGAAGGCCGCTTGAATGGACAGACGTTTTGCATACAGTGCATGGTGGGTGTTCATATCGAAAACATCTCCGCTGCTGCGCACATCTCTGACATTGTTGGTGGCGGTGCGTCAGGCTCGCAAACCCCTCCGGTCTAAGCATTGTCGGATATGCGATAAGTGTGTCGCGAGACATGATCAGTGAGTTGGATCTTGGCCTCGTGCATCTCGCGTTATGCAGCCCTGACACTATGAACGCTATCGTACAGTCATTGCCCGTGGGTATGGAATTGTGGTATGTTGGAATCACACATTTGATTGCATCATTACATCGAGCTAATCTGGGTCTTCGCTTGCGTTCAGTGGGCGTGAATAACCATAGACAGTTCTTGCTTTTCGTCATTACGCTAGTCATCGGCATCATCCTCTTTGATTACCTTACCTACGCTTGTAAGTGCGCCTGCTGCTCGTCACGAAACTCCGTACTCATCCATATGTGCAGACTTCTCCACAATACAAGTCCGGACCGACCCAGGGAGCATCTCACCTTCGTGTGTGCTGACGGACTACCTGTGCGCGGCAACAGCCGCAGATACGTTCCTCGTCGCCGTCGCGTGCTGGTCTACTGTCCAGTTATCATGGACGCTTATCCTACTTGCCACACAGCTATGGCAGGTCGCACGACAGATGACAACGCTGGAAGTGTCGAACCTCGGCCGATACGGCTGGATGGGTGGACGGGGCGGAGGCAGCATGCACGCGCAGCAAGGCCACAGTCATAGCCACGCTCATGGACAGGGTGAGGACGCCGACGGCAACGGTGCCCATGCACACGGCCATAAGCATTCTGGCATCTGTGGGGGCGGCGGGCTCATCATGAACCTGCTCGGTTTCGACAGGTTCACGAAGGGCAAAGCGGCAGACGGGCTCGCGCGGGCGCACAAGGCTCCGAATCCGTTCCATGTTGGCATCGTTGGGAACTGCCAGGACTTCTGGACGGCGGGCAGGGTGCTTGGGGTGGAGTACGATAAGCTGTATGATGTCCCTCCAGAAGGGTTCGTGGAGGCGAAGAGGAGGAGGGTGCGCGAGGAGGGTGAGGAGGGCGCAAGTGGAGGGCGTGGAAAGTCGTTAAGAAACACCTTGTTGATGAGCGTTGGGTTGGGGAGGAGCAATCGGGCGGGGTACGAGCCGCTCAGCCAGGTGTAGCGAGAGCTGGTTTTCGGTGAAAATAATGATGATGACGACTTGTGTATGTGACATCTGTGTAATATTTATTGCTGTGTGCAGTGACACGGACTTTTTGTATCTCTGGACATACATGCGTTACGACTACTAGTAATGAAACAGCAATGATCTACTTATTGGTGTTTGGGAATCGTCTACGTACGGCCAAAGTATCTTCGAGGACTGATAGCGAAGATATGATAGAAAACATTTTTAATTCTCAGATAAAAGGGATAAAAACGCGGATGCGTGGATACAAGAGAGAAAGCATATAGCACACTTCGATACTGTCGCAGTATAAATAACAACGACCACAACTCGCCCCTGAGGAGGTTGCTGACTCGCGTATCGAGAGCATAAAGGGATAACCAGGCTTGGACTAGCCCGTTGTCTATGCCACCTCATAGTCCTCTAGAAGGTGATCCTCTTCATTCCCTGTGTGATGTCGTCCATCACTCCCGTAATCTGTGGTCTGTATCTCTTGACCCCACAGTCGCTTCTCTCCATATGCTGGAGAAGGCCGCTAAGGGTCTTGTATTGATTGCCACAGCCGTCGAAAATAGTAGGGCAACGGAATATTTTCTTCTCGTGCGCTGGACTCCTCAAGTGGGTGTTCAGAGCGGGCAGAGTGCCAAACGTCCGAGGGCAAATAGGACATTCGTAAGCGTAGCCATTCCAAGCACGCTCGTTAGCCCATGTATCGACGACCTCGGGCTCTCGATACCCTATGAGGCGGTCGGGGTTGGTTATGATATTGTGTTTGTCGCGGCGAATGGCAAAGTCCTTCAGATGCTTGCGCGTCATGCCAGAGGGACATGTCCCCGACTCAAAATGTAGGGCAAGGTCGGCATAGGAAATGAAGGCTCTGGAGCAGTTTCGTCCAGGGCAGATGTAGTTCTTTGGATTGTGGATTGCAGAGGTACGGAGATGAATGTTCAAGTTATTCTCCGACTGGAAGACGCGGCGACAGGGTCCACAATACCAGTGCGATTGACGGTTGTGTTCATGCAGCCCTAGCTCGGATTTGAATAACTGCAAGAAGTTGAGCAAGCTGGGTTCAGGCTCTTCTCAAGCAAATTTTAGCACTTACCTTGCGGCAGGATAGACAAGGGTAATGATATTGGCTATGATGCTCTGCTACCTCGTCTCGGTCGTCGAAATGTTCTTCACAAAACGGACAATAGGGGTGGCGGGGACTTTGGATGTAATGCTCCTTCAGCCCTTGCTCAGTGGCAAACTCTTTGTCGCATTCTTGACAAAAAAATCCTGTGTGTCGGGAAGAAGTTTCCCTGTGCTGTTGGAGGGCTCGGTAATGCGGGAACCACCTGTCGCAGGGGTCACAGTAGTATGACATATCTCCTGCGAGCAAGTGAGTATCAAGAGTAAGGAGCTAAAATCCAATCACGGTCCTACCGCTGCTTGGCGAGAGCGAGAATGGAAGGTGCTGCAGGTAAACGAAAAGTGGTGGGTATGTCAAGGGACGAGAACAAGACGGCAGTGGCACTTGGCCCAGTGAGTGATTTAAATAACCTTGGCCAAGAGCGAACTCTTATCTAATCAAAAAGCGCCCGTACGGGCGTAGAAGGACTATCGCCGAATCATATCAAACATCTCGCCCGGCGGGGTTTGTGCATATAGTCCAGCTATAAGTAGGAAGAGAAAGATAGAAAGAAGAATATTCTCAACACGACATGCTTTACGTCTCACAACTGAAAGCACAGCAGCTGAAAGCCGAATGCTACACATGAATACCTCATATACAAAGAACATCGCAGCGAAGGTTGGTCTAAATCACTCACCATTAAGGATTATGTGTACACAGCCGCCTGGAAGTTTCTCCCTGTTCTTAAAAAACTAGATACCATGGGGTGTATCAGTACGATGGTCATTGAGAAGTCGAATCGCGCGAATAATGACCGCGCGGGACAATACATGAGAGGCACGGCCGAGGACAAACCAGATTTGAACTGGCCCTTTGTTTATGTCGCTTCATAGTCCTCTAGAAATTGATCCTCTTCAATTTCTGCGTAATATCGTGCATCACTCCCGCTTGACACCACGGCTGCTTCTCTCCGTATCCCGCAGGACGCCGCTAGGAGTCTTGTATTGGCAACGTGAGGGCAAATCGGACACGCTTACGCGTAACCGTTCCAGATGCGCTCTTTGGCCTATGCACTGATGACTTCAGGCTCTCGACACCCCACGAGACGATCAGGGCTGATTATGATGTTGTGCTTATCGCGGCGGATGGCGAAGTTCGTAAATCGTTTGCATGATGCCAGAAGGACAGGCTCCCGACCCAAAATGCAGGGGTAAGGTCCGCATAGGAAGTGAATGATTTGGAGCAGCTTCGATCACAGCGGAAATAGTTCCTCAGTTGTGACGAGAAGAGGTACGAAGGTGCTGATTCAGACTTTCCTCCGACTTGAAGACACGGCGACAGGTTACGCAGTAGTCGTGCACTTGGCGGTGATGCTCGTGCAACCCGCGGTCGGACCCAAATACCTGCATGAAGTTGGGCACGCTGAGATCAAATAGGCCTGTCCCTCCGCCATCTGGGAACATACCTTGCTGCACAAGGGGCAATAGTGATGCTCTTCATCATAATGGTTTTCCAGCTCGTCTTGATCCTCGAAATGCTCGTTGCAGTATTGACAATAAGCATGACGGGGACTTTGAACAAAATGCTCCTTCAACCCTCGCTCGGTTGAAAACTCTTTACCGCATTCTTCACAATATCTCTTGTGGCGAGCAGAAGCCTCCTCATGCTGTTCGAGAGCTTGGGGGTGAGGGAACAACTTGTCGCAGAGGTCACAATGTCTTTTGTGGAGGGATGAAGCCTCTTTGTGCTGTTCGAGAGCTCGGGGGTCCGGGAACCACCTATCGCAGAGGTCACAATGGTGTGACATCCCTAGTTATCTGAGAAAAAGTGAGTATCAAAAGGAATGAGCTGAATTCAGCTACTGTCCTACCGTTTCTTGAAGGTGGTTGTGGCAAAAGGTAATGCAGGTGAAAGGTAAGTGGCGATATACAGAGGCACAAGGACGTAAAATGGGGCTGTGGCGTTTGAATGACTTAAGTAACCTCGGCGAAGAGCGAACTCCTCTCTTATCGAGAATCCCTTACGGGCATTGGGGATTATCGCCGAATCATTTATCAAACATCTTGCCCGGGGTTTGTGTATATGGTCCATCTGGGAAGAGAATGGGAAAACTGAGCTTATCCATAAGTGAACTTTAGTTTTTCAACTTCGTAGTCGAAAGCACGGCAGCTGAGAACCGAATGCTGAACGTGAACTCCTCGTATACGACGGAGGTAACCCAAAAAGTTGGTCTGATTCACTCACCGTTCGAGGAACATGTGCACACAATCGGCTGCACATTTCTCCCTAGCCTTCATAAACTGAAGAACATGGGGTACATCAGTACAAGGATCACTGAGAAGTCGCCTCGCGTGACTGATGGCCGCGCGAGACAAGACATGAGAGAAAGCTAACGGCGTGAAGCCATGGAAGAGGGGTGCACAATTGTGAATCGTTGACTTGTAATATCATCACTTACGAAACACTCGTATTGTACATATCTTCCGGACCTGAGTTATTCACAGCACGTATCTGAAGTCCCGGTTCTGTCTATCCGTAAGGTCCAAGAATTCCTATACAGCACATGCAACGGGCTTAGACCATCATTTCGGACCATATGTCTCGTGTTCTCACGTACCTTCGAAACCCTCCGCTCGACTCGCTTCCCATCTGGGGTGATAATCTCAATGTACACATCATCGTACGTCTCGTCCACCGGTTCTGCATCGCGCCGCCGGTTCTCACGAGCAAGAAAAGCACGAATCGTCAGCATGAGCGTAATACAGGCCACATAGCAGACGCCAATCACGATCCAGGGTACGTGGTTACTGAATGAAGCATAAGAGTGTAGGGATCAGGACGAGGCGATCGCGGTGATAAGTCAGGAAACAGACGCACCGCGGGGCGTACCGCTCGAGCCACATTACGGGTCCAGCAGCATTGCCGATGCAATATGCGCTAAGCATTATCGCATTCGTAGTCACGCGCTTGGTGTGCCCAGCTGTGACATTTCCTACCCAGGACAAGACGATGACGAACCCAGTGGTTCCTGGTAGAAATTCAGCGTGACATCTGCAACGTAGCCGGGGCGGCAACGAGTGCACTCACCAGTGAGCCATTGTCCGAACAACAACCCAATTCTGTCGTGCCATGGTAGCAAGTTAACCAATAGGGCGCCCAAGATGCAAGGAAGAAACCAGGCAGCCCCAACATATGCACGTGCATTCTTCAGTCGAGCAGCCATAGTAACGCCGATAGAGATAGAGATGATCTCGAGCACGCCGTCTGTGCAACCAAGCAGGGTCGTCTGAAGCTTCGTGAACCCGAACGACGAAATGATGATTTGGCGTTGGTTGCTGAGACTGTTCGGAATGTTGTTAACGGCAGCAAGGAGCGCGAAGAGCCATGTCTTCGGGTCGTAAACCGCCTCCCAAAATCTTCAATGGTTCATGAGCGAGATATCAAGGCAAGAGGAAGACAACGCAACGTACTGTTCCATCTTGAAGTGCTTGTTCTCAACGCCGGTTTGGTTGCTCTAGGATTCCGTTGAGTACATATTCATCTAGCGTATAATCCTAATCTCACCTTGATGCGCTGAACAGCCTTCACACGTTCGTCGGGTGTGAGAAACCACGCGTTTGTTGGTGAGTCGGGGAACAGGAACCAATACACGACTGCAGTGACTATGGTCAATGCTCCGGTGATGATCATGAGCCTGTTCAATATGATATCAGTGGCTGAAATTGCTTGCATGATGAACGATGGCATACCATTGCCACGGCTCAAAGCTAGGAGTGTGAATATGTAGAGATCCAAAGCTTATGAATCCGGAAACAATTTGGGCTACATGCAAGATGACTGTCAAACTCCAAAAACGGCTATTGAATGAACTTGGTCTGCACCTGTTCCGTTCATCATGACTGGAAACCCCCGTCAATACACATGCAAGCTGTTGAGAAAAGTCGCACTCACACCAATACCCTACACGCAGGGTCTGCTCTGTTCGGGTATAGAACATAGAGCTTACAATCATGAAGCCGGCAGTAATTGAGCCTTCGCACATCCCAAGGACGAACCTCGCCGCAAACAGTCCACCAAAATTGGTGCAGGCAGCATGGCAGCAGAGTGTGATACCCCAGGCCAGGATGTTAACACTCATCCATTTCCCGACCGGAAAACGTTGCAGAGCGAGGTTCTGCGGATACTGAAATACCAGATAGCTGAGGTAAAATATTGTTCCTAGCCAATTGTACCTGCGTGGTCGTTATTGCGATGTTAGCACCGGTGAGAACGGACGACTTACTGGCTCGTCGACAGATGCGTAGCTTGTCTGTCAAACAGAATGAGTCATCAATGACAGAGGACCGGGATGTGAAACATACTTTATCCCCAAGATGGCCGAGCTCCCGAGAGTCGTCTTGTCCGTGTACTGGATCCAATACAACACTGACATGGGATGGTCAGAAGGAATTCAACAAACGCAATCGTGTAGGCCACTCACTACACATCATGGGCATTATGTGGCAATCAATCTTGCGTCGTATACGATTCGCCTCTGCTTCATCCAGTTCAACATCGCCACCCGCCACCAATCCGGCAGCCGTGTCAACCTCGTTCTGGTTGAAGGCAATGTGATGGCGCACAGGAACCTTCTCCAGCCTGACGAGACTTGCGAGACTCTTTGCGTCGTCGATCTTCTCGTTTGACTTCTGATTATCCATCCTGAAGGCAGAAGGATCCTAGAGAGTGTAGGCGACCGGGCTGACGGAAAAGGAGCCCTGATGCAAAACCCCCATGCTGAATCACAACATTTATATAGGAATGTGAATACATGGTTAGTGCTCGGAATAAGATATCCTCCATGATGAGAAGATCTGAAATTGTCGACGCGAGATGCGGGACAAGATTGACGTTCGCATGGCGCTTGGATGGATTGCTGCGCATTCACTGGCTCTTGGACGCAGAAGTTCCCGTGCCTCATCAAATGCACACAGGTGGGTCGCTGATCCTGATATTAGAACACGTTCGGTAGATTTTATACAGCGAGCGACAGCCATGAGTGCACACCTAATGACAGTATGCGTGAACTTACCTTTGCTTGTATCTGACACGATGACAAGTTCAGATGGATGCGGCATACGCGGAGCGCTATCGCGCGAAAGCGAACGGGAGGATACTCGAAGAACGCCGTTGAAACGCTCAACTAGCAGTGATCCTCGTCAATGGGGAGGGCTCATGCTGGGGAAAGTGAACCCAATGTCCAGCTCGGTCACCGCGCGGTGAGACGAGCAAAATTGTGGCGCAGTGTCTCGGCTATATTTGGCAACTGTGGTAGTCCACGCCTTCAGGCTGATAGGGTGAAGAGCATGGGTTCAATCTTACAGATAGAGCGGCAGAATGTTCACTCTGGAAAAATCACGTACATACACATCATATACAGACCCACGCCCATGTCAGCATCTGACAAGTAGTCAATAACACTTGAACCAGAGCTTTGCCAGTCGGAGGCCATGAGACTCCCAGAATACTGCGCTGATGTTGTCAAGCGTGTGTGTGTGTGTGGAGTCTTTCTTTCTTTCGCAGTGCTACAATTGATGCAGACGGCGTGCAACTGGTGTGTCGATAAGGGTACTCACTTTATCATGATCACGCTCACGTTTGCCATAAAACAGGTCACGTAAGAAGGAGTCTCGGGATTTCTACTTACTCCTCCTTATGTGCTCCAGCACGCTGCTGCCAAGGGATTATTTGCATAACTGTTTCAGAGTACCAGCCAGATCCTACATCACATATCTCCGAAGCATCTGAGTATCTGCTTTGTCACCTCACGCTCTAGAGTCGAACTCCGGTGAACCATGAGATGAGAGCTCAATTGGACTCGGATGCGTTAACGTCAAAACGTTTACCTACTTATTGCGACACACTGATTATTGCGACTCACAGCAGTAAGAAGATGTACCGCAGATGTTCTCAAAAAAGAGCGTCAGCCTGTTCCCTGAAGGTAGTCTGAGAAAATGATTGGATACCGAATAGTGAAAATCTTCCTGCTCTTTAACAGCTGGCCGGACTGCCCGCCTCAGTCACGGCGATGCCAGTTTCATGGGATAAGAGGTCAGTCGCGGCACCGACTTATCCATCAGACGCTTCCCAAAATCCTCGATCGCTGTGCTGATTCTTTCAATGTTACGATTCACTAAAGCCGCTCCGTGTTCTATCAGTGAATCTCATGTGGTACTGTACTGCAAGCACTTACATGAAGGGACTATTCATTTCGGTACCTCAGAACGGCGGCTTCTACTGCTTCTCTGATGGGGAAAACAAAACAAGGATGCCTCAGGCACGCTAACTTCACCTTATCATCATCTGACGAGTTGTTGCACTACGTTGGCATCACTTGGTAAGATTGCAGAATCGTGGTAAGCACCTGAACCATGTACATTCAGTAACCGGCGCACCTTTGATTGCTCATGTGCTAACCCCGGTAGATACTCTGTAAGAGGAAAATGTCAGCCCTAGGCGAGGGCAGACATTCAATGCTACTCAGATAGACAAGGTTGCAGGGGGGGAGGGGCGCGGAGTGTGGTGAAGCTCAAAATCGGTCCGAAGTCAGCGTAACTCTCAGGCTAGGGATTGTTGAGTAAGACACATGTTGCGGTAGCTATCGCTTGTCTCAGGTGCAATGCTGCTGTTCGAGAGAAAAGTCGTGCTACCACAACAGCGAGTGTGGCGTTGACGATATGAGCTGGTACTCTGAGGATTTGACATTCAGACTATTCAACTTCAGGACATTGAGTATTCTGCACATCACCGATTACAGCAAAGTGCGTCATTGAGAAACGTTCGCGGGTTCGTAGGCGACTGAGTATCGGTGCAATGTCGATATGAGTTGATGCCATAAGGAGCGCACATGGTAGTCACTTCGGCTAGGGATGCTTCATACCATACAGCTGCGGCGTAGATTCCTCGATGATTATCCAGGCGGCCTATTCACAATTGCCACCTATTCAGAAGGTGGGGCTCCTGCTGAAGAATATCGGATCGTACTCAGTATGAGTGAATTGTATGTAACATTGCAAACCACTCACCGCTCATATAACCATATTGGCTCGAAAATCATCGCCCAGTACGCGCCTGAATAGGTCGGGTAGGACATGAAGGTACAAGACTATCCCGTCTGGCGCGAGCTAATGACCACATCTAGGGCTTCAGAAGTATAGGGCTTTCAGTATCACTCATGCCAGTCTGATCATCCACTTCGGTGGCGCAAGAATGTCATCATTGTGTTCCAGCAATCTGGAAGTTCTTGAATACCATAACCGCCAATTTGTAGATCGTCTGCCAGATAGACATGGCTTACCAGTGCAGCACTATCTCGTAACATAACAACCTGCCGAGCAGAATGCCTCTCACCACAATGCACCGCGGGAACCCGCTATGGATAACCAGCAAAAATTGAGTTCATCGAGCGAGCGCGAACGATTAACTCTCATCGGTTCCCGGGCTAACGTCGCTTTGTTCCCACAACTATCCACCGGGACCGAAGCTAGCCATGGGTTCCCCCGTGCCGTGGTTAGCCCGGGACCAGCGGCACCAGCATTGTGAGAATGACGTTGGGGCCTCATATATCCTTCATCTTGAGTTGAGGATAGCCACAAGCAAAGGCCCGATCCTTTAGGTTTGTGTTTGAGGCTTCTACGTGAACAATCTCGTCAGACATTCTCATTCAACATGGCTACGTTGGAGCCCACGTTGGAGCCCAAGGACTCCAGGTCGACGCTCGTCGACGTCGACGACGCAGAGCACAATCGCCATGATAGGCCCCATCCACTATCAACAGTCTCAACCACGCCAGGGTCAGCGGGTCCATTCTCTGCATCCTTTGACCCAAATGCAGCGACACCTGCAACCCCTGCAGCATTCGTCTCGCCTATAACTACCGTCATGCGTAATCCACCAGGGCGCATGGGCTCGGAGGCATGGACGAACTCCATCTCTTCATCCCTCAGCGCGCTAGCAAACCAATTCACCGCTGCGTCACAGGCTCTCGCTGCAATCCCCGCTGTCCCTACCGCAGGAAATGCTGACCCGGAGGTCATCGCAGTCATCCAGCAAGCGCAGACAAAGCTAGAGCAAGAGCTCGAGTCGCTGAAGGAGCAAGTTACTCACTTGCTTGAGCATGGGGGCCGATCTGCCAAGGAGAAGGAACGCGCTGTAGAGATCGTTGACTCTGAGCCCGAAGCCTCTGAAGCCCGTTTACAAGGAATGGAGAGGAGGATCGAAGAGCTCGCTGAGGCTATACGACTTGAGTAAGTCTTCATGCTCTCCACTACGCGTGAATGCGGAGTAACTGACCTCTTCGACACCAGTCAAGCACGTACGTATGCGCGGCTGCAGAATAGCGTTGTCACAAGTAACAAGATGAAGCTCACACCACTGGTGATGGGGAATGGAAAGACACCCCAGAATTTCCCTGCAACCAAGGGAGAGTTTGAGCATCTCACAAGTGCGTTCTCCTATCACAAAGAAAATAAACGCTAGTTTATGTATGATGTAGAGGAACGATACGAGCACCTGCTGAAATCGTACGGATTACCTATCAAGGGCGACACTGCTGCGAAGAGACAAGCTGTACGAGAGTTCATTGGCTTAACACCACCTTCCTAGAAATTGGCGGGCTGCACAAACGCTGCATGGGCGTAGATGATGAGTTGTATGGTGATACCCATGAATACCGCCGAAAGGAGCCATTATACAGTTCATTATGCTCTATTATAGACGTTGTACTGCGCTTGGTCAGTAAAGAATCTTTTTGGACATGAATGAGACGTACAAGGAACGGACGCGGCCGACGATAGCATGTACACATGTGGACTTCTATTCGCGCACTTTACCGAAATGCAATGCTCCTATTGGTTCTCCACTTTTCCCCTGGAGTTGCTCGTCCGAAATGCCCTCTAGCCGTACAAGCTCCTTCCGCACATACTGAACGATATCGGCCATGAGTTCGGGGAAATCCACGTATAAACCGGCTTCGCCGGGCGCGAAGTCGTGCACGCCGGAACCGTCATCTCTCGCCTCTTCCGTCTCCAATCCTTTCTTGTCTAATGCAGAAACCTTCTCGATCTCGCCGCCAACAAGGTTCACAGATCGCCGGAAGGCTGGCTTGTTTGTAGATGAGGGATACACGATTCCTCTCGCTCCTCTTGCGCCAAGGAAGTTTCTCCAGACGGCCGAAGCCAACTCAGCGTCTCCGCGAACCAGTCCCAGGTCGAGCGACATCCCCAGGCCAGCCCACTGCTCCCTGAATATCTTCATCTGTCGTGTAACTAGTCGTTCTGGAGCGTTACCCTTGGGTTGTTTGTCGCTATACGAGATGGTATAGAACTCGGTAACGCCAGAGTCTGTTTCGGACAGTTTCGGTCGCGTTGACGGTTGAAGTACCGCACGAACGCGCTCCTCCACATCAATGAAAAAGTGGTCCAATAATCCTTGAATGTAGTATTTTCCCAGCGGTTCAGGGAGGGCTCGTAGACGGACCGTAAGCAGCCACACATGGAGGTTTGTCACGGTGAACCATGACTGAAAAGTTGGAGGGAGACGACATTCTGCCAACAACTTATAGCATCAACAATGCGAAATGACATTATATTACACGTGTATGTCTAGGACACGGACATACCGTCTTGCCAGAACTCCCTCTCCTCATCGGCCTTCACCGCGCACAGTTTCTCGTACATGGCTAGCGACCTGCGCCCAGCAATCTGTTTCGACGAATTATAGCCCATTACTTTCGCCAGACCTATAAAGAATTTCCTGGCCGTAGGCGATGCCTTGACTTGCTCCGTGAGCCATGATCGTTGAACAGGTCTGGTATGCTTGTAAGGCGTAGATGGTTCGGCTGACGACTTCTGCGGCAGCTTTTTGGGATTTTGAGTTGATGCTGCCCTTGAGAGCACTTTCTGCACTCCTTGCTGCCTCAGGCGGTGGACCAGGATAGAGCGAGCAACCATGGCACAGAGGTAGATGAACAACTCGAATCACTTCGCAAGACAGCGGTTAGTGCACACATCACGTGCCTGTGTCACGACGCGCTTTAGCGGCGAAGAGCTGATCAAGAGAGACAGCTAGCCTGTCATCTACCTGTGCGTATGTGCATACACTTTCGGTTCAGAGTCTGCACGGAGCTATACTCAGTAGCATTCATGACAGCATAATGTTACATTATTAAAGGACGCTCCCCAGACAACAAAATTCCCAAACTAATTGAACTACAGCAAGTAATCACTATATGAAGACTAAATATACATACGACTGAAGAGATTCAGGCGACAATAATTTGCTTCTCCTTCTTCATTGTAGAAACCGCTTGCTGAGAGATGTTTAGCAGATCTGCAACAACATGCGGAGGGGTGAGTGCGAGCCACTGCGTAGCGCTGAAGTCGACAAATTTGGGTGCTTTGAACAGTTCGAGGAAGATCAGGGGTTCGGTAGGCGAGAGGTTCAGCATGTAGTGCCCGTAGGAAACGGGAAAGACACCCGTGTCGCCAGCCTAGAACAACATAAGATCGGCCATTGCTAGGCAAAAGAAGGATCACTGCTTACCTGGAAGTCAAACGTTCGCGAAACACTGGATCCTGCAAACGCTGTGGCTCTACCCGTGCCGCTGATGATGTATAGCCACTCTGTGGATGCCAACATGTTAGCCCTACAATGCAAACACATAGGACTGGAGACGATTTAACATACCGTCAGCCGTATGCCAATGGAGTTCGCGCATGCCATTCGGTTCAACGAACACCAATGCACTAGAGAGCTGGGTGGCAACAGGGAAATTGGTCGTAGAATCCTGGATTTTCACCCATCCTCCACCACCAGGTGCCACTGTCTTTTCCTGCTTCGAGATCTCAAAGACGAAGTTCGTGGGAATCTTTCCTTGCGGGCTGCTGACGGCATCCTTGTCTGCCTGTCCGAGGGGTAGCGCTGGAGCTGAGGCTTCATAGATATAGGGGTCCTTCTGTGGTATCCGGGCGAACATGCTGGTGCTCATGCCGAAGTTCTTTGCTACAACGTCGAGAGGAGTGTGTGCAAGCCAGTCGGATAGCATGAACGTTGTGCCGACAGCATCGAAGTTACCGTCTGCGAAAATAAGTAGGATTTCCAGGCCATCTCCCAGAGCTTGTATGCTGTGTGGAACGCCGGGAGGGAAGCTGACGTTGACGAGTTGATGTATCAACGAGATGCACTATGTGAGCTCGGGTGCGTGTTACTTACTAGTAGATGTCGGGTTCTGAGCCGTTAATGGGACCTTTGATGTCAGAGATAAAGTTACGGCCTTCTTCATCTACCGCAGTTATTCGTCCGGTTCCACCCAGAATATACCCCCATTCCGCGACACGGTGCCAATGCCTATAATGAGGCGAGTAAGCCCCTGCATCTATAATTGTAATTGATGATAGTATTACAGTTCTCGATATGCGTTGGCCGACAGACGAAGCTCTGCAGCAGCAAGGTCTTTGGCTATACGGACGGATCAGGAGAAACACCAAAGATCGTAAGGAAAGTGACGTACAAGGGGGAAGATCTGTTATGGTCTGCTCACGAACCCAGCCGCCCTAGAACAGACTATAAGACGAATTCATAGTGGACTGAATGAAAGAGTGACTACCTTCAGAAGCCGTGTATGGGACAAGGACATGCTCCATTTCAGGTTGGGGACGGTGCCTGTGGACGCAGCATTCAGTAAGAATTTTCAAGGCCTGACCATGATACTATCTAAATAAAACACTAACCAGCATCTGTAGTTGGAGCTGCCAAATTGTCCACGTTTTGCTTGTCTATGTCGTGGTTACTATTACTGAGGAACGTATCCCCTAGTGCCCCGCGGATGGGTTGCGGGTCGCCACTGAAGGCCGCGATCTGACCCACATCAGGCGCTGAAGACGCGTCACGTTTGGTATTGTGGTTCTCTTCACTTGGACGCAGATGTCGCGACTGGTATCCGCTAGCTTGGCGGCGAGCAAGAGGCCGAACAGAGGGATCCTCGCGTGAAAGGAATTCGTGTATTTGCGGGTCGCTGATAGGAGATGTTAGTGCTATCTCAAAGAGAGTAGCGAAGGAGGACAAGAGCAAGGCAAGTTGGGTGAGACGAGCCATTGCAGATATTCTAAAAGTGCACAGAGCTGTCGCAACTATCGCATCTTCGTCGTGGTCTTTATAGTCAGGAGAGTCAGAGTTACGATTGTAAACAGATGCACTTCATTGGGTGCGCAGACGACCGACCCTTCGAGTCGTCCATGAGAGCGGTGAACTGGCTTTGGCTTTGGGTTGCGCCGTTCGGTGTTCTGGGCTGATCATCACTATAAGCAGGTCGTGCTAACTGTAAACAAAGTTCACGGTTTAGCTTGGCTCCTTCAGGTACGGTGCTGCAAAGCAAATCATTGTCAACGTTCTAGAAGCCGAAAAGATTCACATACCAGCCCAGTAAGCTATATGCCCGGATCGATACTGGCTATCCGTGCATGGGACTTCAATGATTCGCATCTATCGGCGGGGTTTCGCACACATATTTCGAATGCTTGTAATTGAATGGCCCGTTTCGCATGGCGGCGTATCAGTCGCCGGTAGGTCTGGAATATGCTGTGAGTAACGCATAGAGCTTCCAGAAGTGCATGTGCAGCGTGCGCTTGGAGATACTGCTTCTAGGAAGATGTGTCTCTTAGGAATTCAAGGGAGGTTCATACCCAGTTAGCGGGTCTTGCAAATATGCCGCATGAATCCTTCGAGTTTCGTCAGAAGGGCCAGTTCGAGGACATTTGTGCACTGAGGAACCGAAGACTGGGTGAGCTCGTCATAATGTAGCCCTGCTTTCTCACGGAGGACGGACTCAACACGGAACTCACTGTAGACATGATCACGAAGCCAAAAATGTTTACTCGTCCCAGCGGATAAATGGTATGTCCATGTAGCACAATGATGTATGGAACACAGATCGCGACGAATTGACGCGTTGACTGCCAATAACCTGACTGTTGTTCGCAATGAGAGGTCGACATCGGACGGCACAGAGAGAGGAATCGGTGAGTAGACTGTGCTGCCGATGGCAGTGCAATTACGTCCTTGGCCTTGAGGCCTATGCGAAAGAGTGTTCCAGCCGGTCAGAGTCTGAGCGCATGCCTTTTGCAGGACTGCTGCCCCATTTCCGTTGAGCATGGATTAGGGTGAGCTAAGATATCAGGAAACGGAGTAGATCTGGGGAGTGAGCGATGCAGTCGGAAAGGAAGGCGAACATCTCTTACAAACAAGAGCGATATGCTCACATGCAACCTACGGCTCGCGCATGTGCCAACCACAAGCATTTCCAGTGCGTCGTGGAGCACGAGGGTGTTCAGTCAGCGTGATGGCTGTGTTACGAAGACGAGGGGTACAGTCTTTGAGTGCTTCTTCGTGAGAGAGGATTCGTTCATATGTCAGAGATATTGCGACTGGACCCTGGGTCATATTTAAGCGATTAGTTTTCACCTCAACGGCTGAAGAATGCTTAACGACCGCACCTAGTTCAAATGTGACCCTCTTCAAAGAATGGCAGCGCAACTCATGGCATTGCCTCCAGTGAACCTGATTGAGACTAGGTGTAGCTGAGGAGCGAACCAATCCAGCCCCTCCTGGCGGCCAAAAAATAAGTGGAACTTCTCGTTTGAGAACGACACTGATGCCAGGGTGCAGTTCGTCAACGGTGAGGACATGAAGTCAAATACTGAAGTCAAATTCAACCCTCCTGTCAGAATCCGGAACAGATTAAGCGCATAAGTCATCTGCAGTCCTACGCCCTAGCCTTGTTTGGAGCGACCATAGATCGCAGAAGAGCTGTTTGGTCCAAGTCCAATCCACATCGTGAGTCAAGCCCTGCCAGGCACATGAGCACCTATGCGACCCAATCGCACTACGAGCATTCGATCGTACACTTTTTCATTCTCACCTGACCGGACTAGGTCTGACAGATCGCCACTTCTCCGAGCTGGTTATAATATTGTGTCATTTGATGTTGATTCAGGACCCATCCATGACACCGACACTATTGATTTTCTGGTTGAACCACCTTACCAATGCGCTTACGCCTGCCGACATGAGGAATGACCCGTCGAACACCGCTCCGAACACTTGGTATTCGGGGAGGGTTGAAAAAAGGTTGATCTCGACGACGTCCGCAACGGCGTCTGTACGAGAGAGGGGCGGGGGGAAGGAAGTGCGGAGCTGTACAAGAGTGGAGAGGAGGTAGATGCCCTACATTCAGCAAGATATAAGATAAGTTTGCTGTCTGGTGAGTTGGAATGTAAGATGTACCATTAGCTGTGCGAGCATGAGAAGCATAAGTGATGCGCCTAGATTACGACTGGTAACCCTGAGTGCCTAACATAATCCGTTATGTTCGGTCCAATTCAACACAAACATATGTAACACTCACCCGTGCGACCCCACGCAACACCAGCCGGACACTGCTGAGAATGATAATTCCCACTAGAGCAAGACTGATCTGCCTGGAGATTAAAACAATGGCGTCGTGCTCCAAGTGCACTTTAGGTATGAATGAAATGAGGTAGGCGAGCAGGATCGTGATGAAGTCAGTCCTTGGACCACCATCGGATTCAGTGCTTCCTGTACTCCCGCCGCGGCCCGAAGGCAGTATCAGATTACCGATTGCCTGTGCATATGGCGAACACAAACCATCAGTGAGAGAAACCCAGTAGAAAGATACAAACGTACGACAAATATACGGTATACACAGTATATCGCAAACACTCCGCCTCCTACATTCAGAACACGTCCTGCTAATGTCTTGGAAAACTTGGCATCCTGCCGTTGTCGCTTCAAACCAGCCAGGTTGCGCGCCATTTGGCCTTCCAAGGCCTCGAGTCCAGCAATCTCTTGCATAGCGTTACTCATTTCTGTGAATACAACGTTGTACTCAGATCCGTAACATAGAATGGACAGCATGGGGGCATACTTACGATTGTCTCCACGGAAGTTAGGCACAACGCTCGTCAGCCACGACTGTTTTTGAGGCGACGTAGCTTCCAATCGTGCAACTGCTTTTCTCCGTTCGGCGAGGTCATCTCGTACTCGGCGAAGCCCATCCTCAGCTCTGGACACTTGCTCATCGGTTGGTGCGGGTCTTCAGAGAACAGCACTCAACAATCATGACGATACACAATGTATGGACCCTCACTTTGAGGTTCGAGAAAGAAGTGGCAAAAATTTCCAGCCGTTTTCAACGGCTCCGAAACCTGAGAGCAGGCCTAGGATCACCGTTCCCACTACCGTGAGACGTGCCAACACGACGTTCGCGGTTCCCGTTGATGAAACGCCGGCGGGTAGGGGTACGAAGGAAAGTAGGAACAGTGACAATGCAACAGGACATGCGGCCAGAAATAATCGTACTGGGGTTGGTTTTTGCAGACCCTGCAAGCCTGAGAGATGTGAGTGAAGAGACATACACGGAAAGAGTGACGTACCGGACGCCGAGCGGTAGCTTAGAACGAGACTGTACGCCAAGGGGATCAAGACCACAATCAGGGTCAGGAGTAAGAAGAGTGATATTCGCCAATTCAATAGACGTGTTCTGCACACACGTTTTGACGTGAACCGCGTTAAAAGATGCTCAAGGCGACATAAGAACATGACACTGACTGGGCATGTAGAACGTCTAGAGCTTGAAACATCAGTAGCAGGAAGAGCGTACAACATTCCGAGAAGCACAGAGAAAAGATACCACGAGCGAGCGTGGAATGAAATGTGCGTTTTATGGCATCCACGGACGCGTCATGCGGCTTCAAGGTGGCAGACGAAGGCGATGGCAGAGTTTGTAGCTCAACGTCCGTGTCATTTGCAGCACTAACGATTGATGATTCATCTTCGGTCGACAAGCCCTGTAAATCGTGGTAGAGACTACGGAGCAGATATTTCCGACTGCCAAAGAACAGAACGATCCTACGGTGGTACATCCAAGCCTCAGTCTCTCAATGAAAGGGACACTGGCGGGTCACGCACCGGAGACTTAGCACAACCGCTGTTTCAAGCGTTGTTGCAGCAACTGCAGACGGCACCATAAGTACTAGTACGAGCAATCAGCAACTAGGGTGAGTAATTAACGCATAGGACATGAAAGTCGAGAGGTAGGTTGTAACTGGCGGCGGACCGGCTTGCTTGACGTATTTATTAGACGCCTGCTACATGTCAACTGACAAGCCGTCTAAAAACACTGTTCCTTCACTCTCGCAGAGGCATAAGTGCGCGGTGACATATTCAAATGCCACCCGTGGATAACATGAAATACACTTCATTCCGTTTCATTCTACATTTCTCTTTTGCTATATGCATACAACGTACGGAACGGACCAAGGTTAATGAAAGGATGATGATCTATCGAGACAAAGCAGAGGGTAAAGGATACAACTCTCGTGAATCACCAGCAAGCATCAAAGGAGAAAGTGAGATGGCGAGCAGCAGTAACACTAACGTTTACTTGAACTGGAGAAAATTTGTAAGCCTTGAGATACACTCTTAGACAAGATTCACTCACGTTCTTGCCATCGACCCACTTCTTGCCGTCAATCTCGAGGTCCCAGGCGTTGGCAGCCTCGAAGAACGCCTTATCGTCGGAGTTCTCGAGGTCGAGCTTCTTGAACTCGTACGACTCCCAGTCAGGAGCAACATCGACAACGGGCTTGATGTCCTGGCCACGGGCAATAAGGGTACCGCTGATGATGGAGTTGTTGCTCTCGCCAAGCACACCGACTGAACCGAACAGGTACTTTCGCGATGCCTCCAGACGGTTGAAGAACCCTCCGATGAGGTTCGACGACATGTATGTCGCCTTCAGTTCATCGTTGTACTTGTAGTCCACGCGCCACGCGGAGAAGCCCTCCTTATCGAAGCTAACAAGAATCTGTTAGCAGGTTTTCGACCATATATGCAAAGCTACAAACTTCTGGTAGAACCACTCAAGGGCACCGCCCGCTCCACGGGTCTCCTTGTTGGAGTAGGCACGCTTCCAGTCTTCAAGGTTGAACGTCGACTTGGGAAGCAAGTCGAGAGGGTTTTTGGGCTTGGGCTCCTCCTTGAGCAGGTCATCCTCCTCCTCCTCGTCTTCTTCCTCCTTCTTTTTGGGCTTCTTCTCTGCCTTGGGCGCGGGAGCAGCTGGTGCTGCAGGCTTAACCTCCTTCTCCTTCTTGGCAGGGGGGATAAACTGCAGAGCCTTCTCGATAGACGGGAGAGGGAGGAAGAGCTCCTTCAGGGAAGGCTGGTTCGCAATAGTCTCAAGGTGACGGATGAGGTTGACGTATTTTGGACGCTGTTCAGCATCAAGGATGATTTGCGTGGCACGGTAAGTGACGGAGGCAAGGGAGATGTCTGCAAGGGTGATACGTTCGGTGACAAGGAAGGTGCGTGTAGAGAGATGCTTCTCCACGGTGTCCAGTCCGCGGAACGCACGCTCAGCGAAGGCAGTGTGGAGCTTTAAGACGAAATGAGTAATGCTGCCATCGTAGAGTAAGACCAAAAATGACTCACAGCCTTGTTGTACGGGAGCACGCTGCGGATGAGCTGGTTGATGAGGTTAACGTTGTTGAGGATATCCGCATCAGCGAGAGAGATCCATTGGTCAACGAGGGCAGCCTCCTTGGGATCCGATGGCAGAAGCGTAGAGTTGGGTGCGAGGGAGGCAACTGGAAACAAACTAATCAGCAACTTGTTCGGTTCCAAATTTTAGTTCGAAAGCGTCAGAATCTGGTTAATGTCTCGACATGGTTGTTCAGACAGGGATAACTGATTGTGATAATTTTATCATCATACGCAAGATTGCGGAGGGATTGTACATCGATGATGTTTCCCCTCCGCAAACTGACAAACTAGGGCATCGTATGCTTACCATAGCGCGCAATGGCAGTGGTCTCCGCTACGTGGAAGCCATCAGCTGTCTCCAAAGCCGGGATCTTCCCAATGGGGAATTTTGAGGTGAACTCGGGCTTCCTGTTGTCCTCATGGTGAACGTAGTTCTGGGGCAAATCGAGCTTGAGGCCTGCAAAAGCAGCCGCGGCGCGAATCTACATACTGATCAGACCCTGACCGACCAACTACGCGCAAACTGCACATACACGCCTGCCCTGGGCTTGTTCAGGGATCGTCCAGATCGTTCCGGTAGACATTTCGGGTAGAGGAGAAGTGAGGTGGTGGTGAATGAGAAAGATGGAGTTGCGATAACTTGCACCTTTGAAAATTCTAAAGTATGCGGATCACGTGCGGATCGATCAATCATTGAAGCGCCTGTCATTGATCTTCGAAGCGCTCACCTCTCACATTCAGGTGATGTTCAAAGCAACTTCACCGTCGTCCGAAAGCTATTCCTATTCAATTAGCGGGGAACGTCTTTTGATAATTGGTATGCGCAGCGCTATAAGCTACAAGTGGGTGCGAACATTACTGTACAGATGATGAGACATACATCGTTTCTACCGATATGCTTTAAGTTCAGCCCTAATTCCCTCAGTAAACGGTATCCGTACATGGAGTAGAATACATTTCTATTGGTTCCTAACTCTCTCATGTGGCTCTTGCCACGGAACACCTAAGCATGAAGTTAATCAAACAGCACTCTATGTTCATTCGAAGCAACTGCTTACCGAGAATGTCGAATATCTCTCGTTCTGTCTCAGAGGCAACGATTGTTCCTGAATGAAAGGAATCAGTATGTGAAAATATAAGCGTAAGTCAAGAATTATTTTACCCTTGTGTAATTTCTTCAGACGATTGGAGGGATCGCGTATGACGTCCTTATAAAGGCCTCGCTGGTTGAGGGAGTAACCCATCTTGTTCGCTTTCAGTCGCATCGATCGATTAAACTATAACCAGGAGAGTTGGAGTGAGATAATGTACGAAATACAGAGAATAATGAGGTACGTACAATATCGTCTCCCTGTGAACATAAGGTTTGTTGGATCAGCATGAATCAACGAGCTATCGCCGAAAGGGCGTACCGTATAATACAATAGTGCGGCACCCCTTGACTCGTAAGGAACACATAGAAAATCTGCAATACGTGAACATCGGTGAATGACCGCAGATCGCACAGACTCACCTATACGTCTCATTTTGTCGATACCACTCCTTCTACAAAGGCCATGGTAGCACAAATCCAGATCATCCCAGTTATCCGGCACCGATAAATGCGCTGTAATCACGCGGCGTGCGTATAGGTCATCAATGAGAGTAGCAAGAACCCCTGCTCCTAGATTTAGGCTTAAAAATATAGAAAGTCAAATCAAGACATACCGGCGTGTGTCTTCCCATCGGAGGTTGGTCGAGTTATGAGTATATCGATATCGCCACATGTCTCCTTGCCCCTGTTATCACCAGTGAGCTTTCATGAATTAGTTTGGGATAATGCTAAAGCGTACCGCCTGTAGCTGCCCAATATCTCGACAAAGAGATGCGGGTCGATCCTTAATGCTATCAAGCGGTGTCAGAGCAAAGGTGAGATTCGGGCGAGGATATCATACCTGCTGCCTTTATAAATTCGAAGATTTCCTTGGCTTCATAGCGGGGCATTCGAGAATTGATGTCTGCGACGTAGGTTCATAATTGCACGATATGAGAGAAACGGCGACATCCCGACATACCTTCATAATATTTAAGACCTATTTCTTGTGCTGGCGAAAGTTTTACTCCGAACTTGCCCTCCTTGACATCCTCTAATGAACGACAGCCGTTTATATACCATCGATAGGCAGTTTTCTGGCCTGAAACAAGGTTCAGATCTCTCGCTAGTCTATGCTAGAATGCGATACTCGCCTACACCATAGATGCCCTGGAAAGCCATAACGACGTACACGTCTTCTGTGCGCTCGTAAGTTATTCTCCTTAGGCTTCCCGTGTTTATTATCTCCATGATCTAGACACATTTGAATATTTGATATGAGAACAACAATCACGACAACTAATTGAGCGTTAGCGACTCACTTTCTTCGCGGTTTTCGCGCCTACCCCATGGATGCTTCGAGCCTCCTCTTCTGATTCGATACGCTTACCAAACGAACGTATAGGCCCAAGCACTGACGTTGGTTAGTACATACATCCAAGAGAAATCACAGAGGTCGGCGGGCGCACTTCTTCGGTACCCAAACACACGCCACTTATCTTCCGGGGTGCCTTTAACTTCATGGAGCGCCTTGAGCTCGGTAAGCTAGATGAATGGGATGTGTAAGATCGCGAAAGCAACTCCGTTCGAAAGTCCCGTGCAGACGCGACACTCTCACCGTATCAATGACATCCTGATTCGGGCAGCTCTGCCGCCTTTTATTTCCAGGTTTCTTGTCACATTGGAAGCCCTAAAATAAATCACCGACTCGTGAGCACTGAACCTTATTTTTCAATTGAAGGTTTACGTACCCCCTTCTGCTCATCCTCGCTACTCCCATGAGGCTCGCAAAGTTCTTCTTCACTGTTGGGATCGGTGGCATTTCCGCCATTCCCGTTCAGATACTGACATGAGGAAGTATCAGTGGCGCCCTGCATCGAAAGAGGAAGTACACTTACCTCAATCTCTTGCTCGTCGCGTGCCTGGTCATAGAACTCCGCCAAGGGATCCATTTCACCATTCTTGAGGATTATCGACCGAGGCTTGGGAGCCAACGCTTCTAACTCCGCCCAATCGCTAGAGATAGGTTCCACGTCAGTGTGAACAGTGTGCACAGGTGATGAGAGTACATGACAAAGGTCAGAAAGTAGGCGCACCTGATCTTCTCGTCACCGCTATCATTTGAATCCTCTGGGTCACTCTCTTGGGTCTTCCCATACCGTATGGGTATTTTGACCCTTGGTGGGGTAGAGCTCTTGACGGGCTGCTTGTTCTCATCTGTTTCGGGCGGCGGTGGAACATAGTCTGGAGGATACACGATGTGTTCCTTGAAGGCGGCATGCATGTGAATAGGCGCGAGTGTCAACTTCTTCCCGCTTTCGTCAACCCACTTCCACCGGAGCACCGGCACATGCTTGGGAACGTCATCGAGGCTTTTGAGACCGGCACGCCGCAGTAGTTGTGCGATTTCCTTGACACCTTCGTGCATTACAATATGCGTCACTTGCTCGGCATCGTATACTGGGAGGACTGTTGCGCCGTGGGCTACTAGCTACAATGGGGGAATCGATGTGCGTTTCGATCGTGGGGAAAGTAAGATAATGGATCTACTACTCACGTATTGCAGCTTCTTCCTGGCATTCATGCCAATCTTCGCGTACTCCTGAGGGCAAAAGAAAACGACGGTTCCGTCCAGAAACTTCGTCTTCTTGTTACGTTTCCTCATCTCTTCTTCATCGTAGAATAGATGCAGACGGTCCAAGAAGGACGCTACGTCGACGAGTTCACCGGTATCACACAACGTCTTGTCCTCTAGCTTCCTTCGCTTCTCGTAGACACTCTGAATCGCAAGATTGATGTCGACAGGCGCTCTCGGCCGACCATCCTTATAGGTCCTCTTGATTTCACTATAGCGCGGAATGACCAGCGGCTTCTTTGTAGAAGTACCCCCAGGAGGGTTGAATGTTGCTTTGGGGACCTTTCCTTTTTCGTTGGGAACTTTGCTACCCTGTGGCTGATTGACACTTGCACCGCCTTCCTTCGCGGTCGCGGTCTTAGCACTAGACTTGCGCGCCAGTGCTTCATGGCCGGGTGTTTTTGATGCTTGCGTCCTTGATGCATTACTGTGCCCCGCTAGCACAGCAACATCCACAGCTTTGGTAGCACTGCTGCCGCTGTCAGAGATGCTCATCGGCATCCCCCCTGTATTTATCGTCGCACCGCTATGTGCCCGTGTTGATGCATGCGGGTCTTTCGAGTGAGCATTGGCCGCGACTGTGTGGGATCTCGTTGCCGTAGCTTGTCGTGCATTTTCAGACTTTTTGGTCTTCGTCGAGGCAGATGTAGATGCAATTAGCTGTCTGAAGAAGAAGTCAGCATCGGACTGCGGGACCCGCATGACTGATACATACCCATGTTCACCTGCAGGCCGTGCGGCGAGAGATGCCCCTATCTTGCTAGACTCTACGACTTTGTCCTTATGACGTTGGTGTTTCTTCTCCGGTCGTCGGTCGCCCTCGAGCGGCCCAGACTCTTGATCGTCAAACTTGCGCTTCGTGCTGGAAGCGGTTGGGTCAGGTGCCAAAGATGCGTGGAAACCCGAGTGCAAAAACGTTTCATACCTGGACGACTCGGGAACAGTGGTACTACTGCGTGTCGCCGCCTGGTGAGGGACACGTTCAGAGCTGTCTGAGCGTGAGTTATCCGAGATGACATTCACAACAGATTGACGCCTCGTGTGGCCAAGGCCAATATTCTCATTCGCTAGAGGTAGCTCTGAATGCAATATAGAGGGAATACGCTCGCGAGTTAATTCCAGCGGAGCTGCGTTTCTATACGTGGGATGCGTCAGTATCCTGCCAGAAATAACAGAATAAAACGCGTCCTTACTCTGACTGCGCCTTGGCCAACCATGAGATGGACTCCTCGCGTGTTTCGTCGTGCATATTCATGCTTTACTCTTGCTCATCTGAAAGGGGAGAAACCCAGGTAAGATTCGGGTTGACTAGGGAAGGGGATGCTGGAGAAGATGTATGTCCAGGAGAAAAGGCCAACGCGTGCGGGCTCAAGGTGATGCAGGGTGCGGAAGGGCCGGCGGCTCCGGGCCCCGACTGCTGCCTTTCTGGGTCATAGCGGCTATTCTCACGGAGATGACTCCTCCCCCGACACATTCAGACAATCAACCAACACGATGACAGATGCGGCGATAACAAGCTGCTTTTTTTGACTCAGTCAACGAGGTGTGATTGAAAGTGGTAAGATCTGGAGACTCACGATGTTACTCAAGCAGCCACGTCACGGGCGCGGTTTATCACAAAATGGCCCAAGACAACTCTGCGTCGAAATATATGGAGAATGCTGTCATACCGCAAGCTCGTCCTGTGCGTTGGTCCAAAATGTGTATTGAGCACTGTGTAAGTTGCAATGAGAGTAGTGACAAGTACTGCGCAGGCGAGTTGGTCAAATTTAGCGCGCATGAACAAACAACGTCACAACAACATGCACCCACAAAGCCAGTGTGGGAGTAACTGCCTCCCCTGCTGTGCATGGCCAGCCCCGTAATGCCTCGGCGCCGTCATGTTCTAGACCGAGAATGCAGCTAACAGCGCTAGATACTAGCTCAACAAGTCAGCTGCAAACCCTCATCTGTATCAATCTGACCGACCCTTCCGAACGAGATGGCTCGCCCAAGCCTTCATTTGTGTGATGCCCGGGAGCGGTCCTGCTTACTGAACCTCCCCCCCACCCCGACGGTCATAATGTCTTCCCCTGGAGACCATCTCTGTTCCAAAAGAGAAAGGTATGAGGATCTGACTTCCAATTTCGCGGACTTCTCCTCTCCAAGCCACGCATAGTCTATCGCTTTTTTGTTCATCCTCGTGGCGGGTTTAGTGTCATCTACACCAATCGGATGGCCAACCTCTCCTGCAACCCGTTGCCCTCCCGAACGTCGCCTGTCTTGTTCCTCTTTCAGCAGACCATCCGGAGTGACTCGTGGGACTAGGCCTCTTGTTCTCGTACTTCCAACAGCAACCTAACGTGACAAAACTTAAGCGACAGTAGCGTATCAAGCAAGTTTACGAGGTGAGTGCCCACTATGGTCGCCTAGAGCGCGACAGACGTTGGGCTGAGGGGTGATCGCGCTGTGCGACCCTCCGCAATCCGGCGTCGTCGCGCTCTCAATTGTGCCAGGCGGAGTTCTGATAGATGCTCAGCAGTCCGCCTCAAGGGTATCAAGGGGGTGACTCTGAACCACCGCCCTGTTGCCCTTCGAGGACCTCTCTCTTCATCTTGTTGTCCCCCTTTGGCAATGGCTCTCAATCCTTCCTCGAGCGAGCCGACTTCTGGCTCGGACTCGGACACGGCTGTCGATTCAGACGAGGACGCGCCCGGCGAGCGGTCTGACCTCTTCGACACGTCCTCGGATATCACTGAGTTAGACCAATCCGAGTTCTCTGCTTACTTCGAAGAGCGGAACAATCGACTCTTCCATTCTCATGGTAATTCTCCGTATCCACTGCCTGTAGATACGTATGAGCAACAGGTATGTCCGGCTTTCACTTCGGAACATCGGTCGTTGACACATCTGATTGCCGTGTCCAGCGACTGAACATTCAGCACGCTTTGCTCCGTTGGCTCACAGGAACTCATTGTAGAGGTCCTGTCCGACGAGTACTCTCGCAAGTTGGATTACGGACGCGTGTGTTAGATCTTTGCACGGGGACGGGTCAATGGTATGCAGCACTCCTTCGGAAATGTGGTTCCAGCCCCTAAACACGATTACACCCCATTATAGGGTGCTCGACATGGCCCATGACTATCCACATGTCAGATTTGACGGCATCGACATCGGTACGTCCGTGCGCCACTGTATGGTGGTTGTTCCGTCATCATTCACACGTATTCTATTCACCCAATTTATGCAGTGCCAATCGCTACACGCACCCCTCCCGATAACGTGTACTTCGAAATGGCAGATGTTAACATGCCCCTTCGATACAATACACGCACATTCGACCTTGTGCACGCCAGGTCCATTTCAATGGCGGTGAGCATGTACCATTTCCCCGCTAAGGGCCTCTGTGTATATGATCATCCTGATGATAGGTGCACGACTACCCTCGTGTCGTCGACGAGGTAGCAAGAATCTTACGTCCTGGTGGGCTCTTTGTTGCGTGCGAGTGGGGCCGGTCCGCAGCAATGGCGGATAACCTAGACCCAGCTCAGCACGCTCCAGCCACGTTCTTGTTCTACCAGATCGTGAATGAGACACTTCGGTCCCGTGGCATTATGCCTCTTGCTCAGCGCCTTGAGTCCTTCATCGAGGCATCAGGACAGTTTGAACGTATCAGGCCTCGTATGTACATGATGCCCGTCGGGAGCTGGAACGATACTCCCGGGCTGCAAGAGCTTGGAAAGCGTTTCAGGATTGTTCTTGTCTGGTATGCCCACTCCATGGCACTCATGATGATCGAGGCAGGCAGGGACCCAAGTCTTGTCAATTTCGTCGTCGGTGGCTTTGTTCATGAATTGTTCACGGTGTCTGGTTTGATCTGCAAATACTTCACTGTCAGCGCTATCAAGGCCTCTGACTGAGGGAACCATATGTATCGTCACACATGTTTTATGCTCCCGCATCAACTATGAATGCAATTATGCTTTATGCCATGCCCATCATCAAGGAATGCATGAGTTCCTCTAAACTCATAATGAAACTTCCTTTTTGCTTGGGAAATTTGTAATCGAAGCTTCGAACAGACTCTAAATGTGCGCAGATTTGCAGAAGTACGTACTGCCGAGAACAGATCCTGCATCCTTACTGACCGTGCGCGTAGCGTGTGACGTAAGTATCATTTTGTGGGCAATGACGGAACAAATCTAGTCTAGAGATAACACACGTTATAGGCCCAGTTCGTCGGCATAGGGCAAAGAAGTGATGTTGCCAACCGCAACATAGGTAGGCTTTGCCTTCAAGAGGGAGGAAGTAGCCTGTAAGGTTCGAACTTAGACATCTGGATCGTCTCAGAAAAGTGGAGATCATACCTTGGACAACGCAGATGCATCGACCTTATCGAGAGCTGATATAGACTCACTGAGAGAAGCCGAAGCACCGGCCAAGACCTACGCCCCCGTGGGATGAGAAAATGTCTTGGATACCCGCAGATGTATTCGGACATACCTTGCTACCAAGAACAGTAACCAGACCACTACGGCTATCAGTAGAAGTAGCGGCAGCAAACTTGGCCTTCGCGACAGCCTTCTTCACGTCTTCAGCCTTGGCAGAGCTGGCGGCCTTCAAGGCGGCTACTGCAGCCTTGCCTGCCGTCTTAACATCCTCAGCAGTTTGGCCTTGGACCAGCAGGCCGAAGAAGGTGGCGTCAGAGTATGGAAGGAAGACGGTCTGGACAGATGCGCCCTTGGGAAGGCCCGCGGAGATGGGGGATGTGCCTTCCGACCATTTCACAGAGGGTTGAGGGTTGAGATGAGCAGCAAGAACTGCGAGCTCGGGAGAGGGTGCACCAGTGGCACCAAACCCGATGAAGACAGTCTCGGCAGCACCATGTGAGTCAACGCGGGTCTCACCGCCATAGTACGCGGTAGGGGTGCCGGAAGGTGAGGAGGAAGCACTGAGTGAACCGAGGGACTTCTCGACAAGTTTGGTTAAGGCCTCTTGAGAGATGCCTGTTCCGAGCACCGCAATATTTCCCTTGCCAAACACAGAAGAGGCGTACGACTTCACACCCTCAACGTCGACATGGGCGTGTTCTGTCGCAAGCAAGGGAGCACCGAGGCCGCTTCGGAATGCAATGCCATGGGCAATTTCAACAGCACGTGTGGCGGGGTTTGAGGCGGCAGCGGTAGCTTCAGACTCGCAGACCGGAGCAACGAATTCCAGGAGCTCATGTCGGGTGAACTTGGCGCTCGTGATGAAGGACGACAGAACGTCGACAAAATATTCTCTGGAGGAACGTCAGAGCGGTTCACAAGAGAGAACACACTACATACTCATCACCACGTAAGAACTCAGCGGTTAAAGCGAGGTGCTCCCTTGACAAAGATGAGGACAGTACTCCGCCATACAGTTCAGTAGCCCGGATAGTCGCGAGGCCGGAACGTTTGCTCGTGCTCTGCAACAGCGATGAGGAGCTGGCCACACGCAAGAATAACGCTCATACCTTGAATGCGAAGTTCTGGAGCGCGTGGGCTACTCCAGGCTTGTTCTCAAACCGACTGCCAGCTTTGACGAGGAACGTTACGGAGGAGGTCGCCTCACCATTGTCAATTGCTGCAACTTTCACCCCAGCGGAGTCAACGACAGTGGCAAAATTACGCGCAACTCTCGACGCGCTGCGCACCGCCGACGTTCGTGCTGCGAACATGATGTGAGGTATGTGGAAGAGTTTGTTGAGGACGGTGTTAAACGAGTAGACGCTGGTCACTATCCCCCGGATTTGACCGACGGCGGGATTATGTCAGGAAATGGCGCATCAAAATCTTGCACAGCGGCAGGGAGCGTTCCAGCTTCTCCTCCAACCAAACCTAATGAATTACTCAGTACAATATTGCACATCTCCCTATATTATGACCTCGACAATCAGTCTATGAGTTGGCTCCTTCTCTCGCTACTACTACTGCTTGGCAGGCGGTGTATACTAGTCAGCTGTTGTGGGTAACGGTTCGGCCGCCAGTATGAGAGTCGCTACGGTAGGTCTGAATATATCTAGGTAAGTATGCCCGAGATTTATCTGACGTATTTGTATTGACATGAAGGAACTATTAGGATGCGTGCATACGGTCCCTCGCAGATGTGGAACTGTCGTGGCTGACGGTTGGTCGCTTTCGACAAGCCGATGGCCAATATATATCTTAGCTGACCTGCGATGTGCGAAGCAAGGACTGGCTCCCACTCTGTACACGGCTTACTCCTCGCCAGCCTCCGTTCATTTCACTGCGCCTGGGGCGTAACGCACCTTGCTTTCGCATATGCGCCATGGCTAATCTGCCACACACTCGAACTTCGTCCCGCGCTATGGGCTCATCAAGGTTACACCTTCGCAACGATGCGCTCATAATAGGCCCTGGTGGTGAGGTTATCGCAGCACATGCTGCTGGTACTTTACTACCTGCTATACCAGAGCCGATAATTGGACGTATCCCCAACGTAGATCCTGGTGATATCATGCATCCTTCGCTGGTCCCAGGCGTAGGGAACAAAGCCGCTCCCCCTGTGGTGCGTATATCTCATCAGGAGGTTAAGTAAAACTCACATCTGTGCAGACTATTGCTTTCATATCTACGACTGTAATATCAAACCCTGCGACAGCTACTTTGGTGGTTTCAGTGACAGGCTCCTCAGCTCCGTCCACTCAAAACTCCCCTCTGTCTATAGCAGCAGCACAGCCAACATTGACTCGTTCGGATTCACTTCTACCGACGTCATCCGCGACTTCAGCTTCCCTCGCTACATCGACCACACCCATTTCATCGACGTCATTGTCTTCCCAGACGTCCGATACGACCTCTACAGCGATTTTGACTTCGACTGCTTCTCCTACTGCCAATAACACCCCTACAGACTCGATGTCGCCGGCTGAACAACATGAATTGAACACGAAGATAGCTATTGTCTTGGGCTCTCTAGCCGGAGGAGCTTTGTTCATAGTACTCATTTTATGGTTTGTCAGGATGCGCGCACGCTCCCGACGTCAGAAACTTCATGATCGAACTCAATGGCCATGGGATGACGATAACCGACCTATTGAAGACGCTTTCGACGCCTCGTCTCATCACGGAAATGAATCAAAGGCACCCAGTCTATATTCTGTCCTTCCTCTGCCAGCCGGTCTAGTCGAAAGGGACGCCATCATGCACGACTCCCACTACGTTCCTATGCCTCAGAGCCCGTACCGAATGGTCTCGTCAGTGGGTGTCCACCAGAGTGTCCCAGATCTCGCACCAGATATGGGAACTTTACGGGTAGCCAATTATGTTCCAGGGGACAGCCGTGCAGCTTCTCGCTTGGAATCGGCTGACGGCCAGCGTAGTCGCTCGAGCGAAGGACCGAATACTTCATTGGACGACTTTGGTCTATTGAGAACCCCTTGGCCACCGTTGCGGAAATTATCGTCTTGGTCTGCACTGGGGCTCGGTATCAGCGAAACGGACCATGACTCAGGACATCCTCCAAGTAGTATGAACTGCTCCAAAGAAGATCAAGTGACCAATACCCCGTCACCAGCGAGTTGGGTATCTTCGATCCGGACGAATATCGCAAGCGCATTCCATGCTGTTGTCGGCGGAAGCCCAGATGAAAGCTCTGTCCGTGACAACTACACAGCTGAGCCTGTAAGGATAAGCCGGGTATCTTCTCACCAATCTGGCCCGAGCCTCTCCAGACAAGAATCACTTCACTCTCAAGCGGCGTCTAGCCATCAGGGCGCAGGCCAAGTCATCAACCCCGATAACCTGTCGGCATGGCTTTCGGAGCCAAATTTCGCCCAAGATTTCTGTGAATCCGAACTTGCTATTCCGCCACTAGCCATTATCAAGAACCGAGATCGTCAAGGCACTACATTGTCAAGAGCTAGCAGTGTGTACTCAACTGCAAGCGTGTTACGCGTTCCGCAGGGAAACGCCTACGAGAGATCCCCTGGGTTTCTACCCAGGATAGAAATGTCACGCTCGGGTTCTCAGTCCTCTCTACAAAAAGCTTTTCAAGAGGAGAGCCTTGATACGGAAACGCCTACGGAGCCTTCGGATACCTCTCATCGTGATCGAGCTCGTTCAATACCGCATTCGATGATGTCCTCTCTGTCAAGAAATTCCAGTGCAGCTTCAGAGGCCCTCACCGATCAGGAGCAATATGCACGCAGTATCCTAAAGGATCGGAGCAAACGAACTTCTGACACAATTGTGCTCGAGCCAGAGCAACTTGAAAGCCCAACCCCGCATCCGGATGATAGTTAGAGTACAATAATCGATGTGTTACCAGACCCTGTTTTTTTTTTGCCACTTTCGGTGTGATGAACACCCTGTTTATTGCTGTTACTTCTGTTACTTCTGTGTAGTAGTTTCTTATTGTTAGCTTTGAATGAGGAGATGTCGGATGCATAGCTATGCTTGAAAGTTCCAGGTGTGAGGAGAATTTCCCCGTTAAAACCCTTGGTTAGCTGCCGTCGCCTGAGTTGTCTGGTATTGCGCGTTCGCGGCGTATAGTGTGTACGTGATAATCGATATGCTATTCACCTCTGATAATGTTCACAACGGAATATATCATGAATTATGCGTAAGTCAGCTATGAACGAATTATACGCCGAAGGTATATCTACTTCTCCACAGTCCACCGTTATAGTAGTGCAATCATTCAAATTACATTGACACGGAAGAATATCCGAAACTTGAGCCTTCCAGGCCTCGTGCCACAAGAATAAACTGTTGAGCGGCTTCTCGTGTTCGACGAATTGACCGAGTGCTGAGGAAGATATGCTTAGAACGTCATCGATAAAGAATGTTATGAGCTTACCCGAAAACCATTTTCGCGAACTTGGTCTTTGTTTCGTGGGTTGCCTTCGATGGTGTGAAATCCGGCTGGAGATCTGAATGAATATCCCAAGAAAGAAATATTGTCTTTGGGAGCTCACAGAAAACAGGATGTCGTCGATCCAGCCCTTGCTTTGTTGTGGGAAGCGTAAAATAAATGTCGATAGAAGTTCGATGAGATTGGGGGTTGCGGTGCGCGGAGCAACTGCGGCGAATCCACTGAGGATGGCATACATGGCGTCCTTGCCATGTTTCTGCGCGAAAGCGTTCTTTGCATCCTCGAGCCCTTCCGCAGCGGCTGTGCGATTTATTAGGGATGACTAACATAACGGATCAGCAGCGACTGTGAGAGAACTGCTGATTACCGTACCAGGAATGTGCAAGATGCGACCAAGGCGTATCGTTCTTGCAACGCCAGCGACCCGATGGCACATTGTATAAGTGCGTCGAAAAGCTCTGGTTGGAGCTGATAAAAAATAGGAACGAAATGTTGTGCAATCTATTTGATGCCCATATCACTTTATTGGAACAATGATAGCATGGGCAATGAACGCACTGTTTCTAGAGCACTGAAGAAAGCTTGCACGATTTCTGGGTTCTGATATAATTAGCGATGCTCACATGTCAAAGGACGTGAAAAAGTACCTCTTTCATGGAACCTGGTTGACTGAAGAATGTTAAGGATGTTTGTAACAGAGAAGCTAAGACGTTCAAGACGATTGTGTGAGTCTCTGAAGTCGGAATCGCTTTGAATGTCGCCGGAAGAAGGGATGGAGGATCCAGCTGGATTATAAGCATCGTTGCGAGGCTGAGCCAAACTGCGGTTAGTTGCTTCTGAGAGGCAACGCAAATTAACTCCAATAACGGGCCCGGCGGTAGCGATACAAGAGTAACATCCGTAGGTAATGAAGTTATTGCCTTGATCAACTCGCTCAATGCCTACAGCACTGATTAGAACAGCTTTAATTTTGCATAAGATAGGGCGTACATAGCTGATTGTGGCATCCGTAGACCATAATTCAACTGTTTTCCGGATGGTGTCGAGGATGCTCTCCCGTAACTGAACCGTTCTAGGATCTGCTCTCGCGCGCTTCATGCGTTCTGATTCCTCCCTCACGTCTGACGAGTCATCAAAGACCAAGAGTGAGTCATTCGTGCGTGTAAGCCCTCGGGCTACTCCGGTAATGATTTGCAGCTGTTGGTATGCTAATGCACGGGCCTCATCTGGTAGCTGAGAGCTGGATAAGACAGTATCGACAATGAACAATGAAGCTGACGAACTTGAGCGGAGGATTGCAACGCTTGGTAAAGCTTTGCGACAACGGGATTGATAATTGCCTGCAGGGAACGTTAGTTGGTGCGATTCTATCTTTCGTGCCTTGCGGCGACCTCACCTCCACAGGTGAAATCTCTTCTTCAGCAGGGAGTGCTTGTATTACACTTGCGATCGACTGCAACACTTTGCCTTTTTCCGTGTCCTACGACAACCATTAGACTGTAAATTCAACGCTCCACAGAATTTTCTTACGGGTATGTTGTTAAGACCGGCGTGTAGCTCCCCAAAGGCAGATATATGTGGCGCGAGTGCAGTCCGGTTTGCATCGCATATATCGCGAAGCGCATTAGCAGCCGGAAGGCAGAGAGCAGGTTCTGGCAACGCCGCAACCACGTATGATATGGAATTCATGAGAAGCGACGGCGTTCCTGGACTCTGTGTGGTTTGGCTGGTGAACCATGTTGCATAGGCACCTATACAGCACTTGCATTATAAGTAGACGAGTCTGGCAGCTTTGCTTCACATACCGCTGAGGATGACTGCCGTTCGGCGGACACGTGTGCTGCCCGTTGTCGGAAGTCTGCCATAAATTTCTGGGCCAAATAAACGTGCAAGCTCGGGGTTGTCCTCCAGTGGAACACCTTCCTGTACCGACATGATGCAATGCAAAGTTCCTTCGATTTCCTAGAGTGACTGAGTTGACATCATACGAGGAACGGGAAAAGAGCACTGACCTCCCATTGAGGCGTTGTCTTTTCAGGAGACAGCCTCTGAGCCAAGTCATTGACGTAGTAGCTAAGAAGATTGTCGCGAAGTATATAGTAGCTGTGAACGTGCTCGTCAATTCATGGGCCTGTGGGACTCTCCCGCAAATTAATCGAGCTTACGCGTTAAGCAGGGTGTCGCCCACGTCTCGCCGATAACTACGTTTATAAAGCGAATCAACGTCATACCGGTATGTCTGGAAAACTGGACGCACGCCTGGAATTTATCCTTCTGGTCTAGTCACTAAACCATTAATCATCGCTAACGGCTGGCACTGAGATGCTTACCTCTGGGCCATCCCTGCAGGACATTCTTGGGTGGCCATACAACCTTTCGACGCAAAACCTGGATAAGCTCTGAATACACTGCTCTCGATATGGTCCACTGCTCGCTATTCATCTGCATCGACGGCGGTTCAGCACCGTCTGATTCATCAGGATCCGGTCCTGAGCTCCACAAAGTCTCCTGGAAGAGGTACCAGAAGCCAAGCGTCATTTCGCTTTCCTCCTCGTCTATACCATAGTATCCAGTAATGCCCGTGTATGCCATGAGCAGCCTGAGGAAAGTCTGAACCAGTTGCGACTTGGTTGACATTGGGCCGGAGCCATTTCCGGATGGGCTTGAGGATGGTGTTGCTGAAGACGCGAGGTTGGTAGCGAAGTACTGTGTAGAATGGTCCCCAAGCGCCGACAGGAGCTTGCAAAACGACCGGGACACAGCATCGGCGAAGCCCTCTAGAATAGTGCATGAGGATACAACCTTGGAATACAAGAAGACAATGTGGCCTACCAGTTATAGTGCGATCTACGATAATAGTTCCATATCGTTCACACCATAGAAGCAATGGTTCAGTCAGTGTTTTTGAGCCTGCGCCATCTGCTAGCGCCGATTTGGACATGATCTCCTGCAGCGCGTCTGAAGCAGCAATGAACTCGTCTTCGTCGAATTCAGAGCTTCCTGCCAAAGGCGTCAAGAGAGCGATCAAAGGAGGTATTAAGGGAGTAATATCACTGGGTCATGTTCAGCGTCCGAAGTCAAACTCGAAAGTATCGAGACTGTTTACTTAGCGGGCAAGTACGGCAACCAAGCCTCGAAGCATTTGAGTGCGGAGCGAAGTTCGTTTGGAGATGTGTGTGGGCGCGGGGCGGATACGCAGGTAGTGATGGCTTGTGTGACCATTGGGACTGCATCGCTGAGCGATCTTCGTATTACGACTCTGGAGGAAAGTGGTATTCATGAGAACGCCACTCAAATAGTGTAGGGTAGAGGAAATGATGCGTACTTCTGCGGAACGAGCAGATCTATAGTCTCCACTTCCTCCGCGACTATAGCGAGAAGATCAAGCAGACCTTCCGTCGACGCGCCAAGTGCGGACAGACTTTGAACGCACGACGACGGCCACTCCGGCCACTGAGACGGTGTTTGGGTGCACAGCTTCAGCGCAAGCGATGTGATCTAGTATGGTGTAAGCCATGCGAAGTCTATGGGACTCTAACCGAAACACGTACAGCCACAAAGAGTTTCCGCAGAATGACCTTGTTGAAGCCGGCCGCCATTGAATGGCCAGTGATGGCTACCAGTAGGTCTCGTAGTTCAGCATTATGTTCGTGCGGAAACGAATCCCTGGCAATCATCAATACCATACGAACAATGTTTAGGACCGACGATCGACCTACCAATCTCGCGCGATCTTGACTTGCACGGTATGCGCCCCAAAGAACTGTACGTTCGGGTCGGAGTGTTGAAGGAACGGAATGACGAGCCCCCATGACTCTGGTCGCTTCTGAATGTCAAACAGCTCTTGTTGCAGCCTCCTCTGCTCCTCCGGGGACAGTTGCGCTTGTGGCGTGTATGCTTGTTGTATTAGCTGATATACCGGTCAATGACGACTCCGGGCACCTGGGTGTCGAGACTACCTGCCTGTGCAGCTTGTTCTACGTCTCCAGGTGAAAGAATGGGAAGAAATGACGTAGAAGGAATAGACATGGACGCGAAGGATATGTAGAAGTTGAGGTCGGGTACAGTGTTCAAAGGCAATTGCAAAGCCACAGCGCGTAAATGGGCACAAAATTCCTTATTTCCCCACGTGCCGGAGATGCGTCACAACTGAGAACAATGGCTGTGATCCGCCACTCACGGGGAGTAACAATGCTCTCATTGTCTGTAGACGCGTCAACAGCCAGTGAATAAAATCGTGTTACAGTAGCGATGATACATGAAAAGCTTCGTACAGGAAAAAGCAGACTATCGTAAGTAAAATGGAAGAATGTTCCGTAGCCCAAGATCGCACTCTAAGAGCGAATGCAGAAAAACGCAGCGCCGACACCGTCGCAGTGACGGCTTACTGGTTCTTGTAGACCTCCTACGCCATAATGAGTACGTATTCGACATTACGATGTAGATAGAGAGCATGTTGCTCACCTTGATCTCAGCGCTGTATCTCTCAGCAACCTTCTTCCTCTGGATCTTCTGAGCTGCCGTGACCAGACCGCTCTCCGGCGTCCACTCATCAGCGGTGAGGATGACAGCCTCAAGCATCTCCAACGGCTTGAAGCCGGCCTTCTTGCCAATCGAGTTGCAGTCCTTCATCACCAACTCCTGGACCTTCGTGTTCTTGCAGAGAACAGTGAGCTCTTCGCGTGAGTTCACGCCAGGGATTGGGTTGGTCTCAAGCGCATGCCGCAAGTGAGGTTCGTTGGGGATGATAATAGCAATCGGCTGCTTGGCATCTTGTGAAGCGTGCACACAGACGTTTGCAGCCAGGTTGCAGCCCTTGTAAACAGACTCCAGGCGCTCAAGAGCGATGTACTACATGCGTGTGAGTTTGTGAACTTCTCAGAAACCACGCGACACTCACCTCGCCCCCTGACAACTTGACAAGGTTCTTGATACTGTATGTCGTGATGTCAGACTTCGTATGATTAAAGAGGCAGAAAGTATTACCGGTCGATAATCGACATAGAGCCGTCCTCGTTAAACTGACCGACGTCACCAGTACGGAACCATCCGTCCTTGGTGAAGATACTCTCGTCGTTGTTCAAGTCGTCACGCTTATAGTATCCCTTGATGACTGAACCACCTCGGATGAGAACTTCACCTTGAGGGGGGTTATTTGTCGAGAAGTAGCCCGCGTCGGGGACATCCTTGAGTATAACCTCTACAGAGGGCATCACAAATCCTACAGTGCCGTACTTGAAACGCTCGGGCAGCAGAACGCTGCACATCCCGCAAGTCTCGGTCAAACCGTAACCTGTACAGAGACACTCATTAGTTTCCAGCGGCAGAAGACAGCCCACAAAGGTACTTACCTTGCAACAGCGTGACAAGGGCCAAGTTGAGGAACTCTTGTGTCTCCTGGCCCAAAGCGGCGCCTCCACACATGGCAATACGAAGCCGCCCACCCGTGGCGACCTTCACCTGGGACAGAACCGCGCTGTCGACAAGCTGCGTCAGGCCTGGTACGTTCGCCTTCTTGACGGTCATGGACGCGTTGAACACCGACTTCTTCAGCTTTCCACCCGAGTTGAGCTTCTGCACGATACCCTTGCGGATCATCTCGAACACCGCGGGCACACCGACGAGGACCGAGGGGCGGAACGCGCGCATATCGCCAACGCAGTTGCGCACAGACTGGTCGGTGAGCGTCTTCACGCGTCCAAAGCCGAGGGTCATGCCGATGAACGTCAGAGACAGCTCGATGACGAACTCCAGGATATGTGCCAAAGGAAGGTACGACAGGTACACATCGCCTTCCCTGAAATGATGCGCCAGATGAACGTAGACGGCACCGACGGTGGCGACAAGGTTAGAGTGTGTGATGACGACACCCTTCGGCGCGCCCGTCGTGCCGCTCGTGTACATGATGCACGCGGTGGCCTCGCGCTTGGGGATACGCGTCGAGAGGACGTCTCTCGGCAGACCTTTTCCAATGGCGCGCAGTTCGTCGATAGACACGACTTTAATGCCCTCCCGCACACCGCGGATCTTGTCAAGGAGGTCCTGCTTGGGCTCCCCATCATATATCACGAGGCGCAGCGAAGGTACGTTCCCCATCACTTTGGACACGACGGGGAGGAGCTCCGCGTTGGTGAACACGGCAGGACATTGGGGCTCGTTCAACGAGTGCTGGAGACCGCTCTCGCCAAGACTGTCGTACGCCGTCGCGATTGGTGTGCCAATAGAGCAACATGCAAGTGAAACCAATTGCCAGTTCATGCTGCGTAATAACAGTTACATCAGTAAATGCTTATACGGGTGCAAACCGGAAGATGTAGAACGCTGATACATCTCCTGATGTGAGCCAAAATGGAAGATGCCAGTGTACTGGGAGGGACGACATGCGCAGCACTCCCCGTACGTGGCTGCGCGTGCCAAATAGGAGCCCCAGGGCACCGAGTGCCAGAGAGTGTATGCGGCAGCCCAGAGGCCTAGCAAACGCGTCCTACTCACCTCGTCTGAGCATATATGTTGAGAATATCTTCCTGGGTGATCCCAAGGTCAATGAGGGCCAACCCAACCTCGTCAATCGCCTGCTGGAGCTCGTTGAACGAGATGTACTTGGGGTCGCTGAGCTGGAAGTACTTCCACGTCTTCTTCTCCTTCACCTCTTTACCACCGACAACTTTGGTGATCTCCTTCTCTTCCTCTACCGTGTCGACGATGTCTCTGTAGCCCATTGCATCCTTGGTGCCGTGTGTGCGCGTCGCATACTGGACAATGTCATAAACCGTGTCAATGCCCTCAAAGGGCTGGTCCACGAGCTTGTCCTTCGAGTTGGGAGCGCGGCGGGCCCTTGTTTGCCCCTCAACCTTCTCTCCTACTTCGACGGGTATTATATCTGAGAGCGGCTTGAAGTGGGACATGATGGTTGGGGAAAGAGCGAATGTGAGGTTGCGCTTAGCGCTTGCTTAGCGTCGTCATATCCCAGATGTATCCCCGCATTACGTAGAGTAGCTTACGCATCTAGATCTACGGCTGCAGCTGCTAATGTCCGGCTTGGAACTTTTCGAAAACCAGATTTACGTTCTTTCATGAGTTATAATGTCCATAGGACTCGTACCCTGGCCGAAGAGCAGAGACGTTCATATAAAGAAAGCAACCAGACGATAGGTACTGCACTGTCTCACTACCATTACATTCTACAAACTGACGAAGTGCCACACCGTAAGTTCTAGAGTCTTTCATGAAGCTTGATAATCTGGTTCCTCGCCAATTCTTGGTGGCAGTGGCTGTCGACACCTTGCACACGCTGTTGGATATTTATGTTGCCAAGTCGTAGGGAACCTGATACAACTCAGAGGACGGTTCGCTCTCCGAAACGATGCGGCGTTGATTCGACTACCAGTGGACAAGCCCGAGGACCTTGGCAATGGTCGCTGACAGCGACATCTAGCTTGGAATAGTTGTCAATATCCGAGTTGCCGCACGGAGGGTCTTCCGTTCCCAAGCTCCCCTTGCAAGGGCGCATACACTTGATCTTCGCCCTCCAGGACCTTGATTTTCTCCGCAGGCATGATGCGAGGACGGTTACGCAGGTATGCCCTCGACCTTGGGCTGTTCTTTGCTGGATATACAGGAGAAGAACGTCCCGCCTCTCGAATATTGCGATTCACCTGCCCCATAAACTTAGAGAAGCTCGTTTCAGAGAGCATAGGTATCACGCACCGTAAGCTCGTCTTTTAACGTGCATTGAACGTCGGGGACGCGCAGGATATCGTCACTGTGGAATGGTAAACATCACTGCAGAAATGCGTACATGAATCCACATGTGGGTTGAGCGGTGGAAGGAGGAGCTTGAGTCCATCTATGATGTTTTGGTATCTAAGGACACAAGCAAGGTTATGATATCATCATGTGCGTGCTTGAAAGGCCATGGGAATATCTCTGTCGTTATGCGGGGCTCTGTCAGTCTAATCAGACAGGGTTATGGCCCAGCTGTCCGATTGTAGCAATCGTTAGTATGTGTCAGAATCGGTATAATGTGTCTCGCTTTGCTCGCACAGAGCTTGTGAACAGAGTGTGCATTATTTGTATGCAGTTGCAGGACCAACGACCGACTGTTGGTGGTAAGAAGGGGCTGAGAGTGGAAATACGAGAGGAGGAGCCGTTCGGATGTGCTCAGAATAGACGCCTGTCGTCGTATCTGGGGGATGCCGGACCAATGAGAGCGCAGGAATCCCATTTGGCTGTAAATCCGCGCGGGCTTTCCGATTTTGAAAAGGGATGGGTTAGGCCCAAGCCCCCCTTAGAAAATAGGGAATTCCTACGGCGCAGTTTACGTGGCAATGCGTCCTGCTCAAACCCGAACTTGCCAGATAAGGCATCTTCCGCCGTCGTCCTCCCCTCCAAATCTCCGTCTCGCCTCGCAAATTCGCCATCTGTGCTCTCCAGTCTGCGATGCAGAGCGACGTTGAGATGGTCCAGGGCGACCGGGAGTCGTTGTCGACGCCCGTCGCCGACGAGCAGCCTCCTACGACCCCAACGCGTCACCGCTCCCCTACCATCGTCCTCGACGACTCATCCGCACCCCCTTCCCCTCAAGTCCATGAACACACATCCGCATCATCAGCGGCACCGTCGAGCTCGGGTGTCGACGAGAACACATCAGCTGTGACGGACGAAAAGAAGAAAAACAAGTCGTCCGCCTCGAGGCCCCCATCAACAACCGGCGCCAAGCCGAAATCCTCTAAATCTGCAGGTCCGCCTCGTTCACCTTCGCCTACACCGCCTCCGCCTCCTGTACGAGCACCGCTGCAGACGGTTCGACTGGAGATCACGCTAGGAGGGCCGGAGAACTATGAGGTGAACATCGCCGCCCTGGCGAAGGAGACCGGGCAAAGACCTCAGACGCCGACGCCCACTGCGAAACGGCATGATACCAGCGACGACAGTCAGAGCGAAGGAGATGACGAGGGCGAGGGCAAGAAACTGGTCAAGAAGCGTCGCAAGGTATGTTTCCGATAGTGTGGTATCGATGTATGCGCTAAGTCGAGCTTGCAGAAGAAGAGCGCCGCTCAGGAGTACTACGATGTTGCAGACCCATTCATCGACGACTCGGAGCTAGCTGTCGATGAGCGGACGTTCTTTGCACAGACGAAGCAGCAGGGTTTCTATGTGTCCAGTGGTCAAGTTGCGCTGCTCACTGATAAGTGCGTTATCTTCATGTTCTCCCTCAGTCGCTCCCGCCTTCGCTTTCCACACTCTGTTATCACTACATAGTGCTTTACATAGTACAGAGACTAACACTGTACATTATTAGATCCATGGGCAAGAAACCAAAGTCGCGGAAAGTCAATATAATGGCGCCTGCCGCGTCTGTCTCCGCCGCGCTATCACAAGCACACCTACCGCCGTCTCTCGCGCCACTCAGCATCTCAAATTCCAACGGGACGAAGCAGGCCAAGCCAGAGAGTGGTACAGAATCGCCATCAGCTCTCTATACGGAGAACGACGACCATAGGCACGGCGACAGCGCCAGTGCCCTGAAGAGGAAGAGCTCGGAAGGTGGCGACTTTGTGCTGAACAGCGGATCAAGCGCAAGTGGGTCGAAGAAGAAGCGCAAGGTTGAGATCGTACGTATTGCACGATGCCTACCGCCTGTTGCATGGAATCATGACACTGAACGAAACACATTACAGCAACCTTTCCATCCTGAACTAGAAGCTGCCATCCAAGAGTTGAGAGACGCTATCACCAAAGGTGTGCTAAGATTGATTGCATTTCTTCATATCTCCCCTATCTGAGCTCATATGTGCAGAACCCTGGGACGTGAAGGGCAAGTTCCCTCCGAGTCTGAAGCCGATTCTGGCGCAGGTCGCACTGAAGGCTATCATTCTGGGCGAGTACGATGACAACTTCTTCAACCTGATGCCCAGAATCTTCCCGTACAATCGGTTTACAATGTTTGTGCGTATCTCAACTGATCTTCTAGGGGTTGAGCGTCGGATACTAATGAGCGTTGGCAGAAATTGATCAAGCGTACGATATGGCGACAACATACGGACCTTCTGCTGGAGCGTCAGAACGCATTGGTGGAGGAGCTGCGGAAGCTCGCGGAGGAGGGGTTCTCGCGAGCGCAGGAGGAATGGAAGAGGAGCGTTTCTCTATGGGGTGCGTTATGTTCATGCTCATAACCTGGGTCAGTTTCGCTGAATGCGCCATATGCAGAGAAACGACATGAGCGTGCAAAGGTGGATACGGAGGGAGGTGAGGCGGGACCCGGGGCGCAGTCTCAGGAGGGGACACCTGTACCCTCGGATAACCAGATAACGCCGAACCCACAAAACGCACCTTTGCCAGCGCGCCCGGCGGGTGACGATGGCGACAACGACACCAGCATGGACCTGGACGAGGCGGGTGGCGTATCGATCACGACCACCGGCAGCAAGGGCCGAGACGCGTTCGCGGCGCGGGACGCAAACCCGCCGCAAAAGAAGTACCGACTGACGGACAAGATGAAGGAGATCATCTGGCAGCTGGTGTGCATGAGCAACGAGTGCTGTCGGTTGGAGAACGAGAAGAAGTGCGTGTTTGTCTCACTTTTGTGCCCGATTTTGTTCTGACTGCTATCTTCTACCCTGCTAGTCAACTGGAGAACAACAACCAGGTCGTCAGTGACCAGGGTGTGCGAAAGACACTGTACCAGAAGGTATGTAGATGTGCAAGCTGCGCAATGTGGGCGAGCGTCTGACACTGTCGCTCAGATTGTGGCCGCCTTCCCGGATGGCTGGCTGACCTCCGGGCAAATCTCTCGTGAAGGTGAGCTTAGGCAGACACATACGGTCTCGAGATGCCATATTGACCTAACTTGCTTTTAGTGAGCGTGATGAAGAAGAAGTACGAGAAGGAGAGTGCGGAAATCGAGTAACACTGTCAGGGATCCCGGGACGTCTCTGTTCGGTCTGCGATACTATCTTCGTTCGCCTGTGCCCTCTATTGTCCCCATTTCCCCTATTTCGTTTCTGCTTTCCTATCGCTATTGGCTGTCTTTCCTGTTGGACACTTCGTTCGTGTGTTTTTATTATTATACTAGTACTGTTCAACGACGAAGATGTCGATATTCGCATGAACGTTTTCTGATTCCCAACAGCCTGCCTCCATCGAAACACGGTTTGCCCCCTCAGATGACACTCCCTTTCTTGTTTCTGCCGAAGAACTCTCGCTCAGCTTTTACTACACAGGAAGGTCTCTCGTCAACTGTAATCAAGGTTTACTGCGGATTGTTCTCGATATCGGATTACGTTCGGTACGTGAGAACTATACCACTAGTGGACCGCGTATTGACATTCAGTTTCTTCCCAAATCTTATTTCTCTGTGTAGAGGAAAGTGGGCATTCATTTCAAGAACCTTGTGTATGTAATAAATCTACTGAGCTGATAGCCCAAGGATTCTCCAATGGTCTAGAAGGCATCCGAGTTGGGGACAACCGGCTTTTGGATTTCGTACATATAGCTCTCCAGGGGAACCGCTCCCAACCGCGCGTTATCTCGATTCTCAACCGAACCGTTTCGTTACGCTGAGCTCTCGCGCTCACGTTTGGACCCTGTTAGGGATGCTATACTATTGCGACATCTGCGACAAAGGCTTCTCAACGTCCAAGGGTCTCTTGCAACATGAGAACACAAGACACTCACACTATCACTGTGACACTTGCGACGCGGAGTTCCGTACCACCCAGGGCTTGACGAGACATTACATCCAAAGTACTGCACATCCCTATTGTCGGTACTGCGATGAACACTTCGAAGACCGCGTAGATCTGACGTATCACTTCAAGAGTGAGCACGACTACTGTGGTGCATGTGAAAAGGCGCGTACCATGAAAACACAGGCTAGTGTCAATAAATGACTCACAACCCTTTGAATCACCAGGTATTTGGGAGTGTACAAGCGTTGGACGACCACTGGCGCAAGGGAATGCACTGGTATTGCAATCCCTGCCAGCACATTTTCCTTACCGAGCACGGTTTCTACCAGCATCTCACTGCGTCAGCCATTCACAACCCGAGGACCAAAAAGTGCCCTGGAAAACGATGCAACAGGTCCTTCGTCTCGCATGGCGATCTCCTCCTGCATCTGGAATCGGGCGCATGTCCCTCGGGTATGACGCGCCAGCGCGTCAACACTCTCGCTATCCTGTACGACGAAGATAATGTTATCACCGACCCTTCACGTCTTGTCGAGGATCAGGACTCCGAGGAGGCGGAGGTTGTCGGTTGCTGGGCTACTGAGGGGACTTGGAACGGTGACGCGTACGAATGCTACCTCTGTCACAAGACCTTCCGCACGCTCTCCTCTTTGAACAGCCATCTTGGCAGCCCGGCGCACGCAGACAAGATCTACCGTTGTCCCACCCAATTCAACGGGTGCGACAGGCACCTCAAAACGCTTAGCGGGCTCTTGCATCATATTGAGAGAAGTGGCTGCGGGGTGACGAGGTTCCGTCAGCCGATTGCAGGGGGGTTGGATGGTATCATGCAGGATATGAGGCGGTTGACGGTCTAGATGAGACAGGAACAATGTTGGCCCACCCAGATTATGATTGACATTCTTTTTGTGGAATCATAGGAGTTGAGATGGAGACACAATCTTCGCCGTACAAGCCGTTCTTCTTCCAAGGTCAGGCTGCATCCCACCAGCTATCCCAAAATCCAATAAATACTTGTAATTTTGCTCACATCCTCTGTAAGGCGAGTTCTTTCGCTACCGAATGTATCATTGCTGGGAGACGGACGCCACATGGTAGAAGTTATCCTATAACGTCCAAGAAGGTCTGCTGCGGATTGTTCGTCAAGCGTTAGTGGCCGGGTGACACTCGGTACGTCCGAACTATGCCACTAGTGGACCGCGTATTGATGTTCGTTCTCCCCCTAAACTTTATTTCCCTGTGTAAAGGAAATTGGACCCGCCGTGAGGCCCGCTTCAAGAACCCTGTGTATGTAACATCTCTGCAGATCTGATGGCCCATAGGAGTCTCTGGCAGTCGAGAGGCACCTAAGTTACGTACGACTAGTTTCCGAGTTTCATACATATAGCTCTCCAGGGGGTGGAATGGTTCGTAGCCGTGCCACACCCCTCCCAACTCTTGGGTAAGCCATTTTGTTATGTTGAGTCCTCGCACTGACATTTGGAGTCTGATAGGAATGTCGCACTACTGCGAGACGTGCGATAGATGGTTCACCAAGTTCAGCGGTCTCCAGCAGCATCTGAACACGTCTGTGCAACACCGAGTCTATTCCTGCGATGATTGTGACGAGGAGTTTTCCACTGAGGATGACTTAACGGACCATTACATCGAAAGTGATGAACACGCTTATTGTTGGCACTGCGACGAACACTTCGACTATGACGAGGATCTGACAAGTCACTACGAGAGCGAGCATTACTACTGTGCAGATTGCGAGAAGGTGCGTGTCATGGCAAAAACAAATTAATTACATTCGATTAACCAACTGAGCACTCCTTTCGCTATCAGGTATTCGGGAGTGCACAAGGGTTAGATGACCACGAACGCGCGGTACACGAGGTACAATGGTATTGCGACAGTTGCGATCGCGTGTTCAATACCGAACACGGTCTCAACATGCATCTCAATACGTCAGCCACTCACAACCCGAGGACCAGGCAGTGCCCGGGGAAACGATGCAACAAATCCTTCGTCTCCCATGCCGATCTCCTCCTCCACCTCGAATCAGGCGCATGTCGGTCAGGCATGACGCGCCAGCACGTCAACACTCTCGCCGTCCGGTACGACCGAGACAACGTCATCACCGACCCCTCGCATCTTCTTGGATACTATGACGAGCCAGAGGTTGTCGAGACTTGGGCTACCGTAGAGGCATGGAACGGCTACGCCTACGAATGCTACCTCTGCCACAAGACCTTCCGCGCTCTCTCTGCTCTGAATAACCATCTTGGAAGCCCGGCGCACGCAGACAAGATTTACCGTTGCCCCGAACAGTTCAACGGGTGCGACACGCACTTCAAGACACTTAGCGCGCTCTTGCATCACGTTGAGAGAAGTGAGTGCGGAGTGACGAGGTTCCGCAAGCGGATGGCTGGCGGGTTGGATGATATCATGCAAGGTATGAGACGGTTGACGGCGGGATGAGATAGTACACATTATTGGCCTCGACGGACCATTCTCTATGTGGAATCAAAGGAGTTGAGAAGTGCACCGTCTTCACCCTCCAAGCTATGATCCCTACAAGGCACATTCCACAACCTGCTTCAGAATATGACAGTTATTCGTACTCTTTACTCCTGTCCTCTGTGAGGCGGATTTACGGATTATCGCAATAAAGTACAACCTGCTTGCAGTGCGACTTCATCCGCGTTGCGACGTGCTCCACTATAGCTGCCAAGAACGACAATCAATACGACACTTATGAGTGCGGCGACGAGGATGTAAGACAGAACGTAAATGGACCGAAATATCTCATTATACACGCGAACTATATTACTGCTACGAGTATATAACATTGAAATCCAATGAATCTATTTACTCAACGTCGAAGAGTAACACCTCCGCGACACGATCACCGCTGTTGTGCACTGTCAACGACTGTCCAGCGTCTCCACTGATGTAAACACCGTCTCCTTCTCTTAACTCCAGAGAGCTACCATCTGACCCGCTCACAGTAATCTGAGCGCCGTCGGGCTGACGAGGGTTGTACCCAGACGTCTGCACAAGGTGAATATAAGCTTTGCTGGGCTGGCCAGTAGATGTTTTGAGGAGAGTATGTGAAAGAGTCGTGGATGGTGAGATGAGAGAAGCATATAGTGATAGCGGGGAATGGACAGGTGCCGGGCCATTCGCTTCCCGCTTCTCCACGACGCCTTCTGTACCGACAGGCGCAACGATGTGAGCCCACTTGTCTGTCTTATCTTCATCGGTGAAGTGACTGGAGGGGCAACATAGGAGCAGCGATCAGTGTTTTATCTGCCTCTCTTACTGCTGGACATACCGAGTGAAGTACTGGGGAGTGAGTCCCCGCGTGGACGGTAGGCTCCATATCTGCAAGAAATGGACTTCTTTCTTCCCATGAGCCTTCTCACTATGTCGGATACCGGTGCCTGCAGAAGTCATCTGCAGATCACCGCGCTTCAAGACCTCACGATTGCCCATGGAATCGCCGCTGTAAGATTGCGTGCATGAGTTTGATGTCTATAAACACTGAACAAGCAAAACTCACTGTTCGAGCTCCCCAGAGACGACATATGAGAAGATCTCAAATTCGCGATGTCCATGTGTACCGAAGCCTGTGTAAGCATCGACTCGATCTTCGTTCAGCACACGAAGCGAGCCCCATTGGTCGTGGCTATAGTCACTATACCTATCGTATGAAAGGTCAGTACGTAATATCCCCGAGAATACAATACTAGAACTCACATCGCAAACGAGAAGGTATGGAATGTTCGCAGCCATCCATGATTTGCTTGACCACGCTCTGCACTGGGACGAGGGATGAACTTGATACTCATACTGTCTGATTGCGCTGGTTTGTGTACCGAAGACGATGTGATGCGCTGGATAGGACTAATCGGGAGCTTGCGCTTGAGGTTGTTTGAGGCTGCGAGCCGTAGGAGAGACGATGTAGCCACTTTGACGATTGTAGGAAATTGTAAGGTTATTGCGTCCCATCCCGGACTCTTTTTATACTCTAGCCCTGATGTGAACACTGATACTGTTTAAGTAAGTAACTTATGTGATTGATCTTATGCTGTCTTTATGAGCAGGTGCTTGGGCATTGTCAAGGAGAGCGTGAGACTTAGCAAGCGGATGAGCGCGATTTTCCTATTAAGGAAATCCCGCCCGCACGCTGCCCTGCTTTCATGTCATCGTTCTTGACCAATGCTCTTGTTTCAAACACAATTGCCAGGTGGACTCAGTGCGGCCAGGATGCGGCCACGATGTAGTCGCCGTGCACGGAGTCAAAAGTGTACGGAGTCAATAGTAAAACTTGACCGGGACCGACCGTCTCTTATAGACGAGACGAGAGACTGGGTGGCACAACATCAACCGCTCGCACAATGTCGTTTGCTGAGACCTCGTATGCCGAACAACGCCAAAAGCATATCTCTCTCATAGATCGCCTGAGAGCCATTGGGTAAGCTCTGTCGCCCACTGTATGCATATCCTTCCACTTACATAAGGATGTCGCAGAGCAAAGGATTTGGACTTCCCTCGCGTGGTCGTCATCGGAGACCAAAGTGCTGACAAGTCGATCCTTGTTGAAGCTATATCCGGTGTAGGTTGTGTGTCGCCTCTCGATGTTTGATACGCTGAATGTCCGCTTGCCAAAGGTTACCGTTCCTCAAGATGCGGGCATCAACTCACGATGTCCCATCGAATATCGCATGTCTACCAGTGGGGGCACTCAGCAGTGGTCCTGTCAGATATATATTCGGTGGGAGGCTCCAAGCAACGGTTCGCATGTGGCGGGCATACGTGAAACACCCTTTGGTGGTCGCATTACAGACAAAGCTGACGTGGAGCTCATGCTCCGACGCGCACAAGCAGCCGCTCTCACCCAGGATAAGGACATCGATCGTTTCGTTGAACTGACGTTCGAGGAACTGCAACTCTTCGCAAAGGTCCAACTACAGTATTCTCGCAACGTTGTCTGCATCGACCTATCCGCACCCAATATGACAAACCTTGCATTCATTGATCTGCCAGGTGCGACTTACGCTGCTCACGTGAATGTTTCCTTGACGTCTACTATCAGGTTTAGACCAGAATGGTAACGCAGATATTGCTGGTGGGGTTGAGGAGCTCGTCTCGTCTTGTATCAAAGGGAACGATATCGTTCTCGTGGCTTTGTCAGCGAGTGGTATGCTGCATCCCTGTTGTATCACTCTGTGCTCACTTAATATGTCTAGACGAACCAGAGAAGCAGAAAGCGATGCAGCTCGCTCAACAAGCCGACCCTCACGGTCAAAGGACGATGGGTATGCTTCAAGGTTGCGCTCTTCTTTTATAATCATTCTTACCGATGAGAGCAGGTGTAATAATCACGAAGGTCGATAATATCCTCCCCGGATCAACGCAGTCGCTTTGGCTCGATTTTATCGAGGGCCGCCGCTTACCCCTGAAACTTGGGTATTTTTGTATGCTCCAGCCAAACGAAGATGACGGAAGGTCTCACGTCGCGCATGAGCACGCTAGCGTTACCGTTGACAGCACATTTCTTCCGGGCTTCTCCACTCATCTAGCGCGATTCGGAGCTGATAATGTAGTCGCAGCTCTGAGTGGACATCTCTCCCAGATGACAGCTGAAAGGTGATGTCGCTTATGGCTTTTTCGCAGCCTACGCTCATTCTTGGCTTCTGTAGCTTTCAAGCACTTACGACAGAGATGCAGCGGCTGCGAGAAGTCTTTACGAAAAGATTGCATAAAACCCCGCAGCCGCCCATATCTGAGCCGTTCGGCCTTATTCTTAATCTTCTCCACGAGTTCTGTACAGAACTACGTACTATGGCCGATGGCCAGTCCAGCACCGCAAGCTTGATCCAACATAGCCGCAAGATATACGCCACTTTCAAAAGCGACGTCCGCAACACGGCTCCATTATTTGTTCCTTCCGTTTCCAAGCTCGATCGCGCCCAGATATCACAAGAACTGCTTACTGTAGACGACGGAGAGGCACCGCAGTTTATCGATACCGGAAAACAAATCTCACTCGTTGATGTACGGAATAGGATCCAGAGGTATTTGACGTCCTCCTACTCACCCGGGTCAAATGAAATAGACCATGTTCACATCAATGATGTTATTTAGCCTCACAGCCGATGAACTCCCGGGTAACATCCCATACGCTGCAAAAATCGTCTTTGTCAAGGAGTTTGAGCAAACCTGGCCAAGTATCGTTAACAGTTGTGCCCACCGCTCTGTACAATCTCTCCGGAAGACTATCGAGAGCTTGACGGACGCCAAATTCGGTGCACATCAGCATCTACGTGCCGCCGTGACGTCGGTCATTCTTTTTAAACATGAGTTCCCTACTGACTTGTGGACGTCTCAGGAAAGCCATTGAGGCTTTAGTACAGCTAAGGTATGCTGAAGCCACGGCGCAACTTCAGAAATTCATGAAATACGAGTCGGGCGCGTACACGCAGAATGACCACTACTTACTTACTGCAAAGGAGACATTTTTCGCTCAATACAAAGTGGAGCAAGCACGTATCGTGGCGCCGCCTCGTTCCTCCCTCATATCTCGGAAATCGAAGCGCCGTTCCCGTGCAAATAGTACACCAAGCCCTGCGCTTCCGGTCATAATAGTGTACCCTCCTGAACAGACCCAGCCATTGCTTCCGGAAGAGCTTCGTTATGCCAGCCCGGGTACCTCGTCGGTATTGCCGGGATTTCAGAAGCCAGTGTGCGAACAGGTGCCTGAAACTATCTTCCAGTCCGTAGCTGGTCTTGAACACCTTTCTTCCTGGTCTCATGAGGTCTATCCCCTCTTCTTCTACACCGCTCTAATGCTGAATAATACAATTACAGGAATTGCGCCTGAGGGATTATCAAGATGGCCGAAAGGGCCCCTATATGTCGTCCGATCAAGGTCTTGCGTCGGGAGTAAAACCATCCACTGGGCAACCTCCCAATGATTCCACGACGTCGTCTGATACAAGCGACCTGAGCGGGAAAGAACAATCTGAAGGGGCTCTTGGCTCGTATGGCAATAAACAGCTCCGCTTCAGTGGCATCGCACTTGCAGATTCTGACGACCAGAAACCCAAAGACCAGTACGAGGCCGAGCTGCTTGTCATGGCGGAAGTACGCGCGTATTTCAACGTGGCATACAAGGTACGTCCCTCAAACAAGTGTATCCAATGGCAATATTGACGTTCTGGGTCAGCGCATTATCGATAACGTACCGCTGGCGCTGAACCACGAGCTGTTGTATCCGTTCGCTGAGAATTCGCTACCTTACTTATTGAAGGCACTTGGGCTCAGTGATCCGACCGAGGCTGCTTCTAAATGCGACTTCTACGTTGCTCAAGATCCGAGTACTGTGGCTGATCAGCAAGAGTTGCAGGTCCGATTGGAAGAACTACTCAAAACACAATCGGAACTTGAAACCCTCTCTGAATCTTGGAATAGCGCGTCCGTCTGAGCTTGGAAATCGTACCGTAGTGTGCTTTTTGAATACGTAGGTGTGCAATAAATATTATCGTTGTGCCAGACATGTTATGCCGATATCATTTCTCCGAACTCTCTTTGAGCGAGAATGCTCGAACATTTGATGCCTGACGCCACAAAGCTGCGGGCAAATATGTACAAAGCTCGGCAACCTAGAGAGAATCGCCATAAACCGCATTTCTTGACTGCATCTCACTCTATACAGGTTTTCATTTCATTTCATCCTTTTCGTTTATGTGCATAGGGACTAATCCATGGCGCGTGGTATGTATGCATTCACCGTGATTGTTATCAGAGTTCAAGGGTTCAGTGCGCCACTGCACAGCAGGCGTCCTGCGTCACGATTCATATCAGCATATGAATCGTTGAGCTTACATGCAGTGTGGCCTTACGATTCCATCCTATGATGCCTCGTTGAAACCTCGCCTCCTTGGCATGTTAAGCCATACAAATGGACCATACCACAGACTCCCGGTCCACTCAACTGAGAGCTTACCCTCAACATAGGTACGCGATGGGTGCTACAGACGAACGCGAGTACGTTAGCGGATTCAAGGTGAGCATCATACCCTACACTCAAGTGCGTGTCATTTGTCTAATAACAGCGACTAAGGTGAAATATGGCGATTCGGCTTCCGATGCACCACCAGATGCTTTGCGAGAGCTGACGGGGCTGAGCAACAGCCTCAACCACGGCTATGGCGGAAAGTACGCTTCTGTTTACTCAATTCTCGGCTTTTCCGACATCATGCTTTCCACAGACACGTCTGGCTCGTTCCCACATATACAAAGGATGTCTGTTCCGCAGCCACATCCTTTCATGTTGTCGTCCAATCGACGTCTGAAAGCAAAATGGACGATCTTGCCAAAGGTGCCGGGGGAGGGTATCGATACATATTCTCCAAGTCTGACGAAGACGAGCCTAACAAGATTGTGCACGCCGTCCTTTTACGTTCTCAGAGCGTTATCAATAGTGCCCCGTCCGGTTGGGACATGATCACAGGCGATATCAATAAAGGCAGGAGGAAGTCGCGGTTGTACGTTGTATTCAAGACAACATCGGAAGCGTCGAGGTCTGTTTTTGTTCTGCACGCACTCATTCTATTATCTGACAATGGCAATGTCCAGGACCCTTCTCTCGATACCAAATGTCAGCGGATATCTGAGCGTAAGAAGCAGCGGGCATCTCAGTACAAGAAGTAGCATCATTTCGAAGGAATATATCCAAGGGCTCGATGTCCGCTATGGAGAAGACCCTTCCGACATGCCTGCAGATGCAATCAACGAGATACATGGTCTCAGCTCCGACATAACGTATCAGGAAGGCGGCAAGTGAGTCTCTCCCTTTCTATTTACCAGTGTCGCATCTGATCTTTCGCCTTCACACCAGATATGTCTGGCTCGCCCCTATATACACCACCGAACCCAGCAAGGCAGCTACATCCCTCGACGTGCTTATCCAGCCGTATCAAGCACCGAAGCTCAACGACCTAGCCAAAGGTACCGGAGGCGAGTTCCGTTATGTTGTGGCTAGAGCAGATCGCAAGATAGCCAGCAAGATCGTCGAAGTGGGTATCGTGCGGTCTGAAAGACTGGTGAAGTCAGCTCCTGCAGGCTGGGATGGGTACTCGGTGATCAACCTCATCAACGGCCGTTCGAAGGGGTTCCTGCATCTAGTATGGAAGACCGCGTCTACGAACTCGTGGTATGTGTCAATCACGAAATCCTACTATATATATTGACTTTGGGAGCCAGGTCGTTCTCTTCCTTGGCGAGCATCAGTCCGTTCAAGTCTAACGGAGGGCCCATGCCATATATCAGCCGTTTGAAGGTCAGTCCGTTTGTCTTTCTGCTATATTTTGCCGATGAGGACTCTTCTTAGGTGGTGTATACCGACGAACTGGACGAAGCTCCCGAGGAGGCCGTGTACGAGCTGGATGGCCAAAGTGCTGATATAAATTATCAGTTTGGCGGAAAGTAAGTCCACGTCTTTCGTTTCACGAATGGACTCAGGACAAACGAACCCAATAATCCCTCATAGATTTGTGTGGCTCGTCCCCGAGTACACCACAGACCCCAGCGCTGCCGCAACGTCGTTCCAAATCAGCCTACAAACCATCGCTGACCTTGCGTTTGATGATCTCGCCAAGGGCGCGGGTGGGGACTACCGCTACCTTGAGCCGAAGTACGACGCGAAGGTACGAGCGAAGGTGACAGAGGTACAGCTGTTGCGATCGAATGTGCCCATCAAGGCCCTTCCAGCAGGGTGGCAGGGTATAACGAAGGACATCAATTCGAACAGAGCGAGGTCGCATTTGTACGTGATTTGGAAGAGTGCATAAACAGGCTGGCTTTGTGCTGCGCCATATTGAAAGAAGTTCGGCTGGAATCACTTTCAGTTGTAATTGTAATGGTTGTAGATCTATCAACACCGGTCCTTGCCCAAATGTAATGGTGATACGACTCGTGGCTGCGATGCTAGGCGTTCTTGCGTGCCAATAAATAGACATGCCGAGTAGCACTTCGAGGCGAGAAACAGTGTAGCCCATGTGTCCGATGTTGTACTTGACTGTCCGTTGCAGAGCGCGGAGGCACTCTATCAACACATGTTTTGAGGACAAGCGAGGGATTGAATTTAGAAAAAGTACAATAAGCAGAGTACAAAAGATATACAAGATAACCTCGAGACATTATTGGTGCGGCCATGCATGTCAACAACTCATTGGCGATCCGCATCCCACATTGATCCCAGATGCGGCAAAGGACTGGTGGCGGCCGCGTCCCAGTACCAGACGGGCTCGGAGTAGTTAGATTCCTCACTGTACCGTGTCGCTGGGTCATGGCTGCCATAAGACTGAGGCCAGGCGTTCTGGTACTGGGCAATGAAATCTTCGTTGCGCCGCTCATATATTGTGCCTACAAGTTCATCATCAACTTCAGGCGCAGGCGCGGGCGGCGTCGGTGGCGATGAAGAACCAGATGGCCTGGATCTAGATGAGGTGCTTCTGGAGTAAGCAAGGGTAAGGAGACTTGCGTTGCGAACCAGGGGGGACCGAAAGAAGGGTGATGTCGAGGGTGCCCATGGGAATGCGGACATGGCGGGCATAATGGGAAGTGGCGGGAGTTCACGCCCAGGGAAGAGCGTTGGGGCGGGGCCGACCACTGCAGTCGGGCTTCTATGGGGCGGTGATGGACTGGCTTGCGCCCTACCTTTGCCCTTGGCATCGGTCGTGATCTGATTGGGGCCGTTTTGAGTTCCTTCGGCCATGGCACCTCCGAAATTGGTGCTACTGCTTGCGGCCTCGTGTGTTGTCTGCATGTGGGTTTCTAGTGACTCTGGATCAATGAAATAGCGGCCGCATATCTCCAAGGGGCACAGGTGTAGTTTACTTTCACTGCATGAATGGAATGAGTCATGCCACAAGGTAACAACAATGAGTAAGGCCTACTGGAATCTGAGGTGACTGTCCATACTGCCACGCTGTGCACAACCATTGTAAGTTATGCACTGAGGATACTTACATTGGTATGGTTGACTTGTTGATCATGGTCAGCATGGTGCAAAGAAAAGTGCAGCAATAAAACGTACTGTCCCGTGCACAAATGCGTCCTAAGATGCCGATTCAGGTCCGGCCTCGTCTTACCTGGGCAGAACGGGCAAGACGCCCTTTGACGCTGTGGGGAAAAGGTTAAAATGCAAAACGGCAACAGATCATGGCCATCGACGTACTGTAGGTTCAAAGGGAAGGAAGTCGTACTATACGAAGGCCAATCAGCGCAGAATCGGAAAGGTGAAGAAGAAATGAAGTACCTTGCCCGCAGTCCTTTTCCTGCCGTAGGTTGCGTGCTCCCAGAGGGCTACGCGGGCCCTAGCGCAGTCGAAGTATTCTGCGCTGCCGTACTCGTAGGAGCACTGGAGGTCCTCGATGTTGTGCTTCTTCAAGGACTCTCGCTTTACCTGTTTGAAATCGACCTCGCCGCCATCAAAATGAATTGCGCTAGCCGGCAGCGGCGCTGTTCGCTTGGAGTGCCTCGGTCTTTCAGTAGTCAGCGACGGCGGAATGCTGGAGCTCGTTGCGTGATGTTGTGAGGAACAGCCCTGCTTGCCATTTACCGACGACTTCTTGTTGGTGGTGGCTGTGCGCGTGGCGGACATGGTAAAGTATAAGAAGTGGGGTGATATAGGGGATAAGAGTCGAGGGAGATGGTGTCGGCGATGAGAAATAGAGATAAGTGATGCGTCTAAGAGATGAGTAGCTTTAGTTTAATGTCGAGAGGCTGTTAGGCAAGCGTGGCTTTGGGTACACTTCACACGAAGTCGACGACAGGAGGGCTGCGGGAGAGGCTTAGGGTAGAGAAAGACGAGGCGATGGTACTGTCTTTAAGTATAGGAGTGTGGCCTCACGAAACCAAGTCGCCTTTGTCCCAATTCTTACACGGCCGGTTTTTTGATGTGGAGGGCTACAAAACTAATTTTGCGCTATCCCCGCATTCAAAGCCTTCAATCGAATTCCAGGACAGCTTTTTACGCCTCGTGGGACGCGTTCATCCAAGGGACGGCATGACACCGGGACGTTTACATCTTCGTCTGTGACCGTGACCTGCAAGAATTATATCCAAGCAATCAGCATCCATCACATGTGCAAAACGAGGACGAAGATATGTCAGGGACGCACTCTTGTTCACCGCCTTCTCAAAGCTTCCAGCCCTTGCCCGTGTAGCCAACGAAATTGGCATCCATCAGCGGTTTGTGTATCCCGACTCGCGCGCCGTGGGAGTCATGGTGCGGCACCGCTGTAAGTCTAACAATGAAGGCGAACACTCTTTGTTTCCACTACGGAGTATCGACCACTTCTCGCGCGAAACTGGGGCATGCGGGACACGAAGGAGTACTTTGACTCAACCTCAAGTAAGTCGTTGTCATCTCACTGATAGACCATCGAACTCACGAAGGGATCCTTGCACACACAACTGTCCTTCGTGCGTTGACGACCCATTCTTATTGGCCCAAAGGTGATTCCCATCGGCCACGTATACGTGGCCGTACTGCCGCCAGATAAATCTATGAACCACCGAACCCGATGCATGGCCACCTGTAACGCATATAGGCCATGGCCGTTCCTAAGGCACAGGAGCGTGAATATCGGGGGAATACTTGAGGTCTTCGCCAACGCACTTGGAAGATACGTTTGTGAGGCTCTAGCGATGCTATTCGAAGGATCGTCGTCTGTCGTGAGCTGATTGTTCGCAGCAAAGACCTTGCACCTGGGTGTGCGCCGTTCATCAGGTCCGGGAGCGTAAGTAAAAAGAGTGGGTCTGGTGGCCTCAGTGACGTCTTATAGAATGTATTATGAAGGTCTTTCAATACCGTCCGACAGTGCCGCTATGTATCGAGTGGTAGCCTCGTACGCAAGACAGGTCTTGCACTTGGGTGCGCCTCATATCATCTTCACCGTGAATCTAACTTACGAGGCTTCAGGTTGCGATAATTATGAGGGGAGAGCAGCTCACCTGTCGACCGAACGGATTCTTCTAGCTCTACGCTGCGTGCATGTCACGCATATACGCAGTGGGCAGAAATCGTGAGGGATCGTCATGGAATACAAATTGTATTGAGGTGGGACATAGGATCCAGCCTCTTCCGAAGCAATGTACTTACGAACGTGGTGCGTGCGGTTGCTATTTGTAGCAACGCCTTCCGTGAAAGAAAAAGGGTCCAGGGGAGGTTAGAAATATCCTCAGGAAACCATCCTCATTCAACAGTCTGGAGTGTTGAATGGGGATGAAATCCCCCCTGGACATCTCTATACTGTCCTGGATCATACTGAGGTATGTGGTGCCGTGTATATCATCTCCGTTGCTGATAATCCAGTGGAGGTTAGCAAGTCCGCCCGCCCACGAAAGGCAAGGGTCACCCACAGTTTGCCTCCTGTTACTCGCAGTTATGCTAAGCCGCGTGAAATCTCCATTCAATAGAGCTTGCGTTCGCCGCGAGGAGGATCTCACCCGCCAGAATGAACATGAAGGACATCGGTTGCCTGTTCGTGTTTAGGTGTGTTCGTGGGTCCGTATTTATGCCCCTGTCTCACCCGACTCCTGTCCATTACAAACAGAATCACACGTGATGCTGTTCTGCCTCCGCGTATGCAACCTGCGCCGTAGCGGCTTGTGGACAGATAGCCTGCCAACCGTCCCCCCGACAGAATCTCGCCCGGAGAGGTTTTAAGGCGTTTTGCGAGTCGTCCGGTGGCCCATAAAGAAAAACAAGCAGAACCAGAGGCTCAGAGACATCGAACTATGACGCTCGCGATCATGCAGAAGCGTTTGCTTGAGAATTAACGTCTTGAGGACGGAGCATGCAGGACGCAGATGCTGAGGATGTACATGGATGAGACCAAGCTGGATGATCGATGAGGAACCATTTGACTCTAGCGACAGCGGCCATACAGAAAGAGAGAGAGGAGAGCGCCCACGAATCGTGGCCTTACGTTAAGTTTCAGCTCCCGTAATGAACGTAAGCGTTCGCACCTACGCCAACGCTTACCTTTACTCTGCTACTGCTCCGATGCTGCTCCTCGCCTCGACCCTCTTCAAGTGATGGACTACAAACCCTCTGCAAAACATCTCATACGAACGAAGATCAGGAATTCAGGAGTGTTGGCCGGCTAGGAAAGCACGAGAGATGTTTGCGCGTCGAATGGTGCGTCCTGTCTTTATTTTATCTTACTATACAGGATGGCCCAGGGTATACCTCCTACGACGCACCGCTCTATTACCTCTTCATGGCCTCCTTGTACAACTTGCAGAACTCCGACAGCACCTCGGTCAACGACTCTCGACGATACCTCCCGCTGCAACGGAGTTCGATATGCTGACGTGCTCGCCGACCCCTCGTGAAGATCGACTTGTGACACCCTCTCTACCCCTCGCGAATTATGCACACTCCGAAACAACGCCCCAGCAGAAAGCCGTCACGCATGGAGCGACTCGACGCCCACCATTCCATCTACTGGAGAGATTTCTGGGACGTCCACTCCGTAGTCGAGCGAATCGTGCGAAGTTCATCTCAAAGTTCGTCTATGCATTACATGTGCACCTTCCCTGTCGTCCCCAATTTACACCCGTTTGCTGCTCGCGGACTCAAGCTTTAACGACGTGCCCCCCACAAGTAACCTATCAACGTCCGCTAGGGTTGCTGGTAACAGAACAGTCAGCTACATCCGCCCGCATACAACCACGATGTGCACAGAGCTACACGCGAATGTCGACATGAGCCTCTTGCACCTGGGCCGACGCAACCGTCCCGACGCTAATCAGGCTTGCGAACGGGCTTCAGCTCGCTCAGCGGTCTCGTTAGCCGTACGCTCCGCGACGGTTTCTCTGACGCACAAGACAACAGGAAGTTTGCTATCCAGCGCAATCCTCCCACAAGCTCAGAAGACTCGTGGCAGAGTGAACGCCGCTCCGAACTTGTCTTCAACAGAGGTACCACATGGAGAAGAGTGGCACACACCAAGAATCGTGTAGGGCGTGCCAGCGTCGGAGAGCCAGGTGACACTGATATCGCTGCAGACGAGTTCAGGGTCAAGTTGGTGCATTGGACGTGCTGTGCCTGACCTCGTCCGTGAATACAGCAGTAGCAGTCCTATGCCGCCGCGATTCTGACATCCTTCCTAACGAGCTCATGAGGTCGATGGAAACCCCTGGCATGCAATACTCAGAGAGACTGGGTTCGCAAGGAACACGTCAAGGCCATGATTTGACGATCGAACAATGAAGATGTATACTATGTATGGCGACTGTACTGAAGGACAGGAATATAACGGTCTACATCAAATACTCTCCAGTTCGGCCTGTATGCTCAACAGCCGCTCCTTTCGGATGGTCAACTCCTTCCGCTCGGCCACGATGCTGGGGTCCTGAGCAAGATAGAACTCACACTTGGAAACGGCCTCAGTCATATCACTTAGTCCGAGCGCCTTTATCAAGTAGGACGGCAGTTCATCTGCCAATGCATACAGCAGTTCATGGTCGATCACCAGCGGTATGTAGTCGATGATGCGCTGAATGGTATGTTAACATAGTGTGTAATATTGTGCAGTAATTGAGCGTACCTTGTATGCCACCTTGAAATATGCGCGTACTTCCGCCATGACCACGATCTCCTTTTCGTATTCATCTCTGGGTTGCAGCCTATGAAAATCTGCTGCTGTTACATTACCGAACCCGAGTCGCTTGAGTCCAGCTAACACAATTGCCTCTTCATGCTGACGTGCTAACGGAGTCAACAAAAGGAAAGGTTTGGCAGCTTCTGTGGCGGTGAATTCTGAAAGTGCTTTCCGTCCCTCTTGATAGTCTGTCACACGCAATTCCTATGATGGTATTATCAGTATGGGTTTGGCGTAGAATGCAGAAGGACAGACTTCATGAGACCATGAACAAAGATCCTTGAGGCAAGATATAGACACGAAACAGAGCGTTTGGTCAATAGGTTCGATATGTGTTACTGGTTGATAGCCTAGTTGCACAGATGAGGTACCAGGGCTTTCGTAGCTGAGACCTTGCGGAGGCAGTGAACAATGTGGTAGATCGAACGAAGGGTTGTACGTCGCTTACCTCGGCTGAGCTTAAATGGGTCACTCATCGAAGTAACATTGGGAACAAAAGCCAAAGAACTGCGATATAACTCTGTAGCACGGGTGTGCTGCGTTTTGTATTGAGCGATGAAGTGCTCTTTTGCATCCAGCAGGTAATGATCATTCTGCGAGTACGCGCTCGACTCATACTTCATCAGCTTGTTGAGTTGTTTGGCTGTTTCGGCATACTTTAGCTGCATAAGAGCGTTCACGGCTGTCCTGAAGTGTTTGTTCGTCAACTAAGAGTGGATCGAAAATAAGAACCACAAACATTACCGCACTTTTCAAGTGCTTATGTTCGCCAAACTGTGCATGAGCAAGGCTGCTAGCCGTTTTCCGTAAGCTGCCGAATAGCTTTTGGGCGCAATTGTCAATGATAGTCGGCCAGGATCGTTGAAAATCCTTGATTAGTGATAATTTGGCTGCATATGGTACGTTATCCGGAAGTTCACGACTAACAAGCCTAGACGCGGGAATCTCAGCTCGAGCCTTCAAAACGGTAAATGAACGCGAAAATACCCCTGGATCCTTTTGCGTACTTCACTAAACGGAATCTGATGCCCGGTGGCAATGCCTTGAACTATCTCACCTTCTTCCAGGGCAACCAGTTCTTTAGGCAACGTGGCCGAATCAAGAGTGATAGGGGATGGAACAAACACTGGGGCGGTGTTTCGAATATCCTTCTTCAGATCGGCATAAGTTATGCGATTGCTCTAAACCAGTTTGACAGCGTCGTGGTGCCCCTCAATCGTCGCGCGCAACTTCATGGAGAACATTTGCACGAGGTTGAGGATAAACGTAAAGGGCTCAGATGTGATCGGCGGAGGGAGCTCATGGAGTCGATTGCCACAGGCCTCTAACAGCCGATTCGTCTCTGCAGTAAGCTTTGGTAAACTACAGAGACGGTAAGTCCATAGGTTTCGCGAGATCATACAGGACCAACGATACCTGTCGTCTATTATCCTAGTAAGATGTCCGCTGAGGGCCGTCACTAGATTGTGAGTTCCGAAACGCTCTGAGTGAGTCGAAGAATCCCAGGGTGATGTTGCGTTGAAGAAAGTGGATTCGGCAGCTCGTGCGGCTACATGAGTGATGTGAGATCCTCTCTCGTCCTCATCTGGCTGGCGGGTGCAGTAATAGCCGAGTTTAAGGGGGAAGCGACGACCCTCGATGACATCGAGCCAAAGTGCTTTGGATCTTGTTGATCCAGCGGGGATGGTATCAGGTTTCGTGAGTACACCTATCACCGTTGGTAATGCTGCCTATGCGACGAGATAATTTACAAAGCTCACCTATCGTTCTTTGGCCGTCAGGATCAGCTTGCTGAGCGAGCCGCATTGCTTTCTGGTTCTCTATGTCGTCTATGTGCGTTCGGTTAGTCCGCGGTGAGCTGTATATGAAATACGACATACCGCTCATTGGCAAGGTCACAAGGATGATACAGTTCCCTTTGATATGAGATGACACTAGCTCCTCAACCATATCTACAACGTCTGCAGAAGCATTCTGAATTACACCTGATGGTAGATAATGAAAATGTGAACATGTGAACAATATAAGTCATCGCGTACCTGGCAAATCAATAAATGCGAGGTTTGTCATATCAGGTGCAGATAGGTCGACGCAGACGACGTTGCGGGAAAAGCATAATTGGTCTTTTGCGAGGAGCTGCATCTCCTCGAGCGACATCCTCACAAAACTATCGCTATTCTTTTCTGGATTCAGAACGGCTGCTTGTGCCCGTCGGAGCATGAGCTCTATATCAGCTTTGTCCGTAATGCGACTACCAAAGGGTGTTTCACGGATGTCCGCCGCAAGAAACCCATCGCTCGTAAATTCCCATCGAATATATATCTGGCAGGACCATTGCTGAGTGGCCGCACTAGCAGACATGCGACATTCAATAGGACAACGCGTGCAGGTGCCAGCATCTCGGGGAACAGTGATCTTCGGGTGGTGAGATGTTAGTGCATTCTGGTTTGAAAGGGTAATACACTACGTACACCTGACATGGCTTCAACAAGACTCGATTTTCCAGCACTTTGGTTCCCAATGACAACGACACGAGGGAGGTCCAAGTCGGCCTGTGCTCTGTAAAATACCCGTATGAGCAGAACGATGTGCGTTCCGTGAAGTGAAAAGCCTACCCAATGGCCCTCAGTTGATTGATGAGAGACAGGTGCTCTTGACGTCGTTTAGCATATGAAGTCTTGTTCAGTATAGACGACATCGTTACGGGCGACGTTGCGCCAGTGAGTCTTGCGAGGAACAGACCGTCGTCGTGATTGAAGGTTGACCTTTAATTCGGCACACTTACACTTCATGTCTGCATGTCTACTGCAAGAAAGGAGCAATAGCATAACAACAGGCAGTGTGTTCAAATGTTACAGTACCGCGGCGACACAGTGAGAAAAAGGCGGCATTGAAACAGCGTACCGCCCACCAACGCGTTAACGCCCACGGAATTGCAGGTCTCTCACTCTCTGCCAACAGCTGCCAATGCGCTTTACAACACGTAATGCTACACCGCACCGCATAGTGGGAAATACTGTGCTGAAATGTGTACCAATTACCTATTCAACAAGCCAAGGTATGTACCAGGTCGATTTGTACTATATATGCCCCTTACAGATGATGGCCGCAGGATTGTCTGAATTTCTGGTGTCTGCGGATCCGTCATTCACCGGGATATTACATAGGCACATCATAATGATAGCTGTCGCCGCAGTCTCACCTCGATTATGGCTTATTTTTATGCGCATTTGCCACGAACACTGGATCCGTCTCAGATTGAGTGCGCGCGGCCCATCTTTTACGTTCGCCGGTGGTCTTAGCCATAGGTACTAACTAACTATCCTAACACGATATGCCATCGCTGTAGATGGATGATTTTGTTGCATCACAGATGCCATGGATTCATTGCCGCGAGGTACTACTTCATCGCTCCTTGTCGAGAGCCCAGCCATCCCAGAAAATGCCCAGACTATCGACGGCTTTCTTGCTACTACCGTCCTCGAAGGGAAGCTACCACTAACACATCTTCGTCTTTTGGAGGTCATAGATGCTGCTCGGATGGCCTCAAACGGCTGTGCTTTTCCTCTCCTTACTTCGTGTTCTCGTCCTGGGGCAGCTCAAAGGCAGCCCCGCATTATGGACCTCGTTCGTTCCCATCTCTGTTCGTTCACCATACCTCAACGCGTGGATGAATACTACCAATATCCCACTAAATAATACCGACCCATCCGACCCTACCCTCGTCCGTGCACCTGCAACATGGCCAATGCATTATTCCAATGCGGTGAGTTACAACACGCCGGGTTATGAAGTTCATTATTCAGTGTTTTACTAGCTATTTGGCTGGGCTGGTCTCATAAGAATCGACAACGAAACCTTCAAGTTCCTTGGAGACTCGCTCGTTCCTGCCGGGCTCAACCGTGCGGTCTTGACCAATATCCAACTTACCCCTACTAGAACTATCATGAACATGACAGCAGGCCCGATAGACTTGATTCTCACATTCCTCTCTCCTATTGAGGTGCATAATTCTCCGGCCAATGATTGCGTCAATAATCTCTGATGTTTCATTATAGCCATCCGATCATGTTCGTCAGTCTTTGCCCCTTTCTTATATGTCTCTCCAAGCCAGGAGCAATGATGGGAAAAACCACACCGTACAAGTCTATTCCGATATCACCGGAGGTGAGTATTCTGACCGGGGCAGGTTCTGGTTCGACCATATGATTGAGTAACCGTGCAGAATGGTCATCTGGAGATCGTGACCAGTCCGTGAGCTGGGATGTCATTGCTACTGACCAGGTCATTATTCATCGTCAAGAGTTGGTCAATCCCGTTCCTCTTGGAGAGATCAACGGACAAGCATCAGATGGCGCGACTTTCTTTGGCATACAGCGGGTACGAACGCGCTCTTTCTGCAATGATAGCGAGGCTGAGCTCTATGCAGGGCACCAACGTCACATACATGGTTGGCGGAGATGATAACTGCCGCACGCTGTTTGTTTCATTGGGCAGCCTCACAAATACAGCTGTTATGAGCCCTGGGATCATCGACAAGTGAGCCTCCTCTATCCAGCAGACATGCTGGGGACGCTGACCCGCTGGTAACAGACCTTTCTGGTCGTTCGCTCTTGCCCAGGACCTTGGAGTGGTCAGTGGCAGCTTCACCGATCCTATCGTTTGGTCAATAGGCATACTTCGCGACCCCGTAGTGGCTTACATAACACCGAGTGGCACAGTTGAGATGAGGGAGCCGTATTGGAAATCCGTTTACGGAACGTCGGAAGATGCTGTATGTGAATTTCGTGCAGTTCGTGACATGACACTTGGGCGCTCATATGCATCATCCAGGCCTCTGCCTTTCTCACAGACTTTCCCAGTGCGTTCAACAGGGCAGTCGTGCTGGATACCGCTCTCCTGCAAAATGCGTCGCGTATCTCGCCTCACTATGCGGATCTGATCTCCCTTGCGGCGCGTCAGGCTATGGCAGGCACAGAGTTGACAATCTCCCCAAGCTCTGAGACTGACGTGAAAATGTTTATGAGAGACACCGGGAGCCTCCCCCAGGCGTAAGTTACTCTTTCTGTTTGTCAGTGTTCTCTGCTGATACAAATATTGCCATGTATCATAGCCGTGTCAGTCCTGTGGAATTGCTATACGCATCTTTCCCGGCTTATCTCTATATGAACGTGACATATGGTCGCTACTTGCTTGAACCACTCCTTGAGTTCAGCAGTTCCCGATTCTGGACGTTCCCATATGCACCTGCGGATCTAGGTACGTCCTACCGTCTTGTACGCCTTTTCTGCCAAGTTCACACTCTCAAGGTCTTAATTACCCCAACGCTACTGGTAACAGCCTGCCACACAACGAAGAAGTTGAGCGTAAGTGTTACTATTATTACTCGTTTCGAGGTGAACTGACGGTGAGATTTATTTTTAGAGACTGGAAACATGATGATCATGACTCTAGCTTATGCTCAAGCCAATGGCGATGGGGCAATATTATCGAAATATGTGCGTCACACAGATGTAACAACACGGCTTTTGCGGCTGATGGGTATACAGTATCAACTTCTGAAAGGATGGAGTGATTACCTAGTAGCAAACACGCTGCCAGTGCCTGCCAACCAGTAAATCATCTTGTCATGATGATCGACATAGCCCTCACGCCCTCCGATAGATTAACTGCAGACCAGATTAGCAAGCCTAACTCGACCAACCTAGCCATCAAAGGGATCATCGGAATTCAAGCTATGGCAAAAATAAGTGATGCGCTCAGCATGCAGTCAGATGCTGAATTTTACTCTGTGAGCTCCTGCTCGGTTACTTGTACCATCTGACTGGTGCTCAACCAAATGTCCGGGCTTTTAGAAAACTGCCGCCGCATACGCGGACGCGTGGAGCTCTCTGGCGTTATCCACCGATCCTTCCTCTCCAATACATCTCCTCTCCAATTACGGATCCGGAAACTCGTCATGGACCTTGCCATACAATCTCTTCGCAGATAAGTGGCTCAAGACGAATCTCATTCCTGACTCGGTGGGTACTTTCCTTCTGGGATGATATGGGACGAATCGTGTCTAGCCGATTTATTCGTAGGTTTATCGCAATGAGGCTGCCTTTCTGGCGAATCTCAGCGGTAGTGTCGTCAATAAAAGTACGTAGCGTGATCCGTGCAGCATTCCTTGTAACCCGTGGCTGACCCTATGCGATTCAGATGGTGTTTCAATAGACAGCGACTCGGCCGCGGCAACACCTCCTGTGGGCAATACAGGCGAGTTGGTCTCGCAGCGATACCATGTTGTTAGAAACTCAACGTCCATTTGAAGTTTGGACCTTGTTTACTGCTGCTTCTCTTGACTCTGCCGATTCGTCTGTGCGGGACGGCCTGATCTCTCCTATTTGGTCACGCGCATCACAGAATCTGTCCGGCAATATCTTTCCTGTCAAGTTTCCCTTATCTTCCGGAGGGAATGTAACCGACAAGGCAGCTAGGTATGAAACCTGCGATTTTCGCTATGCCACACTTTGCGTATTAACACCACTATCAAAAGTCCTGGCGTGGGCGGCGTATTTGCTCCCTTGGCTTTGACGTGAGTGTCTTTCGGAGAAAGTATACTCTCTTCCTCATACACCTCTTAGTATCCCAACTGTTAGCATCACATACGTTTCTCCCACAACTACACCAGCAATTCCCGTTTCGAAGAGTCGTCGCAATACTGGGACCATAGTTGGCGTGGTTATCGCAGGAGTAGTGGGGCTAGTCCTTGCTTTATTTTTCATCCGTTCATGCTGGCGTCGATCTGGCACCGAGCAGGACGATACTACGAGGAGCTCCGCCGAACAACTTCCGGACCAAGACCCTCCGAACCCTCCATCGTCGTCCGATGGCCCCGAACAAAACGCCGCGGCCGTTCGCATCACTCACGTAGGGCTACGGGCCGAGCTCGAAAGTCTCAGACGGACTATGCAATCCCTCCAGAATGAGCAGTTCGATACTCCTCCTCCGTACGAGGTATAGTCTACAGTTTATCTCAATCCCCATTCGCGTGTCACTTCTCGGTTTACCGTATGTACGTTAGTACCGAGCATATTTATTATGGGTATGGGTCGTGTAGCATTGCTTGGTGCTTCATACCATTCTCGCTGCTATAACGGCTGTCAGAGGTATGACGGACAATTCTGAGAGGTAGACGCCCATGAAACTTGAGCTGAGCGTTGGCTGAATGCTTTACTCGTTACCACCGACCCACCCCTTCCGCCACACTTTTCTGCTCTCCTTTGCCGGTGACAGAGCGACTACTTTGGCATGCCGTCCTTTTGGGCGCGATTAGCTGTCTCTTTTATACTCCCATGTGTCTCGCTTGCGATTAAGTCATCGGAGGTCGGCGTCGTCGACTGGCACAAGACGCACATCGGCGATACTCTCACAGGAAACCGAGGGCTGCTCCCTATATTCCACCGGATTGAAGAGGATGGTGCTACGAGGAGTCTTGTGCTTACAGCAACCGCCAGCAATGTCCTTGCCGCTTTGCACCCGGAGAACGGAACGATAGGTATGTGGCATGTAATGCTCATCACAGTACCTTCTCATGGTTTGAAGCTTGGAGATACCTCTTTGATGACGGCGACAGAATACTTACGTTCCAGAAACATGATAATGGTACGTACTAGTTGCATACGCCTAGATTGCGTCACTAACTGTGTGCTTTAGTGGTCGCAACTGTCTCGGGCGTCGGAGGTGCCAATTTACGCATATTCGACGTGTCCTCGGGCGATCTTCTCTCGGAGCAACGTTTGCACAAGGCTGAGAGTGGAAGGCTACTGGAACCGGATGTTGTCGGCCTGTCCCTAGCCTTCGAAGCAAAACACGTCTACGCGCTCACCAATGGACACACCGTGCGTCAGATTAACACGCAGACGGGGGAGACTACTTGGGGTTGGACGGCTCCGGACCAGACGTGAGTGGTCATTTGTTACTCTACGCTCCTAAATTTCATAACAAGTGTTTATCAGGTCTTTGAACATCTACTCTACCGTCCTCCCTACATCCTCAGCCGTATACGTCATCGGGCTCGCAAAATCTTTCGCCTCTTACACATTACATATCGTGGCCCTGTCTCCCTCGGACGGCACGGTATTGTCTACAGTTGACGTCCCTTCGAGCATCGGCGATGGACCGCAGAGTATCTTGCACGTCAAGAGAGTGGCGGAGGGTAAGCAGGTTAGCAGAGTTGCCTGGCTAGAAGGAGGCAAAATCCGTTCTTTCGCCCTCACTCCCGAGCTACGTGAGAAGCCGGTCACCGTGAAGGGTGCTGCATACCAAGAGCTGGTTGATACCGGCCTCAGCGAACATGGACTATTCGTTGCAATCAAGGATGACGGCTCAGGCCGCGTGATCAAACTGACTGACGACGGATTGAAGGTTATCTGGGAATATGCAGACTCAGTAAGTCTCCTTGGTAAAGAACACAGCCGAAGTGTCTAATTTGAATGCGTAGGTAAAGGCGACCCACTACACGCCCTCTACATATTCTGGGGGATTGGACAAGGACGGATATCCGTATATTGCAAGGGTTTTCTGGTCGCATGTCTTCAAGGTATATCCATGTTCTGCATATTCTAGCTTCACCATCTGACAATCTCATCCAGAAAGCATCCGCCCACGTATTTGCGCCCCATTTGGCCGAAGGCAAAGGTCTCGTCACTGGCTACACGTTCCCATTCGACACTTCCCAACATGGTATCATAGGCCATGTATGTCCCTTTTCTTTTCTTTTCTTTTGCCAGGAGTCGCGCATGCCGCATACTGAATGGAACGTTTAGGTCACAGTCGATGCCGCCACGTTGGAAGACTACCGCGTCCTCGCTCGTCTTGTGGTCTCTACCACCACTGGTGCGCTTCAGCTCTGGCAACAGGATCAGTTGCAATGGATCAGGGAAGAGGGGCTGTCCGACATCAAGGTCGCCATACACGTCGAGCTCCCGGAGCGAAAGATCGTCGCGTCGGGCTTGAGCGAGGAGACAGAGACTTTCCTGGGCCGTCTGCAACGTCAGATAACAGAAGCTCGCAACTTCCCGCAATATGTCGCTCATTTCGCGAAACGCTTCGTTACGGGCTCATACGAATCTGCGAGCGGGCCTGTGACTCCCATTACCAACGCGAACGACACAAACGCGTTGGCTCGGGACGCTTTTGGGTTCAGGAAGATTATCGTCGCAGCGACTGCCCGTGGAAAGGTCTATGGTATTGACTCGTCTAATGGAGAGATCGTCTGGAGCCGTGTCCTGGGCCTTGGATGGAGTGCAGAAGTCGGTGGAAGGATCTACCCTGTGAAGATCTACGCCACGAAGACTGTCACCGATGGAGATACACCCGAAGTCGTGTTAGTCACTCAGCGAAGAGCGAACAACGTAGGTGGACGACTATCTTCATTGTTTGCTTACTAAGAATCTTCCTTCTTTCAGGGACTTGTCGACACTGTGCTTTTCCATATCGAAGCGCTTACTGGTGAAGATGCAAGCTATACTTCTCAGCCCGGCGGACTTCTGCAAGGCATCGACGCTATTGCTGGGGCAATGGTGGACACCTTCCTCCTCGAAGATACCAACACGAAGTATGTTGTCCTCTTTGACGAGTTCCTGCAGGTAATCATATAGTACTCCCCTGACCCTCTTCGGTACTTATTAATTTTGCAAGGCGTACATATACCCTGACACCGCAGAAAACATGCAGTCTTTCGCAAAACGTCTGCCCAGCCTTCATTTCGCTCTGCGCACCGGCAAGCCAGGTTCGACTCGCTTGACCGGTCACCGCATCTCTTCAGAGAAGGAGTTCACTGGCAAATACGTCGCACACGCGAGCTGGACGGCCTCTTTACCAGACGGCGAAGATATCCAAGAGATAATCCGTCCACCTCGCGGACCGGTCGCATCTTTCGGGAAAGTCCTAGGGAACCGTTCTACGCTGTACAAGTACCTCAACCCGAGCTTGGTGGTCGTGCTCACGAACTCCCTGAAGGATACCGTACCAAGTTGCGGTGTCTACGTCATGGACTCTGCAAAGGGCACGACGTTATATCACGCCGTCTTGCCTGCGGTCAATGGGGCTTGCAACGTCAAGGCCGCGATGGTGGAGAACTGGCTTGTGTATCATTATTACGATGATCATGCGGGCGTTGACCAGGCGAAGGGCTATCGCATGGTTTCAGTTGAGTTTTACGAAGGGTCAAAGGTTGATGAGAAAGTGGGAAGGTGGGTTGTCCGACTACTGGGTCATCCTGTCGCTAATGAGATAATTTCAGCTCCGACCTCTCGTCTTACTCTAGCGAGACTACCAACATCAGCATCTACGAGCAAACATACATTTTCCCTCGTGCTGTGTCAGCATTGACCACCACATCGACAAAATACGGCATCACGTCGAAGGATATCATAGGTACGTGCAACCGCAGGCTGGGCTAGCAAGTGTACTAAAATATCGGCGGTAGTGGCCAGCGAGAACGGTGTCATCCAATCGTTTGCTCGACGATTCGTCGACCCAAGACGGCCGAAGCGAAAACCTACCCCAGAAGAGCAGGAGGAATGGCTCGTACAATATGAGCCGCTCATCCCCGACGACCCAAAACGCGTCTTGTCCCACACATATCCGGTCGCCCGGACACGAGAAATAATAGCATCACCCGCCCTGCTAGAATCCACCTCCCTCGTCTTCGCATATGGCCTCGACCTCTTCGCGACGCGCATCGCGCCGTCGAATACGTTCGACGTGCTGAGCGAGGACTTCAATAAGGTGCAGCTCGTGCTGACGGTCTCGGGGCTAGCGCTGGCGATCTTGATCACGAAGCCGATGGTGAGCAGGAAGAAGTTGCGTGAAAAATGGTACAATTGAGCTGTTTACATGGGTTCACGAATGTGTATGTTTGATTTAGATGGCTTTTATCATTATCTGCGCTGTACTGCCTGATAAATGCGTGAGTTAGCCTCCTGGCTGGTAGCCGGCCTTCGCAATTGCGAAGCGTGCTGAGATACTGTCCAAACGAACCGTTCAAGGTATGTCGTTATCCACAGCAGTCTCGCCCTGCCTGAGCTTCGCAGCAAACCGCGGGTCGTGTAAAATATCTGTTAGGATACATATACATACAGTAATATATACATACGGTACAAGATCCACATCTCAAAAGCCGAGATCAACCCTGACTGAAACAAACCCAATGTCATCAGCTGTCATCAAGCAGTCAAGATTAGAGACGGCACGCTCACCTCTACAACTGCGCGCGCCCTCACAGACGCGGTTTATCGCTCGTATTTCGCGCCGCCGTCGTTCGGATGAACGGCTTGATGACAACTCGTTCCTTATCCCACTGATCATCACCGTTAGCATCGGAAACAACATACCGAGGGGAAGAGAAGAGAAGAGAATGAATGAATGAATGAATGGGGGCAGTGGAGGGAAGGGAGAGGGTCGTACCACGCCTTGCGTCCAGAATAGATCCCGCTCGAGCAGCTCGCGCACCTGCTCGATGTTCTCTGCGCGCAGGACGACGATTGTGCCGTCTACGAGCTGCTGCTCTGCTGCTTTCTTCGATGAGAGGGATGTGGCGCGTGAGGTCGTTACGCCTCCATAGTCTGCGAGATGAACAAAGGTATGAGCATGATAGGTGGGAAGGGGAACGCGATACACATACCGTCAAGTTCCTTGTCGATGATGTTCTCGCGCATGTCCCGCAGGTGCGCACGAGCAGCTGCCCCCCGCCGTCGCGGCGCGTCGGGATCGGTGTAGTCCGGGGCCCACACGAAGAACAGCGGCATCGCCTCAAGCTTTTCGAATCCGGGCACGGAACACGGTGAGCACAAGTTGGTGCGGCAAGCAATCCATGAACAATCGCATGCCGTCCTTACTTATATATGTGTCGGCAGAGTGCACTAACCCAAACGAGATCCCGACTCAGCGGCCGACATGCAGTGGACATCATACCGCGGATCTGTCGACGCTCGTGTGTTTTCCCTGATCATGAGAGCCTGAGGCAGGAACGAGGAGGGGTGCGAAGAAGACGAGATGATCAAAATCATAGTTGTGTACGTACACCGGCATGCTTCTGATCGGCAAACCTCCGCTCAGCGTGCATACTTATTCAATCAGGCACGCTGTATAAACGAACTCAAATTCAAAGTCGTTGAAGCAACGGTAATTTCGTGGGCGGTGGGTTAACAAGGTACCACCGCCAAGATACTGATGCACTGAACGCTCAGCCTCACCGATCATTACAACATACACATCTTCGCATTCCGATCTATGTTACATTCTCTTGATCGCTCTACGGCTTGCAGTACAACTTCGATCCGACATAGCGTGGCACTCTATCCATCTACCAGTGCAGCCGGTGCGTGGGGCACTGGTACCCGGACGGGTTCTTGTGCAGATACTCCTGGTGGTACGCTTCCGCGTCCCACCACTGGCCTGCAGCCGTGATCTCCGTCACGATCTTCTTGCCTGCATACACAAATAGATGAGAAACTGGGTAGAGGTAACAAGAGGGTGACCGCACCTTTGGGCGTGAAGTGCTTTGCCTGTACTTCCTCCGTCACGCGTTTTGCGATCTCGAGCTGCTCTGGGGTGTTGTAGAATATAGCGGAGCGATACTCTGCAATAATTTCCGTCCATGAGCAACCGAGTGTATATCATAAGGGTAGGAAACGAGTAACGCACGGGTACCGACATCAGCACCCTGGCTATTCACAGTCGTCGGGTCATGCGTCCTGTAAAAGAACTCTACCGCACCGCACCGCATCAGCACACACTCCTCCACACTGCCATCAACCCCGCCACGCACCGACCAACTCATCGTACTTCACAATACTGGGATCAAACTCGATGCGCAGCGCCTCAGCATGATTCGTCGTGCCCGAGCACACTGTGCGGTAGTCCGGGTTCGCCGCGTCCTCGCGCCCGCCTGTGTAGCCGACGGCGGTCTTCAGGATGCCTTTGTTCTCCTTGATGGGGTAGTGCTTCAGGAAGATGTGCTCGACGCCCCAGAAGCAGCCTGCGGCGAACGTAGCGATTTCGGGTGATGTACCTGTACACCGCACAGCCAAGTCAGTCTCAGGTTCCGCAGCGCGGGTCAGACGCAAGGAGGGGAAGGGTCGGACGCACCTGCCATGGTCGTAAGTGCGCTAACTGAGCCTGGTGTGTTTTGAAGTGCGATGGGACGAGCAAACGGGAGGAAGGTGCGCAGGAGGGTCGTGAGCATGAATGTGCGTTCGTGAGACGGTGCTGTATGAAGGGTTATATAGCAGAGACGAAGGCTTACAAGATTGCGTGATGGTGAAGTGCGGGTGCGTAACGCGCCCGCTGAAGGAGGAAAGGAATCTTATCGAGCATCACGTGATTCTACGCCGACCAGCATGACGTATTGCGCCCGCCTCAGACTGCACGGCGATCATGATATATGAGCCTGGACGATACAGCAGCTTGGTACGGAGGATACAATATGACTGGTTCTATTATCACCGATGTTTTGAGCGGGTTCGAAGCCCTAGAGTTGAGGCAGAAGGACCGCAAGACGACATATGCCTGAGGTAGTATGCAGCCTGAAAAGCCATAAAGCGCGGTGTGTTATTTTCTCTGTGCTACCTGCAAATCTTGGGTTTATGAAAGACGGAGATGCTGATACAGGATAAGAAACGGCAGATGCGGAAAGGGAGCTCTTGCAATAGAAGAACGAGCGGGGGACATAGAACTGGGGTGGGCGCGGGATTGGATACATGAGAGTCTATACGGAGAGGGGGCACAACGCGGCAGGGAAAGAGAGCGATCGTCTATCTTGTGAAGCTAACTACAGAAATCTATGAAGTTGAGAAAGAAAGGGGCAGCGCGAGGCATGTGATACCAAACAGGACCAATTCAAGAGGATAAGACCAAGAACAGCAGACGGAGCGAACCTAGTTCACAACCTCATTTCCAACGAGCATTTACGCAGTATGGCCATTCCCGTTCCCGTTAGCAGCAGCATCAGAGGCAGCCTCCACTCCCTCTGTGACCGCCTGCTTCTCCGCCGCCGCCTTGCCCCTGAGCGTGTCGAGCAGCTCCTGCACACGCGCGGCCGTCGCGTCGAGGAGCGGCGTCACGCGCTGCTGCACCGTCTCGCGCACCTTGCCCGCGCGCTCTTGGAACGGCTCGGGCGAGGAGAGTATAGCAGAGATGTCGTTGATCGTCGATGTGAGATTCGACGAGATGTCGTGGAAGGACGCGTGCAGCTGGTTCGGGAGTGCCGCCGTAGATTGCTGCGAGATATTCAGTGTATTAGTATTAGGCTGCCGCATTTATTGGGTTTGGGAATGGACTGACCTGGACCCGCTGCAGCTCCTGCAGCATGACGTCGCTCACGGCCTGGACCTTCTCCTGCGCTGCGCCGTACGAGGTTGAGGCCACCTCGCTAACACGCTGCGCGGCCTCTGAGGCACGTTGAACATACGCGTTCTGGGTCTTGATCTGGTTGATCTGCTCGCTCGAGAACGAGTAGAGCTGGCCGGTGAGGTCCTTCGAGAGGATGTATGCGCGCTGATACTGGAATTTGGGGGCTTCGCCCTCTTTGGGAGATTCCGCCGTAGGCGAACCGGTTTGGGAGTGCACCTTTTTGACCGCTACTTCAATGTAGTCTACCACAGGCGCAAACCTCTGATATCAACGGTATGAGCACACCGACAAGGCATACCAGGCGTAAGAACGACGTACCTGATCGATGCCCTGTGCGACGTTCACAGCAGGGTGCACGAACCGCTCATCAATCGTTTTGTTCGCAATATCCTTCGCCTGATCGCTGCGACCCCTGAGGTCCTTCACAATGTCCTCCGTGGGCGTCTTGAACGGGTACGGATACCGTGCCTCGACGACATCGAGGCCCTTGTTCGCCAGCCCGTCCGCGCGGACGATGAGCGGTGCAATCGTCTTCTGCAGGGGCTCGGTGTACCCGAGGGCAGCCTTGGACAGCCCCTGGGCCGTTGCGTACGGTGTACGCGTGTACGGGTTGTTGGTCAGTGTCTGGTGGATCGAATCGAGAGATGTCGCCACTAGCGGAATGGAGGCGACGCGGTACAGGGCTGTGAGCTCTGGAGCAGCGGGAGCGGCGGCGAGCTGGGGCTGGGTCTCTGTCTCAGTGGCCATTGTAGCGTGAGTGAAAGGAGGCTGGGGGGTGAGCGTGGGTTGCAGGACGAGATAGCGCAAGTCGAGCTTAATTTTAAGCAAACACGGTCCTGCGTTTGCGGGCGAGGGGGTTTTGCATGTGATAGTCGCGATTGGCATGGGCGTTTATCAACCTCGATTTCTTCTTCACGTGGTTGTCGACATCTGCCCCATCGCCGCCGGTAATGATAACATTGAGCAGACCGCAAGAAGGCATAGAGATGCTTGTTCTATAGTAGGTTTGCTTGACAATGAGCAGTAGATTGTAAAATTCTATATACGAATCACAATCATGGAAATATTCTTTCTACACGAGGTTTGAATGGTAGATTGTACGGTTCTACATAGAAATCATAATCTTATAACTCAACGTGAGTCACAAGAGTGTAGTACATGACATAAAACAGACACCACAAGCTTAGGTACACTACAGTAATCATACAACTCACTCAGATGCAAGTTAGATCCTCGCAAAAATGGACCGCCGCGCAGTCACGGTGTCCACTCCCACCAACCTACGCCCTCTTCCACCGATATCGATGCCTCCCATACGCTAATCACACTCCATGGGGTTTCCCCACGGATGCTCGCACCCAAACCGCTCAAGCCATTCGCCTGCGTGGTGCACCGCGCGGCTCTGAGGCCACTCTTCCACCTCCACGCCGTGTGCTACGGTGCTATGGACAGTGTAGAACTTGTCTCTGACGCGGGCGACTCGCACCATGGGGAAGACATGCGTGATTACTTCCACAACACTCCCGACAAGGAACGAGAGGCCGATGAAGCGCAAGTTTGGGGGGAGGCCGTCCCGTAGTTGCTGTATCGCACGTTAACAGAGGATGTCACAACATATCAGAGTGTCTTACCGAGATGCGAGTAATTGAGGACTGCGCTGCCAACAAATGCAGCGAAAGCGTCGTCACGCCGCGCGGGATGAGCCACATTACTATCATCAGCGGAATGCTGCCCGTTAGCATTACATCTAAGGCCTTCAGCCCCGTCAAGCCCGGGAGGACGCTCCACACTCTCTCGTCGTACCCAAAACGTTCGTGCGCCCCTAGCCCCTGAGGTGTGAGCTGCAGACTATACAAGTTCGTGCGGCCGCGCAGGAAATCTGTGAGCGCAGGGAAGAGGTCCGGGTCAACCTCACACTGGCCCAAGAGCGCAAACGCAAAGTGTCGAAGAGACGGCAGAGCTTGCACACCGGGAAGAATGTGCTCGCGGAGCTGCTCTGACGCGCGGCACAACACATTGACATGCAGCCGAAGCGACTCGAGCTTCACGCCTAGGCGCAGTATGTCCGATAGTGCGGTCGAGCCACGATCGAGCTTTCCAGTGAAGTTGAGGTAGGTGAGTTTGTGGAGAGCGAGATACTCGGACGGGAGGGTCCACTTTGCATTCTTGAGGCACAAGGCCCGCAGTGACTCTTTGTTTCGGCGGAGGAAAATGTTCACATATTGGGGCGATGCGCCGTACGCGGAGTACGTAAGTTGAGTGATGTGCCGGAATCTAGGGGTCAGCCAGCCACCAGTGTTTGCAGAACTACGACAGGGGGAGGTGGTGAGGTTAGGTACGGTAGGAAGAGAGAGAGAGAGAGAGAGAGAGAGAGAGAGAGAGAGAGAGAGAGAGAGAGAGAGAGAGAGAGAAAGAAAGAAAAAGACGCACACGAACGAGAGGCCGCACAGCCTAGGGTGCGTGCTCTCTAAGGCGTGCACGAAGGATTTGATATCAAACCACCGCGTATTGCAGTACATATTGCATAGATTTGTGAGCTTCGGGAGTGCATTCACGAGAACACCTGCAATGTGGTCAAGAACTAGACTGAAATTGTTTATGTGCGCCACCCACTTATCTGCTCGGCTACTGTTGACGACTGGTTCGTCCCAGGCGCAAAAAGACGGAGCGTCCTAATATTGAGCGCGAACGAGGGGTCAGTGATGATTCGAGTGAGGATGTCCGCACTCCGCTCAGATTCTTTTGTATCTAATGCTAGCCAGAGTGCCGACGTGTGACGTTGAGCCTCATCAACAGCGACAAGCACAGTACAGTCGCTCACTGAAGTGCAAATCGACCTGGCAAAACAGCAGCTGGCTCGCTACCCTAGAGAGCACATGAGGGACGGAGAGAAGGGTCTTGAGGTCGCGGCGAGGGAGCAATAGCGCGATCTCGTGCCATATCTCCGTAGAGAGCTCGGGCGAGTGGTTTGACTGCAACACAAGTCAGCATGCGAGGCCTGCCACTCGGGGACGAGCGCACCTGGTGTTGCACTGCGCTATTTATCAGAGCTCGGGCCTCCGAGTGGTCAGGATCTACCTCAAGGATCGCTTCCAGGTCTACAAGGATATGGCGTCGAGAATTGAGAACACACGACCGGGAAAAGAAGAGGTTAGCTCCGGCACAACGATGGTCGACGGTCTGACTCCCGACCTTCGTGTGCACTCGCGTGCAGGTTGGTAGCGAGTCGAGCCTTTGCCCGGAGAAGCAGCGTCTTGTTCGAGAGCTCGGGCGGCAGGTTGGGCAGCTGCAGGCAGGACTCGGTGAAGTTCTCGATAAGCGCAGATGACCTTCAGAATCCAGTCAAATAAAATAAAACATGGTACGCCACACATCGCGAGTACATGCATGTGTGAGAAAGCGCTGATTACACGTAGAATAGAGATAACTGAAGAATCCACTGACTGACCGTTCGAGATGGAGGTGCTGCATCGCTGAGATGAGCACATCTACCTTTTGGAAGTCTGCGAGCTCCGCCATAACGTCGTGGATGCTCACGTCGAGGTTGAACACGCTCATGATTTGCGAGGTAGAGGACAGTATTTGATTGGGAGGCGTTGCAGTAACTGTACTTCAGATATGCTCGTGAGATGGGCAGGTACGGTGCTGCGATCGCCAGCCACGCGCCCACCTATCTCTGCTTGCACACGTTGCGTTACAGAGCGGTCGCGGCCTATAGTTCTGCGGATTCAGATAACTTGAGATTGTGCTGGTTGAGAGACCGCCGCGGTAGGGGTTAAGTGGTAGTTGGATGTGCGCACTGTGTGGGAGCGTGTTGGGAGCCCTCGATTCCTAGGGCGTCTATCTCCCCACCGAGATCTATCATGTGGGCGCGGATGCAGAGTCTGCGTCGTTGGACACAGTAGCCTCAGACAATGAGAGGAGAGTCTGTAAAGTCGTTATTTTGTGCCAAGAACATTGCACGAAGGGGTCTGTCCACTTCAACACTCGTGTAAGTTTGGGAATCTTGCCAATTAATATTGCATTGATGAATGAGTTCACACTGTAGTCTACTCAGGTACAAGATCGAGAACTACAACCTTCCCATTGTCTTCTCCGACCGCAACGAGCCCCCTCGCCTCTCATAATCCATCGCCGACAAGCTCACATCCTCGTCGTCCAGCGTCCACAGCTCCTTCAACAGCGATTTTCACTTTCCTCCTACCTGTTCCTGTTCCTCATTCGCATCCTTATCCCCCTCCACATCGTTAAGGTTCCACAGAAGGCCCTCACATGCGTCAGCCACGACAGCCTCCCTCTCGCACACAAGCGCATGACGCTCCGATCCATGTCCGCTCAATGCGTGCACGTCAAGCCCCGTCGGATGCTTGAGGCGAGGCCGTATATACAGCGCGGTGCCTCTCGGGCCCATCAGTATGCCACTGAAGCGCAGATGGCCGCGGCGGAACTCGCGGTCGCGGTACAGCTGCGGTAAGAACACGAACGGGATCTCATCCTCGTGCGTCATCGCTCGCTGCACGACTGGGATGCTGAACTGCAAGACCAACTGCACATCAGCAAACATCCATAGGCTGTCGTCCTCCATGCGCATTACGATGAACAGCAGCTGCGCAATAGTATTGTTGGCGGTAGGAGAGGCAAGCGGGTGACAAGGAGAGCGTCCGGATTGTCTGCGACATTTTCCGCCTCAGGGCGTGCGTCGTTTGGAGACTTTGTGTCGGAGAGTTTCGCAGCCTCGGGAAGTGTGTCCTCTGAAGGCTTGTTATGAGGAAGCCCCGCCGCCTCCGAATTCAATTCCGCCGTGTCTTCCAAGATCGCCCCGTCCTGTTCATCGTCGTGGCTATTATCCGCCCTAGACTCACGACCGCTTGCCTTGAGAACAAGGTCGACGTTTGCATCAGGCTCAAGTCCACCTGCAACTATCTCCGGTGTGTTTCTAGTCTTTTCATGTTTCTCTGCACCGCGAGGTGCGTCCGCGCCTTCAATATCACTGCGGGAATCTCCACCACTTTCGGGTGCGTCGGGTGTGTTTACTCCTCCAGTATGATCGGCAGCCACAGTACCACCACTAAATCCCTCGATACGTTCCGTTGGCGGGCCAGCCGCGCTATTGTCGAGATCATCTGGGGCTAATTTGCGCAGGTCCAGCTCGATGTCCATCTTAGCTACCTCTTTCTCCTTGGGAACCATTTCCTGAAGACGCCTCATCCTCTGCATAAGCACCAGATAGAAGCTGTCGGGGATGGGAGACATGTCTGGCCTAAATGACGCATGCCACGCCGAATATTCCCGCTCGTCGTAGCGATTGTCGTCCTCGTTTCGCGCATCCACACTGGAAAGCCAATCGAATCACAAGGCTATCGTGCGGGCTTCTTCGTCTGTTCCATCTTCGAGCATCGGCGTGGCCTGTACCCACAAAGCCAATGCGGCAAAGATCCCGCGCCAGCTGTTTATCAAGACTGTACCGTTGATATCGAACCTGACACCACACACGCTCGCTGCAAGACTTCTGCAAGCCTCCAGCACGGACAGCCTTGTGAGCTGATCCGGATAGTTTACTGCGATAGTCTCGATAACGGCGTTGAGGTGAGACAGAGCTGGTGAAGTAAACGTATCAGAAGCGACATGGACACAAACGAGAACAATCCACATACCAGCGGTGTTCCTACTGAAACCCTCGTCGTTCACATAAAGGTAGAATGTACGTGGGTAAGACTTGATGAGCAATGTCAGTAGCTTCACCTCCGCCGCAACCAAGTTCGAGAACGAAATCATGCGCCTAACAGCCGCTGTATTGTCCATAAATTACACAGGGTCAACCGCAACCAGCTTGATGATGAGAGATAGAGTGTCGTGCTGAGCATTCAGCCACTCGCCATTCGCTGAAAGAACGGCAGAGAACAGACCATTCTTGGAAGGGTGTCAGGACTTGATCACAAATAAGTTACATGTGAGCTTACGAAAACGAGGAGTGTCGATGTCACCCTTGACACCTTCAATGTCATCCTTGTCAGATTCAGCCACGACTTTCTGAATAACAGCCCAGCCTATGGGTGTATCGCGATTAAGGACATGTGCCGGGTTTGCTTGCGTGCCACAGGCAGGGAGTGAGCGCGCATCTTTTGTGCCGCTGGAAGTAGCCGAAGATTATCGATAGTCCCAGTTACTGTGAGACAACCTGCGACCCAAGCGAACCGACGATCGTCTTGAGGTCGAACGAGACACGGGGCGGGATATGACAGAATGTGGCATGAGATTTAGGAGGTTGCGGTGAAGCTAACACCGAAAAGAGCTGCAGAGGAGAGGCCGTACGTTCCGAGTCCGCTGATGGCCACGGAGAGAGGAGTGGTGTGTAGGGCAGAGGGACGAGAGAATGGTCAACACCTCGCATATATTTACTGCCAGCTCTGCAGACAGGGCGTTCGTGGCCCCGTGGAAGGCGTGCCTACCGCGCGGTATCGATGAATAGCCCTCCATGCCAGGCATCTTCTATGAATTGCTCTTAACCGCCGGTGTGCTGTCTACGGTGACCCTTCCTGTTTGTAGAGACGGTCACCTGCAGAGCGACATCACGCCTAGAACGCGGAGATGACATGAACTGAGGGGAACGCAGCAGCAGTGTCAATGGGTGTAGCAGCAAGGCGAGCGAATGGCTGATTACATCGTGAGAGTCATCCAGGGAGCATGAGATGCTGCAGCGCAGAAGTCCCACGGCTTCGACCTTCCAATAGAGCGACGTTGAAGTACTCCCAAACCGGCGGCCCACGAGGGTTCTGCGAGCAGATTATCAGGAAACAGGGACAGATCGTGTAGCACCATTCCTGTTTCCTGATGATCGTTGGGCGTAAAATAGTCGTTCAATCATCCGCGCGACCGCGTTAAGTGCAGTGGGTGCTGCTAGCAATGCACTACAAATAGTAAAATAGTTGTCAGTAGACTGCGGTAGAGAAAGAGGTAGAATGGGAAGACTTCGATAACATCCTCTAGCTCCTAAACCGAGGTACACCCCTGGTCCTCGGATGCTTTAGCATGTGGCGATCATCCGGGAAAAGAATATCAGTGGCTAAGGTTTGTAAAGCGATGGAATGTACATTGAGCGTGATAGCGTGGTGAATACTTGTGACCATGCAGTACTACTCAATGTTTTATGCAAGCTGTTGCGCGGCTTCCAGGTCGCGGTGCAGCAATTGAATCAAGGTTAGGCATACAGGTGGTCGCCGGGCTCAGCCCGTCGTGCACTATGTCACCTCTACAGTTGGCAATTTACCGTAGGTATCGACGCAGAAGAATAAGGTATGTGTCGATCTTCTCACGAAAGGATAGATTCCCAGGAGGTGTAAGCATTGTTGAAGGATGTCCACGTGTTGTGAGATAGGTGATCGAATTTCTCCCACCAATGCCTCCCATACGTTAATCACACTCCATGGGGTTCCTCCACGGATGCTCGCACCCAAACCACTCAAGCCATTCGCCCGCGTGGTGTAGCGCGCGGCTCTGGGGCCACTCTTCCACCTGCACGCCGCGCGCTGCGGTGTTATGGACAGTGTAAAACTTGTCTCTGACGCGGGCGGCGCGCACCATGGGGAAGCTATGCGCGATCACCTCCACGACGTTCTCGACGCGAAACAAGAGGCCGATGAAGCGCAGATTTGGGTGGAGACCGTCCCGCAGTTGCTATATCGTACGTTAATGGAGGACGTCACAATATATCAGGAGACAATCGTACTTTGACGAAACTAGTCGGTACTTTTGCGAAAGAATGCAGCGAGAGCGACGTCAGGCCGTGCGGGACGAGCCACATCGCCACATTCGGAGGAATGCTTTTCAGCAGCATTACATCTAATGTCTTCAGCCTCCACAAGATCGGGAGGATGCTCCACACTCTTTCGTCGTACCCCCAAAGTGACAGCGCCTTTGGTCCTTCCACTGTGAGCTGTAGACTGTGTAAATGCGCGTGGTCACGCAGAAAGTCTGCAAGCGCGGGAAAGAGGTCCGCGTCGGCTTCGCAATGGTCGTGGAGCACAAACGCAAAGTGTCGAAGAGACGGCAGGGCGTGCGCACCGGATATCATGTGCCTGCGGAGCTGCTCTGAGGCGCAGCACAACACACTGACATGCAGCCGAAGTGACTCGAGATTCACGCCCAGGTTCAGTATGTCCAAGAGTGCGGTCGAGTTAGGGCCAAGCGTTCCGGAGAAGTTGAGGTGTGTGAGTTTGTGGAGAGCGAGGTACTCAGACGGGAAGGTCCACTTTGCATTCTCGAGGCGCACGACCCGCAGGGATTCTTTGTTTTCGCGGAGGAGGGCATGCACGGCCCGCAGCGACTGTTTGCTTTCGATGTTGACACCCTGGGGCGATCCACTGCACGCGGAGTACGTGAATTGGGTGAGGTGCCGGAATTTAGGGGGCAGCCAGTGGGCGGTATTTGTGGGTCTGCGACAAGGTGAAGTTGTGTGGTGGAGAGGTAGATAGAGAGAGAGAAAAAGAAAGAAAGAAAAAGAGGACGCACACAAACGAGAGGCCGCATAGCTTATGGTGCGTGTTCTCTAAGGCGCGCACGAAGAGTTCAATGTCCTTCCACTCCATATTGCAGTACACGTGACATAGATTTGTGAGTTTGGGGAGTGCGTTCACAAGAATCCCTGCGATGTAGTCAGAAACTCTACTGACATTATTCGTGTGCATCACGCACTCGACTGGAACGCCATTGTTGACGGCTGCTTCTTCTCAGGCGCGAAAAGACGGAGCGTTCTAATGTGGAGCGCAAACGACGGGTCAGTGAAGATTCGAGTGAGGATATCCGCACTCCGCTCAGATTCTTTTGTATCCAATGCTAGCCAGAGTGCCGAGGTGTGACGTTGAGTCTCATCAACAGCGACAAGCACAGTACAGTCGCTCACTGAAGTGCAAATCGACCTGGCGAAACAGCAGCTGGCTCGCTACCCTAGAGAGCACATGAGGGACGGAAAGAAGTGTCTTCAGGTCTCGGCGAGGGAGCAATAGCGCGATCTCGTGCCATATCTCCGTAGAGAGCCCGGGTGAGTGGTTTGACTGCAACACAAGTCAGCATGCGAGGCCTGCCACTCGGGGACGAGCGCACCTGGTGTTGCACTGCGCTATTTATCAGAGCTCGGGCCTCCGAGTGGTCAGGATCCACCTCAAGGATCGCTTCCAGGTCTACGGGTCGATAATTGAAAACACACGACCGGGAAAATAAGGGGTTAGCTCCGGCACAACGATGGTCGACGCTCTGACTCCCGACCTTCGTGTGCACTCGTGTGCAGGTTGGCAGCGAGTCGAGCCTTTGCCCGGAGAAGCAGCGTCTTGTTCGAGAGCTCGGGCGACAGGTTGGGCAGCTGCAGGCAGGACTCGGTGAAGTTCTCGATAAGCGCAGATGACCTTCAGAATCGAGTCAAATAAAATGGATCATGGTACGCCACACATCGCGAGTACATGCATATGTGAGAAAGCGCTGATTACGCATAGAATAGAGATAACTGGAGAATCCACCGACTGACCGTTCGAGATGGAGATGCTGCATCGCTGAAATGAGCACATCTACCTTTTGGGTGTCTGCGAGCTTCGCCGTAACGTCGCGGATGCTCGCGTCGAGGTCGAACACGCTCATGACTTGCGAGGTAGAAGAAAGTATTTGATTGGGAGGCGTTGCAGTAACTGTACTTCAGATATGCTCGTGAGATGGGCAGGTACGGTGCTGCGATCGTCAACCACGCGCCCACCTATCTCTGCTTGCACAAGTTGCGTCACAGAGCGGCCGCAGCCAATACTTCTGCAAACCTCGAATAGCCTAAGATCGTGCTGGTTGAGAGACCGCCGCGGTAGGGGTTAAGTGGTAGCTGGATGTGGGCACAGTGATATACTTTCGCTTGTTTTGTGGATGAGCGCAGTGCGGGACCATACTAAGCGCACTTGAGCGTTGTGGCGCAGGCCATCCTCGGAGTTTGAAACTATCCACTCGGCACACTCACAATAAATGGGATCCATTCCATGGCACATTCAGCGACCTTGTAGGATAACAGAAGGTGCAGATATAGACCATACTCGTGCCGATGATCAGTACAGCACAATCTTTGTGGCATTTTTGTTGCTTCGGACGGCGACAGGCAAACCATTGGAGCATCTCCTCCATCCTCATCTTCTGCACGCTATCTACACATGAATCCAGACTTTCTGCCTTCATGCGCATGTTTGGCTTATAATGTATGGGATAATGTCTGTACATTCATCAACGGTACTCCGAGCCAGAGTGCACACAAACCATCAACTCTAATTCGTGCTGTGTACGGACTCAACCTCAAAGAAAAATGCACAAGTTTACATGGTAAAGGATTTCCAGTCTCAGACAATCAAATGAATTCATTGTACACAACCTCAGTCACATAACAAACTGTCTACACAGATTCATCTTCCACAGTGAACGCCTCAGCTCACAAATAAGCCCGTCCCTATTAACAAGTAACAAGGTGGTTAAAAGCCGAACGAGCGATGTCAACGCCGACCACGACGTCCCAGGGGGCCGTCAGGTCGTGCTCATCTCGCTGCTGGGAAATTCGTCATCACTGGCGATTCAAGTTGTGGAAGAATCAAAGGAAATCGGAACGCAGAAAGAGAGCATTTTATTGGGACTGACGCGTGGGAATGGTGCACGGACCAAGCAAGCACGTGCGCTGTTGATGGGATGTGCGCGCTCTGACCGAGAACATTGTCCATTGCACGGGCATTTTCAGACATATGTAGGTAGGAAAGCAGAAACCCTGGGCTCGTATATAGACGGCCGTGCAGAAGATGAGGGTCGAAGTGGTGCTTTAGCGGTAATTGTTTGCGCATATTTGTCTTCCGCCCAAACAACAAAGATGTAACCACCAATTCTACCGACCATGGACACGACCTCATCTACATCCACACATTCCGATGAGCCGTGGAATCGCTGGATGTGTTCGCATTCACCATGATCTTGCATCGAGTGGATGGATTCAAACTCCGAGGATGTGCTGCGCCACAACGCTCAAGTGCGCTTAGTGTGGTTCTGCGATGCGCTCATCCGCAGAACGAGTGAAACAGCACTCAACTTTCGATCGGTCACCTACCTACCTTGCCTTCACAAATAATGGAAAGTGGAAACAAAATATAAGGCGTACACCTCAGCCGGTCAGTTTGTACGCTGACACTGGCTCATCCTCTATGCCTCATCTCCGACCCCGCAGCTATTCTAGCACTTTAACCCAAGATCATGGCAGCCATATCTCTCTCGGACCTCCCAAACGAAGTCCTCATCGACATCATCGAGTTTCTCCCCATCTCAGGGATCCTCGCCACTCGGCAGGTGCGCAGTGTTATTACCCAGCACCGTCACACATACTAACGTCCCACACAGGTCTCAACCCACTTCTACGCCCTATCCCGCCTACATATCATCTGGCAACGCGCCTGTACGCGGCACGTTCTCTCTCGGGGCTTCCCCTTCCCGTCAACACGCCCGCTCGACGCGCTCGATGCCGTTGAACTCGAGCGGCTTACCCGCCACGCCTTCCGTCTCGGCGAGTTCTGGCTGAACCTAACGTTTTCTTCCACCAAGCCGGCGGCGGTAGTGGAGTTTGCGGCGAACTCAGGAATGACGGTGTCAGACGTCCACTTCGTGCCTGCGCATCCAGACTGGCTGATCACCGTCTCGCGGGGTATCTGGCCGGTAGTCACCTGCTGGGACACCTCCTTAACCTCTTCCCCCTCATGCGACCCCACGGTGCGCGAGACGGAGAAGATAGCCGAGTGGTCGCAGCAGGGCGCGGTTTTGACTAACATCGCTGTCAACTCGGCCGTAGGAGAGGGTTCGGAGGAAGCGACTCTGGCAGTGTCGATGATGTACCGGGACGTGCGAAGCGTGCAGCTCCTCGTCATCCGGCCTGCTGACGGAACTTTCGAACGCGTGGCGTACATCGAGGGCCAGTACGTAGTCATGGGTTTGCATGGTGACATGCTAGTTATCAGCGACAATGTGAACGAGACGCACCTGGTGCACTGGAAGATAGAAGAGATGCCGAGGATCGTGCTTCGCGGTCATATTGATCCATCAGGGAGAAACTTCCAGGTGTGCTGACAGCCTCAAATTTCACATGGTATGGACATTCGCTAATGCCCACTGATGATGTGTAGGCTAACAGGGCCCTACAAGTGCTGATCTCCCCGTACTACACATTCGTTGCACGTGCACACACTCTTGAAGCGTTCGCCCCATCGTCCTTCGACCTGCCACTAAATTCTGGTCAAGACAACACTCAATACCCCGTCGCGCGGCACGGCTTCGGCTGGATAGACGGATTCGCGATGTCCCACCCACCCCCGTCCCCAACTGCCAACAAGTCCGGGTCGCAGCCGCTCTCTGTCGTGCTACGCTCAGAGAGCACTAATCCATGGACGTCGGACGTACAGTCCGTCGAGATGTACGTCATCCCGGTCGAGCAGCCAACAGAGGAAGGGACTCCGCACGTGTTCACCCCTCTGCTCTATGGCGAGCGCGATTTCCCGCGCGGGCATCTGCGCTGCAGAGACATCCTTCTAGGCCCGCATGGCACTGCGCTGTGGATCCGGCCGCGGCCCGCGCACAACACGGGCCTGACGCAGTTCGACGTGCACGCGTCGACCACACAGGGGTCGGAGAATCACGCACTCGTGGGTGCGAAGGAGGCTATCGTTGCTGAGGTGTGTGCGGGCCTTCTGCTGAGCCAATACTATGCGGATGGGGATGGGGAGGAGGTGGTGGAGGAGGTGGGAGAAAAGGGGCCGCGGCGGTTGAGGGAGTTGTGGACGCTGGACGACCTGAATACGAGCTGGACGGCGATCGATTATGATGAGGCGAGGGGGCTCGTTGCACTCGGAGACAACCATGGCAAGGTTATAGTTCTCGATCTTGTACCATAGCAGTGTAGCGGTGTGTGTTCGCGCGTGCTTGTCGTGTTCTAAACAACAAATATACCAAAACTTCTACTGGCTATGGGCACGGTCCTGAAATATGCTCACAGTTTTTTGGTAAGCTGTGAGTTCATCTATGCGAGTGATCGCATGTTAACCTTAACCTTGGAGCCGAGTAGATGGTTTCATACTCCGATCGTGCGCTGCGCCACAACGCTTAGCGATGCGCTCATCCGCACAGAAAGCAGAGCAGCACCATCTAACCTGTGACCGGCCGCCTATCTTCCTTCATAGATAATGGGAAGTTGAAACAGACCATATAGCATACCCCTCATCTGGTCAGTTCACACGCCCACCCGTAGTATCTTGCAGTAGTAACTCATATTCGATTCAGCAGCTGCTGTATCATCCAAACCCAAGATCATGGCCGCAGCATCTCTCTCGGACCTCCCAAACGAGATCCTAATCGACATCATCGCCTTTCTCACTATCCCAGCGATCCTCGTCATCCGTCAGGTACGTACTGTCATTCCCCGTCCCCGGCATTGTCACGAAATGCTAACTCACATGCGCCCCGAGCCAGGTCTCAACCCGTCTTCATGCCTTATCCCGTGTCCACACCATCTGGCGAAGCGCCTGTACCCAACACGTACTCGCCCGCGGCTTCCCCTTCCCATCGACGCACCCGCTCGATGCGCTATCTGCTGCAGAACTCGAACGGCTTACCCGCCGCGCTTTCCGTCTTGGCGAGTTCTGGCTGAGCCCGCCGTCCTCCCACTCCCCTGGTCCGAAACTAGCGGTCACAGAGTTCCTAGCGAGCTCCTCGATGCCCGTATCCGACGTCCGCTTCGTCCCTGCCCACCCCGACTGGCTTATCACGGTCTCGCGGGGAGCCTGGCCTGTTCTTATCTGCTGGGACATCTCGCAGTACTCTCCCTCCGACCCCCGGACGCGCCCACGTAAGATAGCGCAGTGGTCTCCGAGAGGAGTAGTCTTGACCACCATCGCCGTCAATTCGGCCGCAGCGGATGGATCAGATGGGCCGACGCTCGCAGTGACCGCGATGCACCGCAATACGCAGGCCATACACGTCCTTACTGTTCGTTCGGAAGACGCGAGATTTGCGCCCGTAAGGACCATCAAGTGCCGTTTCAGAGTTATCGCTCTCCAGGGGGACATCTTGGCGATCAGCAACGATGGGAACGAGACGCACCTGATTAACTGGCGGGCGGAAGGGATGCCGAGGGTGGTGCTTCGCGGAAACGTTGAAGAACCACTGGGGCCGTCTCGGGTTCGTTTCTAAAATCTCACGCGATGCGTGCACTTGCTGATGTCCATCGGTAAACTATAGCATCACAGATGCCTACAAGTGCTGTTGACTCCGTACTGTACGTTGGTCGCGCGCCAGTGCTCCCTTGAGGCGTATGCCCCTACCCTGCCCGAATCATCAACACAATCCGGTCTGGACAACCCCCTTCTCTACCCCATCGCACGATATCCCTTTAATGAGTTAAGAGCCTTTGCAATGTCACAGGGTCCCCAGCCGCCTCCGCCTCCGATCGCCCACAAGGCAGAGGTACTCCCGCTGTCAGTTGTGCTGCGCCCGGATGCAACCGAACCACGGGCATTGGGCGTACAATCCGTCATGCTGTACAGCTTCCCGGTCGACCAACCAACCATGCTCGAACCGGACCCGAATGCGTCACCGGACGAGAACGCGATCCCGTACGTGTTCTCGCCGCTGCAGTATGGCACTCGCAAGTTCCCCGGCGGACCTCTGCACTACCCACACATCCTCCTAGGCCCGCACGGCACCGCACTATGGATCCGGCCCCGCCCTGTGTGGTACCCGGACCTGACGCAGTTCGACGTGCACGCGTTCAGCGCACAGGGATCGGAGCACAATCCGTTCGTGGGCGAGAAGGAGGCCGTGGTCGCCGAAGTGTGTGCGGGCGTTTTGCAGAGCCGGAACCGTGCGGATGGGGATGGGGATGGAGGAGAGGCAGGAGAGATACCGTCGCGGTTGAGAGAGCTGTGGACGCTGGATGACCCGAGTGCGAGCTGGACGGCGATGGATTATGACGAGACGCGGGGGCTCGTCGCCCTTGGAGACAACTATGGAAAGGTCGTGGTTCTGGATCTTGTGCCGTAGTATTGCACATTGTGTAGTCGTTAATCAGTGTAATATTAATTGACGAGATCCCTAGAACCGCGCGGTTGTTGAAGTGAACATTATTGGTGTCCTGCCGAAGAAGCTACGCCGCGGACGCCATTCTGCAACACTCCTACACAAAGTAACGACTCTACACCTCGTCTGAGGCCACCCCCCGACGCTGCATCTGCATCCGCGGAGAACGGCGATCCCGCGTACCCCCACAGTCAGGAACGGTGCCAGTAACCGCATCCACGTGATGGATCTTGATGAGAACCGGTGCGGCGAATACCCAACAAAGGCAATCGGAGATTGGCCGAGCCGCCCTGGGAACCACCCTCGGCGTCGAGGGCACGCCCGCACACTGAGCGCACGTCCAGCTGCCACTTTGTTTTTTCCTCTGGTCTCTGCAAAACCATCGTCGGGCAACAGCACGACGCTCTCTGTCTTGTTCTTCGTCGTTCTTGTTTGGCTCTTCGTCGTAGGTGCAACCCCCCGGTGGTGTGTCGGTACAGGTGAACGTGTTAATTACGGCGTCTACAGTCCGTTATTACTTACCCTTACCGCGGCGGTCTCTCAAACAGCACGATCTCAAGAGTTAGTCGAGGTCGCAAAACTAGGCTGCCACAGCTCTGCAACGCAGCGTGCGCAAGCAAATCTAGGTGGGTGTGTATTGGCGATCGCAGCGCCGTGCCTGCCATCTCACAAGCATATCTGAAGTACAGCAGCACGAAACTCCAGAACAGGCGCGGCCTGTCACCGTAATCGTCCAGTGCTCGTTCCAACATTCTCGACTCACCCCGGACTCGAGCTCCTGCAACGGCCTCCAATCCAATCAAAAAAACCGGGCCCTCGCGAGCCATGAGCGTGTTCAACCCGAAGATCATCGACGCCAGCATCCGCGATGTCACGACAGACCTCGCGGACACGCAAAAAGTCGACGTGCTCATCTATGCAATGCAGCACCTCCATCTCGAGCGGTCAGTCATTGGGTTCCCCCCTGTTCTTTCCATTTCGCACGCCGGGCGCGCTTCTCACATCGGATATATGCATGTATGCGCGGTATCACATTTTTTGACTCTGTATTGAAGGTCCCGCGCCCTCATCGAGAACGCCGCCGAGTCGTGCTTGCGCCTGCCCAAGCTGTCGCCCGAGCTCTCGAACAAGGCGCTCCTGCTCCGGGCAAAGGCTCGGCTCGCCGCCAACTTGCACACGAGCGCACATCAAGGTCGGGAGCCGTCCAGACCATGGTCACGGTCGTTCCAGAACTGACGTCTACTCTCCTTTTTTGGGTCCCCCCGTTCTTGAACACGGCCTTGTCGGTGTCCGTCTGCAGACTTGGAAACGATACTTAGAGCGGATCCTGACCATTCGGAAGCTCGAGCTCTGATGGGTCGTGCAGCGCAACGCAAGGTGCGCTCGTTGCGCCCCCTCACCGAGCGACAGGCGCCGCTGCTGACATGTCGTGTTTGTTTCGCAGTCGAACCACCTGCCCGGGTTCTCTACAGAGATATGGCGCGAGATCGCGCTGTCGCTCCCCCGCCGCGACCTCAAAACCCTTCTTTCCGTCCCCCATGTCCTCTCCAGGATAGCGAGCCAGCTTCTGTTCCGCCAGATCGATCTACACTTCAGTGAGTGGTCGTGCTATTGTGCGGCGTGTTGTTGAGGCTGATGTGTACACGTTGCCGTTGCGGCTAGCATCAGATAGACAGCACTCACAAAGGAGTGCCGACATCCTCACTCGCATCATCACCGACCCGTCGTTTGCGTTCCATGTGAGGACGCTGCGTCTGTTCGTGCCCGGGAGGGACATCTTCCCCATGACATTCCAGACGGGTGCGTGGTGTACACAACTCGCTTGACTACAGTTTCTAACCACCACACAGGCATCCTCGCGAACGCACTCCCCAAGCTTACAAACCTACGCAACGTGCATTGCAGCATGAGATGGAAGGATATCGCATCATTCATGCGCATCCTCGAGAGCGTGCATCACAGGCTCTACGGCCTCTCCCTCGTGTACGTCCTCCCTCCCTCTCCCCTTCACACCCTCTCACATGACCTCTTTACAGCCCCACAGACGGCACCGGCGAGCTGCGCTTCCCCAAATTCAAGCACATCAACCAATTCACCTACTCCGCCACCGGCGGCCCGCCCGACGAAGTCTACGCCTTCCTGCACCAAAACAAATCCTCCCTGCGCGCCGTGCACCTCCAGAACCCAACCTGGCCTTTCCCCTCCGAGCGCCTCGCCATCCGCAACCTCACGCACCTCGACTTCTCTGGCGCCCTCGCGCAGGACGCCACGGCGCTCGCGGACATCCTGCGCCTCGGCGTCCAGCTCGAGAGCTTGAGGCTGCACGTCAGCCTCGAGTGCCGCGCGTCTGCACAGCTGAGAGATCACCTTCAGGCCCTGCCGTTCCTCAGACACTTCGCGTTCGCGCTCCACGGCCAGTGCGCGCATGACCCGGATCTATTCCCTGCGCTCACGGATTTTTTGCGCGGACGCACGCATTTGCATAGTCTGCAGCTTACGGTGCCCAATGCGGATTGGGCGCAGAGACGCTTGGGGTATGATGCGAACGTGTGGGGTGTACTGCCCAGTTTGACGGGCTTGAAGAGCTTGAATGTGACGCTGCCCAAGGACGTGGCGGCGCCGGTCGCGATGTGGCTCGTCCCGAGGGGCGTGACGACGTTGTCGCTGCATTCGTTGACCGCGGGTGACCCGGTCAGCTTCGTCTCTGTGAGTATCCCCTCCTCCTTCTCCTTCTCCTGCTAGGGACACCACTGACATGGACATCTGGACAGCAACTGCGCAACGGCCTCCCACCCAACCTACGCTTCATCGGGCTCTCCTCATTCCACGTCGAGGACGTCGTGGCCGTGATCTCTCACGGCTTCCCGATGGTGCGCGTCGCGCGCATCGAGGACACGTTCTACACCGTCGATCACGCAGAAGCAGCGAAAGGAGTAAACGGCGTTGTGAAAGAAGGGCAAGGAGGAGAGGTCGTGCACGTCGAGGAGTGGCCCAAGAGCCGCGCGCTGTATCATTCGGCCGAATGGCTCGAGTGGTACGGGTGTGAGCATGCGGAGTGGAGGAACCCGACTGAGTTTTACTAATGTGTTCGTGCGTGTTTTTTTTGAGGGCTGTGCGGGTCGGTGGAAATGGACACGGCGAGTGCTTTGCGTCGGTGTATTTTAGCGAAGATCTGTCTTTCGTATCTTTTGAAATTTGTTCTTGCTCTCTAGCGTTGGGTACATGTACGATCTGTACACACGTATATACAATTTACTTGCTTCTCCTTTGACATATCACCATGCACCCTCTTTCATTTCATTTTGGACTACGAATTACACTGCGCGACCAGATTGGGGACGATCTGCGCATTCAGCAACGCGATGAAGTCGTCGAGAGGCATCCACTCAAACGTCGGCACGACCGTACCTTCATGCAGCACCCGCACAAAGTGTGCATTGCCCGTCTTCCACACCTGTGGTCGCGGTTCTTAGCTTTGACTCCAAGCAACAATAAGCAGATAGAATAGAGCGAGAAACCCACCTCCATGTTGATTTCTGACCCGAGTGCGGGCCAGCGCAGTGGTGCGATCTTTCCGAACCCCAGGGCGGACGCGAGGCGGACCATCGTACCGTCGTGCCCTACAAAGAATCGCAGCTTGAACGTCTCCTTGCCGGACCTGAAGAGTTGGAAATTTTGGGAGAGTTCTTGGAGGAGCACGCCTGCACGACGGTGGCGGTTATCAGATTGAATACAAGGCCGGTCAGAACTGTGCGAGGGCGGTCGAGAGCTAATGGAGACACTGACCGAAGGTGAGCTGATTGTACGTCGTCGAGTTGACGGCTGCGTTCCAGATGTAACTAGCAAACCGCACAAAGTAAAGACGTAAGCGAGCAAGAACAAGGTTGTACGCCCATAAGCCCGACCCAGCAAGTACGGGGAGGCCACGCACTTGTATTCAAAGTCGCCAATAGAAAACACCTTGAGCGCGTCCGTCTCGCTCACGCACGCGCCAGTAGCGTTACACGGGAGTTCGTGGCCACTACACGTGCGCGACGTGAAGGTGTCGAAGAAATGGTCGTCTGCGTCCCAGCGTGAGCAGGTATCGAAGGTATCGTGAAAGTGGGGCACCTACACCAGGACGCCCAGTCAGCGAGCCCTGCTGTGCCGAGCATGGCGTCTAGCCGGGCTTTGAGGTCTGCGTTGGCCTGGAGGTGGTCAGTCCACGCAGGGACGGACTGGTATGCGTTTCGAACGTCGTTCGCGTGCGGACACGGGTAGCTTGGAGGGATGGAGTCTATCTTTGTGAGGATAGGAGTAAATCTTAAGCGAATGTAAAAACCTACGGTGCCGTCTGTGTGCTTACCGGAGAAGGCTGGGTGGTGACGGGGAAGACCTTGGTCGCAAAAGACTTGTCGAAGCCGGTGAGGAGGCCACTGGCGACTTGCATTGTCCGCGTCTCGACTGAAGTGCGCACAAAAATGTCCTGTTCGTTTACGGACTTGAGCAGTCCGAGCTTCCCGGAATATATCGCCCAGTAGTCCTGCCGCAAATACTCAGGCACTGTTCACACGAGAGGCTGGATACCTACCTGACCGTGTTGAACGGCATCGTCGAGCCCTTCACGCGTGAGCTGTCCCTCATCGCACGTCCCGTTCCAGAAAGTAGAGAGGAAGGGATGCCAATCCGGCACCTCCGTCTTATGGAACACGCGCGCGCCGGTGGGACCGCCGCTGTTGAACTGCTCAAAGTCGGAGCAGTCCCACGGCGTGTTGAGCATATTCTCTCCCGGGTACAGATTGTCAGGTGTGCGCTATCAGCCAGGGAGGCGTCTCGATTTAGCCCTAATCAGGATCTGCGAACCAGATGGCACGCACCTTGTGGTGTCGTATGACCGTGTTCACGTACACCAGCTTGGCGCCTTTCGCGATAGGCAGGGTATAATGCGCTGGTACGACGTGCGGTGCGTTGCAGTAGTTGTACGTGTTCCATGGCAGGGAGGATGGTGTCTTTGACCCGTTGTACACACCGTTCGCTGATGCAAGACCAGGGTTTTGAGCCTGAGTTGCGGCCGTCGCAACGCTTGCAACAGAGGCAACGAAAAGCCACGACCAGACTGTGTGTGCCATGAGTGCGATGCGCCCGAATACGTCGGGGACCTCGAGGCTAGTCATAGCCAAATGGACGTAATACTTATAGCAGTTCTGCACGAACGTGCACTGGAGTAACGCAACCAGACCCTGCATTGTGCTTCCTCGATCCGTCACGGTTGTTATGATTATCAGCGTCTCATGACCGCTGTTGGCACGGAGAAGGAATGTTGTTCACAAGATCAGTAAACGAGCACAAGGAATTAGCGGACGCGGACAGAATCAACTTCAATGAAGACGCTGCTCTATGGAGTTCGAGTCACCTCTTGCTCCGGACACCGTCCTTCATGGTGTTCTTCAGATGGACGAAACGAACGTAAGGGCCCACGCACCCGCCACCGGATGGATCCTTTAGTCTATCTGAGACACTCTAATATATGCAGTACGAAACATATGTCCTATTATGAGATAGACTTGAGGTATTCTAAGAATGGGCGCCTATGTGGATAGCGAGAGTAGCTGGACCCAGGTCACCGATGAAGCCACCTACGAACATATTAGTCCCGGCAGATCCACATTGCCATGATGTACACACCTCATAGCCAGTCGTCCAAGTGACCTTATTTCAGCTTGGCGAACAGTTTTGGCGCAACGTAGTTCTGGACGCAGTATCAGGATCATATTGGGGTAGAGGCAGAGGCAAACGTACGTCAACGCAGTGCATCATGCTAAAATATCACAAGAAATGTCAGAAGAGAGCTTGCAATCACACTAGACAACACCCACTGGTCTGTATATTCCATGTCACGCGAGGAGAGCAATCAGTGTGACTTTCAGTAGGTGTCAGAAACAAGAGGTAGGAGCTACGTACAGCTACAAGAAACGCGGCAAAAATCAGCCACCGTTTTCACGCATAAGACAGAGGCAACACTTACAATTCCTCGACGCAGGTCTCTCCGTGGAAGCCCTCGCCAGCACCGACCTTCTCCTGGCAATGAGCGAAGTGCTTCGTGGCAGCAGCGCAAGCGGCAGACTCCTTGGCCTCTTCTTGAAGTGCGGGCAGAACCTACATATACCGTGTCGTCAGCTATAGACCTGTAGCTCGAGTGTCTAGCACGAACATCCTCGGGCTCCTCTTCCTCCTCTTCCTCTTCCGCCGCCTCGGACGCCTCTGCTTGCGGTTCCTCCTGCTCAGCCTCCTCGGGCTCGGACTTTGCCTCCGGCTTCTCCTCGGGGGCGTCCGCGTAGATCGTCGGTATGAACGATGAGAAGAGTGACGAGAGCGACATGGTCGTTGAAGTTTACGGTGTTAGCAAGGTGAGCAGCGAAACGGTTAACGGGACCCGCCGGCTTCACTTTCTGTAACGCGTGCGTCACGTCACGGATTCTGTCACACTTGATCATGGACTCTGTGAAACTACTGTCGAAGCCCTAGAAGTGAAATCGGATTTCACTTCTGCCGCCGCCATTCCCCAAGTGCTCTTTTTGCCTCGGAGTTTTTGCAGAATCATACTACTACTTCTTGAATATGTCCACAAATATAAGTAGGTTTTTTGAGTGAAAGATCGTCTGTAAAACCAGGCCGCACAAATGCGCCTTTCGCTCTGCTAACATATTCCCATCGTCACGCTCAGTCACATATAAGCGCCCGCATTTTCGGTGCCAAAGCTCTGTGGCGCGCGTCGCTTCTGGGAGGCATTGTCACGCTTATCCACTGAAGAGGATGCTGAGCACCGATACAATCCCTAACGTGCAAACCAATATATTTCTAGGGCACTATATACATATGTTTACTCACCAAAATGTTCTAGTAGTCATCTGTTGAGTTTAACAGGCTATAGACAGCCATCATTTGCTACATTCCCTGCAAAAACAGGTATACAAATTTTCATGACAGCTTCGTCTAAACCAGGTCCATGAGAATTTATGCACTGTATGCTATTAGTTGATTACATATGTGTGAATTTTACGAGACCGAAAGACGGGACGGAGCTGTCTACAGAATTGCAATTTCACTTCTAGGGTTTCGACAGTAGTGTTGCGTTGAAAATTCCCGCCGAATGTAAGGTAAGTAATCAATTGTAGGGTAAGTTACATTTCTTACCGGTGCCTGCGGGCCGGTTTTCCCGGTGACTTACGGTAAGTAATGAAATCTACGGTAAGAAATGCCAGTAAGTAAATAATTACTATGCCCAGTTCGTGATGCGTCTGCGCTCACAACGCCCTCGCTGGTACCCTGTGTAGCAGGGAGTGGTTGGTCGACAGGGGTTCGTGCAGCCGGTCTGAAGTTCAACAGAGCAAAGACTCAACTCCGGCTCCGCTTCTTCAATACTTCAATGGTGAAGTCGGAGCATCCATCAAACATGGGGGCCAATGGCTGGTGAATATCGCGTTCCAGATCACCCTCGCGCGTGCCCTTGTCTTCGACATCATCACTACCAAACTATGCAACCTCGGGCACATACTGCGGCACCCGCCGACGCCGTGCGCACCCCATAGCACGACGTCCCTTTATTTACATTACTTACATCGCTATTTCCAGGCCTATGGTAAGTAATGTAACTTACCATGTAAGTAATCAATTGTTTACTTACGGTAAGTTACATAGCTATTTTCAACGCAACACTACGTGAAACTGCTTTGATAATTGCACAGTTCGTCTGGGATAGCTGAGTATCGTTGCTTATGACTTACCTATGGGGTTGAGTTAGCTTATAGATCATGGACAACAACGCAGAGTCCGTACAAACCTGGCAGCCTCCTGTGTACAACATTGACCGCACCCCAGAGCCGAAGTGCACACTTGCACCTTTCGGCGACACACACAACTTTGCGCGGTCTGCAAAATGGTACGCTCTTCTCGTTTTAATTGATATATAACGGTGCATTGAATTGTTCAGGTCCCCTGATGGCTCTGTTGCGCTGGCACAGTGCGAGAACGCGTCGTTCGAGTACCTTGACATGTGCGTCTGATTCCGCATTGTACTGCTGTTTACTCATGCAGAGGCGTATCTATATGTCTTATATCCAGTCCCGCTGATTTACTCTCGGATGTTCCTCTAGCTGCGCGCCCGCAGCAGGGGATATTCCGCCAACCAAGTCCGGTGCTCGATTTCGCGTGGTATCCCTATGCCACGCCACTCGACGCCGCGTCGTTCTGCTTCCTCGCCTCCGTGCGCGAATGCCCCGTCAAACTGCTCGACGCAGCAGATGGTAGGGTTGGTTATTTTTGTGCGCTGAATCGTTGTGGACGTGCCGTTTACCTCTTCCTCAGCTCCGCGCCTCGTACAAGATTGTGGACCACCGCGAACGCCAGATCGCGCCTCACAGCCTTGCGTTCAATACTAGCGCGACGAAGTAAGATCTACATATTACCTCTCCTAGCCGATAGATTTTCTAAGCTCTAGATGCTTATTATAGGATATACTGTGGCTTCGAGGACGCCATTGAGGTCTTTGACGTCAACTGTCCGGGGGAAGGCAGTAGATGGCGCACTACCCCATCGAAGAAGAGTCGGGATGGCCTTAAAGGTATGTCTACCTCCCAGATATACGATCAAAGTAATAATCAACAGCTCGCACAGGCATCATTTCTACACTAGCGTTCGCCCCAGACGCTTCCTCCGGCGTGTTCGCCGCGGGGACACTTAGCCCCCCTTCCCCTCGCTCGTCGAACGTCGCAATTTTCACCGAAGCTACGGGTGAAGTGCCCGTCATGTACCTCAGCTCGGACGGGGTGCGAGCCAGTGTTACCCAGGTGAGCTGATCACGGCGTACATACTAAGAGTGGCTGACTGAAACGTGAACGTGCTAAAGGTGATGTTCAACCCTGCCCGTCCGTATATGCTGTATGTGGCGTTCAGGCGGCGTGCGTATATTTATGGATGGGATTTGAGGGGTGACGTCGAGAGGCCGCTACAGCGGTTCAATCGTGCCTTCGAATCGGTCTCGCAAGACGACTTATCTATACCTGGGAATGGGAATGAAGGGAAAGGAGACGAGACAAACCAGCGGTTGAAGTTCGACGTCGATGCGGGAGGTAATTGGCTGAGCGTCGGTGATCAGGTATGGGATCGCTCTGCAATAAGAGGCGGGCGTATGTCGAGACTGACGTCTTGAGCAGAATGGGCGTATCTCAATATTTAACCTCAACGCCACCGGGACCGAAGAGCCCGCCAACGCAGAAGACACTTCTTATGTGCCGTCAGTCAACCCGACCTTGACATATCACGCACACAATGGTGCGCTACTTCCAGCACACTGACCATATCACATAACGCTATCTAACACGAGGCTTTGCAGATGCAGTAGGCTCTGTATCCTTCCACCCCTACAAACCGCTTCTCCTGTCCGTGTCGGGTTCGCGGCATTTCGACGAAGCGCCAAGTCGCGACCACCTGGGTACGGATTCTGAAGAGTCTGAAGAGTCGGATTTGGACAACGAACGCGAGCAGCAGGGGCCGACGCTCGTGACACGGTCCCGTCTGAGGCCTACTCCGGCTGTAAAAGATGCCAGCGCGAAGCTCTGGTCGTTCGGTGCCTCATGATCAAGCCGATTCGTGAGACAGGCCACATATCGCATTACAGTTCTCTTCCATCTACCACAGCTTACAGCGCATGCGAATCGGCCGGTTTTACCAACGTCATCTTGACCTTCCCTCTCTGCGTGTTCTTGTCCTTCTCCACCTCAATGCGCACAGAAACCTTGTCGAATACTGCAATCATCGCATCCTCTTCCCCGGGTACCTTGACGGTGTAGTTCTCTGCATCGAACTGCGTGTCGCCCTTGAACGTCACCAGGCCTTCTAGGCCGAGCCTGCGGCAGACCACGGTCGTCAGCATGCTGGGAAAATAAACGATAAAATTCCAGGAGAGAGCGACACGTACTTCGAGACGAAAACACCCAGCCCGTTCCTGAATGTCCGGATGACGAACGCATCTTCGATGACCACTTGCTTTTCCGTGCGCGCTTTGAGAGCCAGCCCGACAAAGAACTCGTTACTCGCGCGACTCGCCATCTGCGCCATCCGATGTCGGCGGTTGACGACGTCAAGCACGCGCTCTACGTGAGATTTTGAATGCAGGCTGGGGTGCAGCGTCGAGTAGCCGATGGCCGCGGACAACTGGCGATGGACCAAGACATCTAGTAAGGAATGATCTTTTAGTACGGCGAGCGAATATGCAGCACAGATGAAGATACGTTACCTGCATAACGTCGAATGGGACTGGTAAAGTGAGTGTAGATGGGGGAAGCGAGACCGTAGTGCCCGAAGGTATCTCTGCCCACACTGCCAGAGTTGAAGTATTCCGCAGACAGCATACATCGCGTCGCCATGATTCGGACGAGTGTGTTGAACGCGGGCTCTGACGGGTCCTGCGAAGAGTGCGGTTAGATGGCTTGTACTTGTACGCCACTCTATGTGGCCACTCACGAGGCATTTATCAAGTGAGTCGGCTAACGCTCTAGAACTCGAGACGTCCAACGATAGCCCTCTGCGCTTCTTCAGTATATCTTGTAGCTTCTCAAAGTTGGTAGGCGGTGGGGGTAAATGACGCCTGCAAGCCAAATCGTCAAATTCATGATTGCCTGCATAAGTTGCAGAGAACTATACCTAAGAACAGAGGTCAAGGGGAACGTCTCCTGAATCTTCTTAGCCACGGAAATATTAGCGAGCAACATAAACTCCTCGACGAGGCTGTTCGTCTCGCGCATCTCCTTCTGCTCGACGTCGATCGGGTCCGAGCTCTCTGAGCTGTCGAGGTGGATCTTGATCTCGGGCGAGGCGAGGTTCAGCGCACCCGCTTTCATACGCGCTTCCCTTAGCTTGATAGCGAGGGTGTTGAGCAGTCGTATGCTTTGCGTGAGATCGTCTGTTTGCTTGCTGTGGACGTAGTCAGGAGGTGAGAGGAATGCGAAGGCAGGATGGCACTCACGGGTCGTCTTTGCGGATTTGCGCCTCTTCATACGTGAAAGCGTTCTTCGAGGCAATAACAGACTTCGTGAAACGAACGTTGATGATCTCTGCTTCCGAGTTCATTTCCTGCAGAAATAGGGCAATTGGATGTCAGATAATCACGTTCACCGTAGTTTTGCCAGCACACTCACCCATATCACGGAGAACGCCAGCCGTTCCACAAATGGTCTCAGAGAACAAAGGTTAGTGCCGAGGAGCGAAGGCAACATGTCGATACGTTTGTCGACCAGATACACAGTGGTCCCACGCGCAGCGGCCTCGTGATCCATGGCATTATCGGAACCAACGAAACGAGACACATCGGCGATGTCTAGCACGACACCAGTCAGACTAGAAATCGAGGGCGAAGTCACAAAATTCAGATACTCACGGACACCAGCTTCAATGTTGCCATTGGGGAGAAGTCTCGCATGCAACGCATCGTCGATATCCTCGCAGCCTACGCATCATATGTCAGCTACCGCACCCAACGCCTTCGAATGACTAGCCACTGACCAGGAGGATCAATACTACATATGAGCAAATCTCTCAGATCCTCTCTGTCTCGCCACTCTGGGTCGGTATCGCTCTTGGGCGGTACAACCCACTTGTCGCCTTCCGAAGGCAAACAGTCCAGTATGGCCTTGCCGAACGGCCGATACGGCACGTCAAATTCAAGCAACAAGCTCTCCTGTTCTGCTTCCTTGCTCTCGACCTTCCCTAGAGCACGCACGAAATGACCCTCGGGGTACCGCGACGTGCTGTCCCATCTGTCGATCGTCACGAGGATCTTTTGGCCAATTAGAGAGGGGGCTTGGCGCGTGCGCATGCGGATACGGGGGAGGAGGCGCGATACTGGGGTGGCGAAGACGGTCTGTTGGGAGAGTGATGTCGTGTTTGAAGACGTCAAGGATGTGCTGTCGATATGACAGACATATCTAGATGGGATAGTAGGTCAACATGCCATAGGGAAGAGCGCTATGCTTGATACGCACGATCTCCAGTTACGCTTGATGATTCCGACAATGCGTCCAGTCGGCTGCCTCTCTTTCGCGACGCGGCGCGCAGCATCTGCGCGCAACGCCTTCTGCTCTGCCCTCGTCTCCTCGTCATCAGAGCCCTCTTCGTCTGTGTCGTCCGCATCATCGTTCTTCAAGGTCGCTTACGTTTCGACCTCTCGTTAATACAGCCACACAACGGGGGGAGTATGTGGTTAGGATGCTTACATTCTTGGTCAACAACCTCGTCCGCAGGTGCCTTCCACTCATCCTCCGGAAAGACCTCCACAGCCACGACGTCGCCTTGAACAGCACGGTTCATGTTCTCCCGACCGATCAATAGAACGGGCTTGTCGAAAGCGGGTACAGGAACATTTCCCTGAGGAGCTGTTAATACACCTCATCACAAAATCGCCAAAAATGTGTACCTCCAGATAATTATATTGGTTCGCATTGAAATGTCCTTGATGCAGATGCCCAGCCTTGACTCCAGCGAGTAACGCGGACATGGGAAGATACTACATCGACACAGACCGAGTTAGTCCATGTGTGACTTGAAACAGTGATATGTAGACCGCATAACGTACATCGGGATACAGAGGTTGCCTCCCAGCAGCAGCCCTCGTCGGCTCAATCTCGTCGCCACCAGGTGCAGCGATCAAGTCAGACAGTTGTGTTTTGCTTTCTTCTGGCATGCCTTCTACATACTTCCTGACTAGCCATGGCACGCAAAGTCAGCATCGCTCATTTTATTTGAAAGCATTCAAAGGGGCGGAGGACAAATTTGCAGGAGACCCACCAGATAAACACCGCAAGCCCTCCTGCTCAGCCTTCTGTCTGTTCGCAGCATCATCTGTGAGTAGGACGACTGTGGGGAGAGCAACCGTCCTCGCTTGCCCGCGCACGGGGGGTCGGGCAAGTGATATGTGGCTGTTATACCACGCAGTCGACTTTCGTATACCTGCAAATAAGTATCAGTCATGTCCTTGCGTAGCAGTATATACGAGCGAAAGTCACTTCGGTCGTTCCGGTCGTTTGGCGACTCCTCTTCCTCTCTTACCACCGCTGTTTCCCTGTATACACATAAGGGGATCAATAAGCATAATTCCTGAAATATCAAGGGCTTGGAAGAAGCAGCACACAAAGTGGACTCACACGCGGAACTCGTTGTAGAATACCCATATCCGCTTGCCGTCCGTCTTAAGCAAGGCCTTGAGGCGGTTATACAGGGGCAACGACCGATGTCGCACTTCTTCTAGCACAGTTTGGAGAATGATGACAGGTGGGGTGAACAGAGCCGATTCGAGCAAGTCCATCTAACCTGCGCGTTAGTGCATGCGGCTTGGAGCTGGAGAAGTATCAAACAAACACACCTGGGCAAGGAACACGTTGGTGTCCGGTAACACATAATGTCCATTGGGGAACGACGCATGCTCGGTCGACCCGTTCACGGGGAGCGTTGCCTCTGCGACTCTAGTCCCCTCTGCCGCATCCGCAACGAGTGCGGAACATATCGAGCAATTGTGTATCCCACATCCAACATCGTCACGCAAGTATCTCTCGCGCAAAACTATACACCGCAACACACGATATTCAATGGTGAGGACAGGAGATACGCATAGGGAGAACGCACCTTTGATGACCTTCCCGCGTGCCGTCTTCTTGAAGAATTTGCGCTGCGTTATGACGGCTTCTGTGCGCGGCCGCTTGCGGATCGTTATTTCAACCATAGTGTAGCCGAGAAGGATACGCCGCGAGCAGCTGGAGAGCACGAGGGGTACAGAAGGACAAGTACTGCACCGTAAATCAGAGTCGATAACTTTCCAGTGGCTAATGCAGACGCCGAATCGGCTCCCGGGTTTTGGTGCAATCGAGATTGGTCACGATCACGTGTTCAACAGACGCATCCGCGACCAGCAATTCGTTCGCATATATGAATACTACCTCCTTCGACAACCTATCCCACTCTTCACCCGTAGGTCTCACATTCCCGGCTGTAGCTGTAGTATACCTCGAAGCAATGAAACAGTTCGGAGTGGATGTAAATGATGCGGAGGCGCAAAGGAATCCACATGCTGGCATACGTTATATAGCGGCAGCACAAGGTGACAATGATATAGAGCACTCGCAACAAACGATACGCCAGCTATCGCACACACCCATTCATACAGTAACGGATCCGCCGCCCTTTTCGGCTGTTACCATAGATAGCTATTTGTATCGTGGCATGGTAAGTATGCGCGAAACAAATATCCGGAGAGAATCAGATATAACGTACCGTATGGTCAGAGAACTGGATCCTTTCCTCAGCGTCATGGTCGACATCGCTTGGCTGGAGTGAATTGTTAGCGTTAGATGCTCGGAGCTATTGCACTCGACCTACGAACCTGCACACTACTCAGCGTAGCTGGAGGAACATAATGTAAGCAGGAGAGGTCCAAATCATTGTTACCGCCCTTTTCTGCCTTTAAGGCTACCGTTTGCCTTGCGTTCAGCATTGCAAGTGCCGAGTTCGCGTATACTATTGTGGTGGACTGTAATCAGCGAGACGAAAAATGGGAGACAGGTCTGTGTGCTCACGTTTACCCAGAACTTCCACGAACGCCGCATAAATGATGGTATCTTTGTTGGTATTGAACTGCGAACGGTGTTGTTAGAGACATGGTATGTTTTTCAGCGCTCGGATCTCACTGTAATGAGTATTGTTACCGAACAGACCCTACGCTGGTGTCAGCAAGCAAGAAAGGGAAATCGTACTTCGGAACGGATACTCACACAGTAAAGGCTCCCGTACTGAGCGAGTAATGCAATAATCTGCGGACGACACGTCGAGTTCTGTGAAAACGTAATTCAAGATGTCTCCTCCCAGATAGGTAGAAATAGAGCAATACTAACCGACCAGATCCAACACTCCGATTGCGGTAAAGATAGTACAGAAGAAGAAGAAAGATGGATAAATCAGTTATCACAGCCAACGCCCATGCAGCGTTGGTCACCATCTATCACGGATAAGCGGGTTAGAAATCTGAAAGCCACTAAGGCTACGCACAGCTCCGGTATCTGAATCCCTCAATGACTCCCATGGGTCTTCCTCAAACCTGTTTTGGGAAGTCATCCGTTAGAAGGAAAGTGGGACAAAGGGGAGCCAGGATGTCCTACGTGAACGAGGCGCTATCTGCGTGCAGAACATCAGTAACTTTGAGAATCTAGATACTGATCAAGCTCGCGTACATATGCCCATTACTGGAAGTCAGATCCGTGCGAGTAAGCCTTCAGGTTAGATCGAATGGGAGATATTACGTACTGAGACGGGTTGTGCATCAGCAAAACTGCATATCTGTCTGAGTCGTCTGGTTGGTCTTATTCAGACATTCAGACCATTCAGACAGACCATCTGGAATCATGAGGTTCATCTCTGATTCAGGTGCTATGTTCTGATCACAGTATAATCAAGTGTCAGCTCAGACTCCAGACATTCAGGCATTCAAGTGCAGTCAGATATATTGACAAGGGTATTCTAACATAGTGTAACTACAGTACAGACATTACTGATATACATTCTGTCCAGAAGCCCAATGAGCTCCATGATTGCATGAGAGGTAAGGAGGGGCGTGCAGTGGTCCACAACAACATCTACACAGTGTCAAATAACAGCAGTGACCAGGACAAGCGAGTTGCAAGAGTGGGTGGCGGCGCGGGATGCAAGGAGTGCAGTCAAGTTGCCTTCAGAGAGGTAGCCAAGTGAGATGAATACAAAGCAAGAGTTAGCAAACAAGGGCGGCAGCAAGGTGGACAGCCACAAGATATTGGTGTACAAGAACAACAAGCGGGCGGGGATTGTGCATGTGAGGGGCAACGAGAACAGGCGCATGGCCGCGCGGCAACAAACGCAGGGATGGCAGAGCAGATGACAACAGCGGCAGAGCGCACAACGAAGGCAGCAGAGGACGAGGAAGGACATGCATGGGCGACGACAACGGTCACAGTGGCAGACAAAGGCAGCGGCGGCGTGGGCGACAAGGAAGGCGGGCAACAGCACAAGATACGAGCAGGGCGGGAACAAGAAGGGCGAGGAGGGCAGCGCTGGGCGAGTGGGAAAGTTGCGAGCGATGTGGACGATGACAGCAATGAAAAACCACGTAGGAGTGGGTGTACAGTGGGCAAGGGGGCAGCAGCAGGGTCGGCGACAAGGGCGAGGGTGTGAGTGTCTGGTCAGCGAGAGTGTCGGGTGTACAAGATGGACGGCGAGAGGCAAAATCTGCATGGTAAAATGTGATCGTGATGGCAACGCATCCTATTGAAACTCCGCTGACCTACCGTTCCAGCTCTGCATGGTCTGGAGGAGACGCGCCTCAGACCGTCAGGACATTCCAGACAAAAACAGCAGAACAAGATCACTCCAGACGTGAGCAGTTTTGCTGATGTGAGCAGCAGTCCCTACATTAAGTCAGCTGGATAACACAGCTGTACCAAAAGAACATTACGGACGGATGTTATTATCACCGTGAGATTGCGGCCGCTCACTATGGTGAATGAGTGAGCCGAGATTACAGTGTGCAGAAGTATATTACGGTCTTGACGTACGATGCCATATCCGAGTGAGATAAAAGCTGATAGATAATATATGAGAACAGGGCGTAGACAGTGATCGAATCACCCACCTTTGAGTCAGAGACGCGATGCCGATCTACCGTAAGGTAAGCAGATAAGTAGTATGATTCTCAATTAGTGACGTACCTCAAGAAAAAAAGAGGTCTATGGGACAGACTCAATTAGTGAATGGCCAAAGCAGCACCACAGAAGTAAGAGTACCCCGCTGCTCCTGATGGAAGGTAAACGTCAAAATAAATAGCGGTATAATATACGATTATAACCAGACAACTTGTTCGAGGCTATTTTGCGAGTCCCCGTAATGCAAAACAAGATAGAAATGGAGCATGTGCAAGCATACTGCCGTATGGCAGGTTACAAACACACTGCGCGATCGTGTTCAGCCATTGGGAAAGTTTCATGATGAAGTTACTCACAGTAGGGTACCGACCCAGACCTTGATCTTGATATTGTCGCTTTCGTAGGTTGTCCAGTAGTATGCTGCTTGAGCGAGAAATAGGCCATACAATCTAGACAAAATTGGTCAGTGTGCTTTAGACATAGTACTGTAGCTGAGCATACATCATCGAGAGGTTTGTTCCAAATAGTATAGGGTTTGCCACGCCACCAATAGCAATGTGTGCGTAGGACATACTGTAGAAAGTTGAGGTCGGTTCTCCAACCTGACTCAGAAGATGACAGCGTTTATAAACCAAGTACGGGGACTCCGAGCCCGCAATGTTAACTTTGATTTGCCAAGCACTTTACCAAATGGACTGGCACATGATTGGAAGCTCGTTAGTGTTCCGACAAGAGATGTTATCGGATCTGGGTTTGGGCACTTACATTTCCGAACCAGACAAAAATGTCTCTATAAGGCGCAGTACAGGCTGTACATTGGTACATCGATCAGACAGGTTGCTCTAATTCGCTCTCTCGTCCCTGAGGTAGACAGCGTCGTGGTTAACAAGTGTATGTAGCTTCCAACCACAATTCAGATGGCACTGACACTGCCGGATTCCTTTCGTGCACCAGCATGATACTGACTTCCGTCGTGTTTGGTAGACCATCCAGTCGCTTACTTGGGCAGAGCGCGAGGACGTCTACGTTACTTCATTGAGACTTGGGAATGAGTATGATGCTGGGTTACTTACGAGTCAAAGGGCCTGCTGACACCCGCACCATATCCGGAGCTACGCATCCATTTGATAGTTGTACACCGCTCGTACCCTTTAGATCACGCAAACAGGCATGCCCCACATACAACTCCCGTCCTGCGATGCAAAGTTGACAAAACGGCGTGATTGGCAACTGCAGAGTCGCCGTGATCAAGAGCGTCGAGACTCCATGCTGCATAAATGTCAGCAAACATCTAACTTAGAACCAACAGAGTATGAAGTACGGGCTCCCATCATTATTACTCCGCATCTGCAATATCATCAGGAGAATGGATTGAGAGGGAGGTACAAATCCGGAGCGTAAAGGACTTACGTGCACCGCTGGGATGAACGTGACGCCGCTGTCCTGTCAGATGCTTTGATCTTGCTCTGCTGTACAGTATCGCCTTTGCGGACATCTGGAGTGGAACGTCACCAACCCTACAGTCCAATTCGTCCCAATCAAAACGGAGAGCGTTCGACATGAATGCCTGGCTGGCTGTGAATGCAGTGAGCTCGCACATGGATTGGAATGATCAGTGGTAAGTAGAAACGGCGAAGCCGCAACCAACGTGAAAGCTGCGGTCAGTTGTGAATTGCAAGAACATGGCGGCGATGGAATACGGGAACATGGCGCGAAGCCGTGGCCATTGTAGACGCCGGGGTGCGATCGAGATCGTCACGATCACGTGCTTAGCAGAAGATAGACTCATGCGCGACCCGCGACTGGCAATTTGTACACAGATAAATAACTGCTAGCATAGGCATACTCGCCCAGCCAACTAGCCGACCCGCCTCCATACATAATATTCCATGATAAATAACGAACATCTCCAAAAACGCGTCCTCAAAGCTTCGCCCTCCCGAACTTCCCCTTCAGATACTCATCCCTCAACACCCTTCTCAAAATCTTCCCACTCGGGTTGCGCGGGATCGCATCCACAAAATGGGCCTCCTTCAGCCACTTATACCTCGACTTAGCGTCTTGCACGTGTTTCGCTATCTTCCCTCTCTCATCCTCCACAGGATAGGATTTCGCAGCATCCTTGAGTACGATGAACCCTACGGGGAGCTCGCCGGCGTAGTCGTCCGGCACTCCGACGACGCCGACGTCTGCTACGTCTGGGTGGATGAGGAGGTGCCTCTCGAGCTCGGCGGGCGAGACTTGGAGGCCTTTTACTTTGATGAGCTCCTTGATACGGTCGACGACGGCGATATTTCCGTCCTCCTCCAACACAACTTCATCGCCAGACCGAAGCCACCCACTGTGCCCCCACACGTCCATCAGCACCTTTCCCCCCACGACATACAGGTGAACAGAACACTTACCCATCCAAGAACGTCTCCCCCGTCCCACCCCCCACATTTTTTTTTTTTTTGTCCTCCATGTTTATTGTCCGTGAGGGCGTTGCCCTATGGTAGACACTAGACTACTGGTATCTACGGATGTATGTGGCATACTGTCGTTCTGCTAATGTCAATGATAGCACCCCCCACATCATCAGCCCCCACCCCTCTTACGTTTCAAAAACAGAGAACTCACGCAACATCATCCTTATAATACCCCAACGCAACATAATCGCCCCTCACGAGCAACTCCCATCTCACTCTTCACGTGTGGACCTCAGCAAGAGAATACACATGCTGGTGCACGTTACTGAACAGTAGTACAAGGTGATAATGATATATAGATCGACTCGCATACTGATACACAGAGCTACCACGACAAATACATGAATAGAATCATCAGAGCACTCGCAACAACAGTAAGTCATCTGATGTGCACACTCGTTTATACCATGGCGGAGCCGCCGCCTTTTTTATCGCTTTCGACAGACAGCTAGTTATATCGGGGCATGGTGAGTATGCACGATACGAATACCCAGAGAGAACCATACGGGACATACCGTATGATCAGAAAACTGGATCCTTTCCTCAGTAACATGGACGGCATCGATTGGCTGGAATGAATTATCAGCGCTGGCTACTCGGAACTATGATATGAGGGCTACAAACCTCCAGAATATTCAGTGCAGCCGGAGGAACATAACGTAAGCGAGAGAGCTCTAGATTATTGTTACCGCCCTTTTCTGCCTTGGAGACTATCAGTTGTCTTGCATTCAGCATTGCAAGTACCGAGTTCGCATATACTATTGTGGACTATAATAAGCGAGACGTAAAATCGGAGGCAAGTTCGTTTGCTCACGTTTGCCCAGAACTTCCACGAAAGCCGCATAAATAACAGTGTCTTTGTTGGTATTGAACTGAGAGCGGTGTTGTTAAAGACATAGTAAGTCATTCAGTGCTCGGAACTCACTGTAATGAGAATAGTCACTGAACAGACCCTACGGTAGAGTCAGCAAGCAGGAATAGGAATCGTAATTTGGAACGGATACTCACATAGTCAAGGCTCCTGTAGTGAGTGAGTAATGTAATAATCCGCGGACAATGCGTCGTGTTCTGTGAAATTAGATTCAAGTTTTCTCCTCCCGGATGGGTAGAGATAGAACGATACTGACCGACCAGATCCAACACTCCGATTGAGGTAAAGATAGTAGAGAAGAAGAAGAAAAATGGTCAGGTCATTTACAACAGCCAACACCCATGTAACGTTGGTCGCGATCTATCACTAGTAAGCGAGTTGAGAATCTAGAAGCTGCTAAGACTACACACGGTTGCAGTGTTAGAATCTTTCAATGACTCCCATGTGTCGTCAATAAACCTATTTTGTAAGATAATCTGTCAGAAGCAAGGGGTGGCATGGAGGAGCTAGGTTAACCTACGTAAACGAGTTGCTATCTGTGTGCGCAATATCAGCGACTTTAGACACCCAGCTATCGACCGTGCTCACGTACATATGCCCATCACTAGAAGTCAAGTCCGCACGAGTAAGGCTTTAGGTTGAGATCGCCAGGAACATACTACATACCGAGACGTGTTATGAGCAGTAGGCCCTACAATAAGTCAGCTGGATAATACAACTGTGACAAAAGAACATTACGGACCGGTATCATTGTCACCGTGATATTGCGACTGCTCACTGTGATGAATGAGGAGTCAGTCGAGATTACAACATTCAAACATATTACGATCTTGGCGTACTATGCCATATCCGATAGAGATACAGGCTACCAGAGAACATATGAGACCAGGCATAGAGAGTGATAAATTTGCTCACCTTTGAGTCAAAGCCGCGATGCTGATCTACGGAGAGGCAACTGGGTGAGTAGTATGGTATGATTTTCAGTTAGTGACTTACCTCAAGATAAACAGAGGTCTATGGGACAGACTAGATTAGTAAACGGTAGAAGCAACACTGAAGCAGTAAACGTGCCCCGCCACTCCTGCTGAACGGTAAACCTCCAAACAAAAGCGGTATATGATCAGATAATCACCAGACAACTTGTGTGAGGCCATTTTGGAAGTCCCCGTAGTGCAAAACAAGGTAGAAATAGAGCATATGCATGCACACTGCCGTATGACAGGTTTCTAACATGCTACACAATCGTGGTCAACCACTCGGGAAAGCTTAATGATGAAGTCACCCACAACAGGATGCCGACCCAAACCTTGATCTTGATCCTGTCGTTTTCGTAGGTTGTCCAGTAATATACCACTTGAGCGAGAAATAGGCCATACAATCTAGGCAAACTTAGTAAGTGTGCTTCAGGCACGGTACCATAGCTGAACATACATCATCGAGACGTTTATACCAAATAGCATGGGGGTTGCCACGCCGTTGATAATGCTCTGTAAGGAGGACATGCTGTACGAGGCTGAGGCCGATCTTCAATCTCACCGAGAACATGGCAGCATTTATAAGGCGAGCACTCACCAGTGTTCAATCGGAATATGTTACCTGACCTGGGTTGAGCACCACCTGAGTGGGCACCCAACCGTAGATGCTTCCACCAGGGCGGTATTGGCGATGAAATCACAGATGAATTGATGCAGTCCACTTCCCAGAGGTAAACATATTGATAGAAGACCACGGACCTAAAAATGTTTTTTTTTGCTCTTCTTGTCTGCTATAGCATTCGATGGCTGAATATAATCCTGCAATGCTGTATTGGTGTGTGCAATGCGGCGTAGCAGGAGGTGCCACTGAAGTCGTAGTGCTACACAGGTGTGCAAACTCCGTTCCTATCTTGTTTTCTGTGGACCTGGGCTAATAGATAAGGAGGCTACGCTGCCATAAGCCTGGGAAGTTCCCTCACGGTCCAGCCGGCACTGTGTCAGATCTAACTTAGGGAAGACCGCAAACCTACGCCGCGTCTCCTGTTAGAAGGGCTTCTCTGGATGGAGAAGTCCTGCTAAAGATGTTCGTCAACGATGTTTAGTGTGAAATCCATTCTAATCTCACCGTCTGAAGACCATGGATCATGATAATTGCTCCGATGGAGTATATTCGAAATGGGCAGCGGTTCATAAGGGCGCGGCGAGAAGTTCCTCATCGGAATCCATAGAGAGGGTCGTACTTGGCGCCAACAATCTATCACACGGCACATAGCATATATGCTATATGCTGTTGAAAACGTGAGTTCTATACCATATAGGGTGGCGGAACGATGTTCTGTCAATGAATGGGATGATGAGCTATTCAGCGATTCGAGGATCAGACGTGGGCGTGCACTGTGCATTGTAAGGGAACAGGACTCCCGCTCCATCTCATCTTGACATCTTGATGAGGATTCTGCCGGCAGATGGCGATCGGTACCTTTCGTCTGACCGGTAAGGCGAAGTCAGGACAGGATGGCGCTGCATATATCGTTGGATGTATTGGCCGAGCGTATGTAGGCTCGCATAATTTTACGCCTTCCGCCTCGGGGACTTTATCTGGTTCAGACTTCAACCCTGCGCTGGTAGTGGGTAATTGCTGTTAGCATTGAATTCTGCGTCATCTGACACTAGATCCCCGACCTTGAATCAGGTTCTGCCTTCCCGCTTCGTAATGAAACCGATCTCTTTACTGCGGAAGGCTGAAAGCATCCGCCGATGAACTATGTGCTGGGAGACGATGAGCCGTGGGTGAGTACTGCGGTATTCCCACTCCTATCGACCCCCTGATCAACAGATTGGATAGGAATTCGCTCTGTCATGCTTAGAGTGGCTGAACTTGCGGAGAGCAACACACTAATAATATACCAGGGCTACAGCACAAACTGCTAACAAGTTGTCAGCTAGCCAAAAAGATCCGAGTGAGAATCCGTAGCAAACAATAAGAAGGCATCACATACGGATCTTATCCTTGTGGTTTGCAGAACCGCGTGCACCGCTGGCACGTCAGTTACACCGTCGTCAGATGCTTTGCTTTTGCCGTGCTGACCCAACCATGCAGTGCAATCCGTCTCAAGGGAAACGAGAGCGTTCGACGTGTATGACCGGCTGTGAATGCGCTGAGCTCGCACACGGGCTAAAATAATTGGTGGTGAGTCAAAAAAAGGTAAACCTGCGACCACCGTCGAGGCTGGGGTCAGTTGTGAATTGCAAGACACGACGGCGTTGGGGTACGGGAACATGGCGCGAAGCTGCTCCGCCTTCCAGTGGCGTTGGGGGTTTGGTGCGATCGAGATCGGTCACGATCACGTGCTCAAAAACTCATCCGCGACCCGCGACCAGGAATACGTAGACATAAATAATGGCCGGTGTATACGACGAACGTACTATCCAAGCCGTCTCCATATATAATATTCTACAATAAATAAATACTCCCACCATCCTCCCATCCCTCCTACCACTCGCAAGCACCTACCTACAGCTTCGCCCTGGAAGCAAACTTCCCCTTCAAATATTCATCCCTCAACACCCTCCTCAAGATCTTCCCACTCGGGTTGCGCGGAATCGCATCCACAAAATGGACCTCCTTCAACCACTTATAGCGCGACTTCGCGTCCTGCACGTGTTTCGCTATCTTCGCCCTCTCATCCTCCACAGGATGGGACTTCGCAGCATCCTTGAGTACGATGAACCCGACGGGCAGCTCGCCGGCGTAGTCGTCTGGCACGCCGACGACGCCGACGTCTGCTACGTCTGGGTGGATGAGCAGGTGCCCTTCGAGCTCGGCGGGCGAGACTTGCAGGCCTTTTACTTTGATGAGCTCTTTGATGCGGTCGACGACGGCGATGCTCCCGTCCTCCTCAAGCACAACTTCGTCTCCCGATCTGAGCCACCCACTGTACACACGCACCCATCAACACCTCGCCCACACAAAACACAGCGGAGAACTCACCCATCCAAGAACGTCTCCCTCGTCCTACCCCCACACCCAATCAGTCCCCCCTCTTACGTTGACAAAAAAACAGAAGGACTCACGCAACATCATCCTTATAATACCCCAAAGCAACATAATCGCCTCTCACGAGCAACTCCCCCGGCTCGCCTTTGCCCGCGGGCGTGCCATCCGCTTTTACGATCTTGATCTCGCCCGCGGGGAGCACGGCGCCGCACGAGCCGAAGCGGCCTACTTTCGGGAAGAGGGGCCACTGTGCGGGTGCGCGGTGCGTCAGCACACGCCACGGTACGAATGAAGTGAGGAAATCGAAGGAAACGGGAATCGAAGGGCCTCGGGAACTCGGTGGAAGGAGAGAAGAAGAGGAAAAGTGGGGGAAATGGAGGAGACGCGCACCATAGAAACCCCCCCAGTAGCCTCCGTCATCCCGAACCCCTGTCCAAAATGGGCGGAGGGGTAGCGTTTGACGACCTCGGAGGCGAGCTCGGCGGAGAGAGGCGCGGCGGCGAGGCCGATGCTGTGGATGTGCGTGAGGTCGTAGGAGGGGACTGAGGGGTGCTGGTGGGGGGGAGGGTTAGCATTAGCGTTAGTGAGAGGGTTAGCGAGGGCAGAGGGTATGGGGGAGGGTAGGTACCTTGACGAGGAGCGTGGCTTGCGGCGGTACGATGCTATTCAGATTAAATATGAGCATGGAGGCTGGTTTGTGGAACGGACAGAGGGGGAAAGACGTACAAAAGAATGCTGATCTTGTACTTCACGATGTTATTGAGCATCTTCTCAAAGTTGAACACTGCTGTCGTCACTACCGTCATCTGCCAAACGAACGAAAGGAGATGAGGGGTGAGTAAGGGAGGCTGAGGGTGGGGGCGTACCGCGCTGAAGATATTGAAATGCAGCTACATCGTCAAAAATGTCAGTAGGGCTTGGACGGGAGGGTTCGCAGAGCTCACATTAACAGCGAGCCCATATATATCTACCCACCCATCACCCCCATCAGCCCCCATTAATCCCACAGAAAAAAACAGAACACGTACGGAAAAACGGCAACACCCCCGACGTGACATCCCCCACTCTAAACCGCGCCTGTTCCCGCGTGAGCCGGGGGTCGTTCACCCCCTGCGCGGTCGTCATTTGGAGGACGGCGGTGACGACGTTGTAGTGCGAGATCGCTACTGCCTGGGTGTGCGTGTTAGTTAGTGTTCGAGTACGAACTACGAGAATGGGGGCGAGGGAAAGGACGAGGAGGAGAGCGAGGTGAAGGGAGGGAGGGTGGGAAGCAGGGGAAGGATAAGAGACACGTTACCTTCGGCGGCCCAGTCGTCCCACTCGAAAAACACAAAAACGCCATCTTACGTCTACTCCCGCCCTTCACGAGCTTATACGCCCCGACCGTCTCCCGGTGCAAGTTCTTCCCGGCTTTGACTACTTCATCAAATGTGTGGAGCTTGGAGGAGGACGAGGAGCCGAGGACGATTACAAGAGGTTTAGGAGTTTGTTTGGAGACTGCGGATTGGACGGTGGGGAGCGTGAGGGGGTGTGCGATTATTATCTTTGGTGAGGCGATACGGAATTGGTGTTCTTGATTCCATGCGGGGTTTTGTTAGCTGGTTCGGACGGAGGTGGGGAGGGAGGGGATGGAAGGGAAGAGGACGTACGCATTTCGGGGACTGTTAGGGCTGGGCTCATCGCTCTGCAGGAACGTTAGGATGGGATGGGTTGGAGGAAGTGGGAGTGGGAGGGGGTACGCACGCGACGATCCCGCCCACTTCGTGTACGCCCCAACATACCGGTCCATAATCTTCCAAATGACATCTCATTTAGAGTCCAATACATGGTATAGCATATAGGGAAGGCAAACGCACCGACGTGGTTTGGGCTGCAGAACGCCACTGGATTTTAGCAATCAGACAATCAGTTAGAGGATGATTTCGGTCAGTGGTAAGATTGAGATGAACTTACGGACGTCATCGACACCTGCGGATCGACGTTCGTTAATGTTAGTGGTGAAACCGGCAGATGGGCGTTCAGGAACGCACCGAGTTTCCCTGAGGCCCTGAGCCACGCTGCGAACGCCTCCGTGCGTTCTTTGAGCTATCCCCGAGTGTCAGCGCAACGCCAGTGCTCGCACAAACAGAAGAGATAGGAAGACAAGCACATACATCCTCGAAGAACACCGCGCGCCCCGTCTCATCGTCTATCAAGCACGGCAGGTCTTTCGGTCTCACAGGTCTTGTCGGGTGGTCATAGCTAAACATAAGCTGCGGAACAGTGAGGTCATCGGGCGGCGCGAGGTACGGGCGTTGGGGGACAACTGCGTCGGTCGACATGGTGTGTAGCGTGGCGTAGCGGGCGAAGGAAGTGAAGCGAAGAGAGGAAACGGCGACGTACGGGCTCTCCAAGCTTCTTATATTACACACAATCAACATGTGCGTAGGGGGCTTCCATAGCAGGGAGAATCATGACATGTTAACAGATCAGCGCAAGTCTGTGTCTATCTGTCATCGACGACGGCAGTATCAGTGTTACCCGTGTACCCGAGGGTTCTTGGTGATGCTTGTGCCACGGCCAGAGAGTGCGAGTGCATACTGTACAGTAATGCGCCTCATCAAGTTGGACGGTGTTCTTCCGTGTTGGAGGTACTGTAGGGCTCTCACGGCGGACATCCTGGCAATGAGTGTGTTTTGATCGTTTGAAGCGCTGTGTGCATGCGATACCCGGTCCCCGCATCTGCGCGGCCGCTTCGTCTGATCTTCACGGTGTTACGCGTATGATGCCAATGCTGACGTGTTCGTGAGGACGCTTACGAAGTACGTACTGTGTGTTTGTGATGCTCAGCCCGAGACGCTGCATGTGAGAGTCGAGCCGAGGGGATGACGAGGGGATGACGAGGGCGAGCTCGGACGAGAGCAGGAGATCATTGAAGAGCAAGAAGCGGAAACGCACCGGCGAGAGTTACTCCAGAAAGAAAAAGCGGAAGACGGTAGAGTCCTCGGACGACGAGCGCGTCTCGGCTGATGATTCCACAAGACGGAGAACGTCGAGTCCAAGAAGCACGTGAAAGTTCAGAGCGAGCGGCCAAAGAAGCGGTGACAGCGCGCAGACAGCGACGAGTCAGCCGGCGGCGAGACGCAGGGCTCGGACGACTGGTCAGCGACAGCGAAGTGGCACAAAGGCAACGCGAAGAAACGTCGCAGGTTCCGTGGCACGTACGACTTGTCGGACTTGTCGACATCCGGAAGGTTCAAGTCTGTCGACGCGATGTCACAAGAACAAAAAACGAATATTAGCGCACTGACAGTCTTTGTCCATTCGAGTCTCATTTCACTCCATTACTCATCCCCCACATAACCATCCTCAACCCAACAGCGTCATTCTCAAACCATGCCTAAGCCTATTGTAGGAAGGACGGACCAGATGTTCAAGATGATCCGTGCGACAGGGCGGACCCATGAAGAGCTCTTACCAGCTGAGCAGTGGTGGGTGGACAAAGAGACACTGCTCCAAGAGCATAACTATCGCTTGCGACCGCGCTATAGGTCAGATTGGACGCCATCATGGAACCTCGCGGAGAACCTACAAATGGATCCCGAAAGCTGCGAAGACGCCATACCGCCCAACGTGCGCCATCGCCTCTCCGGTCTCGTCTCGTCAGCTTCTTAACCCTATGCCTATGCGTAGCCCCCGCTCAGCGTAATGGATGCCATCGACGTGCCATCCGGACGCATGGTGTGTATCAAGCGTGTCCGAGTTGATCGTGCGGAACACACCATCCTCGAGTTATTTCACAAGCATTCTGAAGATCCGCGAAACCACTGCGTGCCATTGCTCGAGAGCTTCCAAGACGGTAGCGAGGTATTCCTAGTCATGCCCTACCTCCATCCTATCGACAACCCGCCGTTTGAGACTCTCGGTGATGTCATTGACTTCGTGAGCCAGCTGTTAGAAGTGCGTTCACCCGCAGTCTGATACTGCAGGCTCTACCTTACCCATGCATATTGACAGGGCCTGACATTCATGCATTCTCATACTGTCGCACACAGGTACGCCGTCCAGCGCTGCGCTCTCATCAACTAGTGCTCATTTATTCCTCTCAGGGATTGCGCAGTCCATAATGTGATGATGGACGCCAGTGCGCTCTACCCTCGCGGCCATCATCCAGTGCGGTTGGATTTGGACTACACGGGTGAACATCCGTCTGAGGTGCTCCCAAGGAACGGTGCTCGTCTTCGATATTACTACATCGACTTTGGCCTCTCAACGTTTGTCGAGGCTCCGGTGCACCTGAATAAATTCGTTATCGGTGCGTTTGGCAGGGAACAGACGGTCCCCGAGCTGTCTTTCAGAATACCATACGACGCGTTCAAGGCTGACATATACATCCTCGGATGTCTCTTTGAGAAGGTGGTATATACGGTACGTGAGCGGTAGGTGTATCGTACATCGCAGTATCTAAACACAACACGCAAACCCCCACAGAAATACAAGAACACAGAATGGCTACGTCCGCTCATCAAAATGATGACAAGAACAGAACCGGGGGATCGGCCCACTGCCCGAGAAGTCGAAGATCACTGGACACAGAATCTGCCATCCTATTCTCTTGACCCCTCTACTGTGTTGACGAAACGAAATCCTAATCCCAATTGGTGGGAGCTGGAGCTGGAATCGGTGCAGGAAACCGTGGTAAATCGGACTATCGCCTTTGGGCGGACGCTTTTTGGCTGGTTCACAGAATTGCAGGGATGAAGAAGGTCCCTCGTTGTTTACCTGCATTATCTTCATGCTTCTCGTCGGCGACGGCACATGCATGTACTCTATCTTCTGGTTCGAATAGATACCATCGGAGGACGCTATCAACGAGGAGCGTGGTTTCTTCTCGGAATACATTCACCGGTTGAAATGTGTGTCTGGCCACCACGATCGCTCTGAGGCTCTCGATAGGAATCAGCATACGGAAGTCTCAATTTCGGTACTTGCGCATAGAAGTGATACCCCACTGCATAAATTCCAAAAGAAAGAGTCAGCGTCGAGATCAAAGCCGAGAAGCACGTGAATGTTAGAAGCGACAGCGACGAGTCAGCCGGCAGGGCTCAGACGACTAGCGAAGAAGAAAGCGAAGAAGCGTCGCAGGGTCCGAGTCGTCGGGATCGGAGGACGAGAACGCGCCGCCACACACGCGCACGACGCCTCGCCGATGACGTAGGACCGCTAAACGGCAGCGGGCACGTCTATCCGCGGGATGCGTGTGTCATCAGCACGAAGGATCAGAGGAACTGCGCGAGCAACATGTTCTTTTGCTTGCTGGACGGTGTCAGACTTTGCGAGGTGAGATGTTGGCCCCGGTACAGGACGGCCAAAGCCGACGGCTCGTGCGAGTGGGGCACGTGGGTCCTCTGAACTCGAGCTTTCACTCCACGAACGACTTGGTGGCATGCTGTGCTGCAGAATGAGGAGCAACGCGAACGACTGCCTTCGTGCTCTGTTGGTTCCAGATGCGATGGTTCCCGTCGTTCGTGAAATTTGGAGCTTCGGTATTCTTGAGCACAGCGACTCTGCGGTTACAAATCACGTGTTCTTGCAAACATTGAAGGATGGGATCTGTATGTGGTGCCTTCCTGACCGTTTGCCACAGCCAGTTCGGTTTCGTGAAAGCAGCTCACTCGTACCTGTCTGCGCGGACCCCCTAAAAGATCCGCGACGAACGCGGTAGGACGTTACACATGGTTAGTCGAATTCGATGTTTGTTCCCTCTACGTTGGCTCATCTCTTGCTACCACTTCCCAGAATCATGGATTCCGCACACTTGTCGACAGCGGACCTGTCGTGACTAAGTCCCGCAAGTTGCACGAAGCAGAAACGTACCCCAAATGAGAGGCTACGTTTACTACCGTAAATCATATCACCAAGACATGCGCGTAAGTTCCGTGTCATCTCGTTCACGGCGCTGTGAACAATATTGCGTTCGTGCCCTTCTTACTCACCCAACTATGCCGGAATCGAGCTGATATCTTATCAACTTATCAATGGGTTGTGCTGCAGCCGTGAACAATGCCGCCAACCCTACTTGGGGTAGGAAGGCAGCTTCTGTCACTCGTGGACAAGGCGCTGGGTATACAGTATGCATCTCAGCACTTGCTGAAGGTCGAACGACGTGTTAATCCTGCGGAAACTTGTCCTTCGGATTACCCAGCAGAATCCCGAGCTCGTCGCCGATGTCCTTGAGGCATTCCTGCTACACTCTGCCTCTGGCGGGATGCGGAACGACGCCCACCTATAGCGTTGGCGTAACAAGAACAACACCCTCGGACGTGGTTTGCTGATGCGCGAAACAATGTAGCAGGGCCCCAAAGTTAAAGGGCTCCTATCTTGCCCTAGTATATTATCAGTATGTTGATCTCCGCAAGGTCAGTCCACTTCAAGGACGAGGACGGCAGAGCGAATTCGTATCTAATCTGTTGACCAGGAAGCTGATAGGAGTGGGAGTGGGAATAGCGCAGTACAGTGCTCACCCATGGCACATCGTCTCCCAGCGCATACAGTAGTTCATCGGCGGACGCTCCCAGCATTCCGCAGCAATGAGATGGAGATGGCTTTCATCTCGAAGCGGGAAGGCAGATGCCTCATTCAAAGTTGGTTGGTGATCTAGTGCCAGATGCCGCAGAATTAACTGCTCATAGCTATTACCTACTGTCACTATCAGTGCAGGGTTGGAAGTCTAAGCCAGATAAAGCCCCTGAGGCGAGGCGGGAGGTGTGAAGTCATGCGACCAGCCAATATATCTACCGCAATTTTCAGTGCCATCCTGACCCGACTTCGCCGTGGCGGCCAGTCCAGACAGACGAAAGCTACCAATCACCATCTGTCGGCAGTGTCCTCATCACGATGTCTAGTGGATGAAGCGGGACTCTTGTTACCTTTAAAATGCATAAGATCAGCGCCGACGTTTGGTCCTCGAATCGTAGAACAGCTCACTATCCTATTCATTGACAGAACATCGTCCCGCCACCCTATACGGTATAGAACTCACGTTTTGGACAGCATCTATCCTATACGCCGTGTGATAGATTGTTGGCGCGAATGGATTCCGATGAGGAACTTCCCGCCGCGCCCTTCTGCGCCGTTACCATTTGGCATATACTCCATTGTAACAGTTATCTTGATTCATGGTCTTCAGACGGTGAGATTAGGATGGATTTTACACTAAACATCGTTGACGAATATCTTTAGCAGGACTTCTCCATCCAGAGAAGCCCTTCTGACGGGGGACGCGCCGCAGGTTTGCGGTGTTCCCGAAGTTAGATTCGACACAGTGTCGGCTGGACGGTGAGGGAGCTGCCTCTGCTTAGGGATGCGTAGCCTCCCTATCTATCAGCCCAGGTCCACGGAAATCAAGATAGAAACTGAGTTTGCAACACCACGACTCCAGTAGCACTTCCTGCTACGCCGCATTGCACCCACCAATACAGTACTGCAGGATCCTATTCCGCCACCGAATGCTATAGCAAACAAGAAGAGCAAAAACACACTTCCAGGTCCGTCGGTTGGGGAGGTGCAGATACCTTACCTGTGATATGATGAACAGAAGCCCGCCTCTCGCGGGCCAACGACGTGTGGCCTTGAACAAGGCAACACAACTATCAGTATGTTTATCTCTGGGAACTGGATGGCATCAACTCATATGGCCGATATCGCCCTGCTAGAAGCACACTTAGGCAGTGCTCAACCGAAATCGGACACCATATTCCGATTGCACACTGGTGAGTGCCCGCCTTATAAATGCTGCCATGTCCCAAGTCAGGTCGCTGGTCTCAAATCTCCACACGATGTCCTCCTTGCACGGCATGATCGGCGGGTTAGCAAACCCGTTGCTATTTGGTATAAACATCTCGATGATGTACGTGCAGCTGCGATGTTCTGTCTTGGACACATTTACTGATTTTGCTCAGATTGTACGGCATATTCCTCGTTCAAGTGGTCTACTACTGGACAACCTATGAGCGTGACAACGTCGAGGTCAAGGTCTGCGTCTGTCTCCTACTGTGGGTGACTTTATCATCAGAAAATATTGAACAGCTGACCGAGGCCATGTAGTGTACTAGAAACCTGCCACACAGTAGTATGCCTGCACCTACTCTATTTCTACCTTGTTTTGCACTATGGCGACTTCCAGAACGGCATCACACAAATTGTCTGGTATGTGCTCTGGATCTTATTCCTCCCCTTACCTTGGAGGCTAACTATTCTGCAGGAGTGCAGGGGTACTTCTATCGCTTCAAGTTTGCCATGATGCTGTACTAACGTAATCTCTGCAGACCTCTATTTATCTTGAGGTATGTCGTCTCCGGGGCCTGTCTTTGTACCGCCCGCCTGGTTGACCTGCAAATAGATCAGCATCATGTGTGTCACCGAGAGGTGAGCGGGCTGTTGACCCTCTCTACTTCTCAGATCTCATGTTCCGTCTGACAGCTTTTATCTTTATCGGATATGGCACTGTACGTCACGATGATGGCTGGCCTCAACTAGAGCAGTCTCAGCTGACTCATCATTCGTCAACAGTGAGTGGCCGCAATCGAACAGTGACAGCAATAACGGTCCGTAGTCATGTTCTTCGTCTTGCTGAATCCACGTCGTTTGCTTACCTGAATGCAGAGCATACCTGTTCTAACGCGTCTCGGTATGAGATATATTCCTTGTGCACGAGAATATGAACTCGCAAGCTCACTTTTGAGGACCGCATGTCCAGGAATTGGCATATGTATGTGAAATAGGCTTATACCTGGATGTCTATTGGCTCACCGAATGCTCTGCTCACAGACAGCAACATGTTTGTGTCAGTTATCCTAGTTCATTGTGCTGCCCCTTTCTCCTGAGACTTTACTGTCTGAATCAGGTTCACATTCCACACCTGGCAGTCGCTCAAGGGCTCTAAGAAGGCATTTGTGGGTAACCTAAACAGGTTTTGTGTTTACACGCAGCTCATCCTCCATGATAGACCATGATCAACGCCACATGGGCATTGTCTATCGCAGCTGACCTCAGTGTTGTTCTTGTCCTGCTGTACTATCTTTACCGCAATCGAAGAGCTGGATTTGGTCGGTAAGCATTGTTTTATCTTCATCTGTCAGGAAGAAGCAAACTTAGGCTGTATTCATACAGAACTCGACGTATTATGCGTGGATTGTCGCATTACTCACTCAGTACAGGAGTCTTGACTTTGTGAGTGTGTATTCCAAATCATTATTGCGCTTCTCCCTGACACTAGCATAGAGTGTGTTCGTTGGCTGTTCTTATTACAGTGAGTTCCAAACACTGAACGATCTACAACATCTCTCACGAAGGTTTTCTCAGTTCAATACGAACCAGGACACTATGATTTACGGAGGCTTCCTGGAAGTTCTAAGCAAATGTGAGCAAAGCGACGTGTTCCCGACTTTATTTGCTTATTATAGCTTACCGCAATAGTATATGCGAACTCGGTGCTTGCAATGTTGAATGCAAGGCAGCTGATAGTCTCAAACGCAGAAAATGGATTTAACAATACCCTGGAACTCTCCCGCTTGCATTATGTTCCTTCGGCTACCCTGAATAGTTTGAAGGTTCGTACCCCGCATGCAACAGTGCCTGAGCAGTGAACGTTGATAACTCATACTAGCCAAGCGATGGCGTCCATGCTACTGAGGAAAGGATCCAGCTCTCTGATCATACGGTATGTCCTGTATGATTCTCTGTGGGTAGGCGTGTCGTGCATACTCACCATGCCCCGATATGACTAGCTGTCTGTCGAAACAGATAAAAAGGGTGGCGGATCCATCGTTGTATAATCGGGTGTGTGCGTCAGCTGGTGTAATGGCGTTGTGGGTGTTGTGATGACTCTATTTATGTATTTGTCGTGGTTGCTCTGTGTGTTGGTATGCGAGCCGATCTGTACATCGTTTTCACCTTGTACTGCTATATATAATAAGACCTGCGTATAGGGTTGGAAAGTGTCATCTGCATGCTTTAGCAAGAACACGGACCCGTCTCCGAGTCGACCGCCAGTCTCCCAATCCATACGCCTCATTGGGTTGAATCTCCCATCAGCGACCTCTGTCCGGATGAAGACCTGCCATTCCTCCCAAGTCAAAGACCCAAGCAGTATTCTAGACCAAAGCGCCGTTGAGCAGACCGACTCCCGGCAAATGGTGATGCAAAGGAACTCACGGATTCACATGTTCTCCCTTGCTCATCTCATCGTCAAGCTTCACCAGGTCCTCCCTCAACTCCGGATACTCGAACTCGTCCGAGATATGCCGCACCATCGCCTCCACATCTATATCGTTTAGCTCATCCATATACATCACCGTCACGAACCACACCAAATAATGACACAGCATCACCACGGACATCCTATCGCCCATCGTCATCGCCTTTTCGCGGGCCGCGCGGAAGATGGGTATGGCCAGCGGGGAGCGCACGCGGAACGTACCCGAGTTCTCCGCTAGAGGCCCAGGTCGCATGCGCACGATGAAGTCCAGCTCTGGCTCCATGTCAAGCCGGCGGATGTGCCAGACGAGAAGCGGAGAACGCTTGAACCCGGCTACGGCTGGCCCGGTTTGCCTCGTCAGTGGTTTTTCCAAAAGCATTTTGGGGACAGCGACGCGGACGGCGTCTTCGGCAGAGGCGATGGTCTGGCCGCAGACTCGCTTGTGGCGGGCTGTCCAGTCATTAGTTTGGCACTCTCTGCGGGGTAAGATTTTCCAAGTCAGCTTTTCTGTATACGTGTACGTGAGCTGAGCGTGAATGGGAATAACGTACTTGGAGCAGTAAAAGACCTCGCGCTGTATCGTGCGCCAACACTTGGCGCAGCGTGACATCTTGTCTCCCTCCTCTTTCGCCTTTCCGCACGTTTCACACGTAATCTTCGCCTCGCTCCTTTGCTCTCGGGTGGCAGCAAGCTCGTGCTTATAGAGCCTATCTCCCTGCTGCATCCCATACACGGTCCGCATTTGACGCTGCAGCATGTCCTTGTGAGTCTTCTTCTCTGTTTTGGTCCGGAAATCGTGCTGCTTGCGAATGGTGACCTGCTGGAGCGGCCGCCCATAGAAAGAGTCAAGCATTGCTTCGGCGACGAGGTCTGCACCACACAGCCGTCAGTCCTACGCGAAATGCTCTAACAGAGATTACAATACTACTCACATATCAGTTTCGTCCGATGGAGCAGGACCTCACTCAGCACTGATTTCTCAAAATTTGGCGCATTTGCATCCCGCGCAAACTGCGCACGGAGCGCGTCCCACCTCCGTTCAGCGAAATCATACAACTCCGTAGGGACAACAGAGATATCGTTCGGAATGATCAACTTCAACATCGTGAGGAGCACCTTCCCATTGTTCCCGAGAAACTCAGTGTGCAGGATGTCGGCGCAATAGCAGCGAGCTATATTGAGGTATTTTGCCTGCGCCGCTATGCCCGCCATCGCGACGAGCGCATGCCTCCGCCGGGTAGAAGCAGGAGCCGCCACCCACCTCTCCTCGAGGTCATCCTGGGCGAACGCCTCAGCAGCCTTGGCGCCAACCCTATGTCTGATCTCGCACGTACTCTCGTATTCGCGCACGTAGCCGTATCTGTCGCCCCCGCTGGGATTCGAACTATGAGCGGTCCCGTCGAGCTTCTTGTGCGCACATGCGAGGTCGAGCGCGTTCCGCGGCTCGATGAGATAGGGGTACGACCGATAGAACCCTTCCCAGTGCGTGTTCCATATCGAGGGGCTATCTCGGGCATCTTCGATCCCGGGGAACATGTGTGGGTTAATGAGAATTACTGAAGGAGGAACAGAGGGAACGGGAGGAGGGGGTAAGCCGGATATGTGTGTGTTGATGAGTATTGCTGAGGGGGGTAAGGGAGGGCTAGGAGGAACTGCCGGAGCGGGTGCGCGTGCACGGCGTGCGCGACGAGGCATGGTGCAGGTATACGGGTAATAAGAGTGTTATAGATGGAGCTCGCTGCGGGTGTGTGAGGGTGCCCTGCGTTCCGTGCACTGTTTGAACGAATGTGATGAGTATGTGATGGTGCGAAGACGAGCAACCGTTCAAGCGCAACCGTCGCTCGCTATCTCAAGAGCGGAAGCAAAACATACGGTAAAAGGCCAGATCGGTGGCGCACGATGGTGCTGTAAGCCTGCATCCTGCAGTTTGTCGTGCTGCATGCTACCCGTGAATTGGTGAGGTGCTCGTAGGGCTGCTGTTGTGAAAGTAATGTGTACCTTGGTTGTGGACGATACAGAGGTAGGCTAATAAGCTTCGCGCAAGGCTTCGTAGAGAGTGATTTCGCATCAACGATGCACGTGACGCGGAGCGCGTACAAGACCAGGAACATGGCGGCGTGCAGCCAACCCTCGTCTGTACACTTACACCTGCGCGAAGTTCTGTGATACCTGCCAGCCTAGCTGCGACTGATTCGCCTCGAAAGTATTGCGAAGTGAGATTGACGTCCGTAATGTGGGCCTAACTGCAACACGATATCGCTCTGGGGCTCTCAATAAGACTCAGCATGCAGAGTTCTCACTTTCAGCACTTACGCACAGAAGTGATGATCCTACCTACTGACTCAACCTAGGCTCGTGTACCTGATCAGTCGCTGACGGCAGAGACTACACCGTCCTCCCGCGTACGTCCGGACAGTCGTCAAAGCATCACTCATCACTCACTTATGACTGTAGACCTGATTTCGCAGAACGAAGAGATGCAGGACTGGACGTCTGATTGCGTCCCTCCGAAGAGCCGTGTCAAGATATGAAAATCCAATGAGCCTCCGACAGCTCGCAAAAGGTCCACAGCACAAGCGTGCCCGGCCGCCGAACTCTCTTCTACAGAAACTTCCCTCTCGTAGCGCTGCGCACGACCGTCGTTATGGGGACATTTGTACCTTGTACATGTTCTCCGGCATCGTGTTCTGGCTCGCGAACACAATGAGGCTTGGCATTCGTGGTACGGACCTATAAAAGGAGCGGCGTGTCTCCGAAAAATGACTCTTCATCCTCCTTCCTCTGCGCCAGGTGCCAGGTAGCTCAGAAAACTATCAACTTCACTCCATTCTTTCTTCTGCACGCAAGACTTGAAGTCTTCGCATTTTTTTCTGCTAGCCCGCCCACTTTCCTTCCAAGCCCTGTGCCGTCCTTAGTTTCCCTTTTCCATCCATCTCTACAGATAGCTATGGTTCGCGTCTTCTCCTTCACAATTCTCGCCTTGTTCGGCATGGCTCTATCGGCACCTGTAGCCCGACGCGCAACCGCGTTCAAGGAACTTGCGTAAGTACCGTCTCACTCGTTGCCTGCTATGGAGATGTCGAGTATACTGATCACACCAATTGCCATTCCTGCAGTTACGCGGACTTCCAGATTTCCGACGGCGTCGCCGGAAACGCAGAAGCCCAGGCGAACGCAGTCTTCGTCAGTGAGTGTGATACGCTCACCTCTAAACACTATGGAGAATCTGATGGTCGTTTGCCGTAGCTCCCTTCGCAGGCCAAGACCTCTCCACCATTGATAGTGCAACGCTCTCCGCACTCCAAACAATGCGCGAGGCTGCCGAATCGGCCGAGACAGACCAGTTTAACCCCCAGATTGCAGCCGCTTCCGGGGCAACAGGTGCGATCGCTGTTCATGCGCACCATAACACTGCTGACCACGTCTGTAGCTGCTGCCCTGAAGGTTGGGAAGATCAAGAACAAGGTGCTGAAGCTCACGGGCGAGGTGCAGGTGCTCAACATCAAGATTGCGCAGGCGACTGCTGCAGGTAAGAGCACAAGCAGCTTGGAAGATCAGTTGCACGGCGAACAGTACGTTCTTCCTCGCAATTTGCGAATTGTGTTTGGATTACTTACGTGTAACCAGGACAAAGCTGGAGACGAATATCAAAACGGACGTGGCTAGTGCGGGCGATGCGTCGAAGGGAGTCGCGTGAGCTGGAAGTGAGGGTATTTTTGCTTCGCTTGTAGTTCCGTACCCTCTCTGGAGAAAGAATGATGATATGTTTTCTGAGTACTGAGTGCTGCGTTCGTATTGTCTGGAATCAACAAACAAATGCTCTCTCATCTAGTAGGCAGTACATATGACCTGCATGATGACCGACGGTAGATAGGAGCAATATGCAGCAGGCGAATACACAGGGCTTCATGCGTCACTCACTTCTGGCCGTATTGACCGATCGATAGTTATTACACGAGAGCCTCTTTGAACGTCCTTCCGGTTAGGCAGCTGGGATAACGTGGTCAGCATCGAGAAACTAGCAGTCTGGATATGAACACAGGACAAACCATGTCGTCGGAAGCTGTGGTCCGTTCCATGGAGATATGAATGGCATTCTTCATTGAGTTCTGTCGTTAACGGAGGGAAACGTCAAACAGGGAGAGGTGCTTACCGATGTGGTGACTGTGACGTTGGCTGAGATAGCTGGTGCCCATCGTATCTGGGAAAGCTCAGCGCGAGCGTTCTCCTCATCAGCCCTCTCCGCGTTTTTTGCCATCATGCGCCGGGTATTGAGCAGCGCAAGCATAGAGTTGCCATACACTGCAAAATACTCAACTCAAGAAACATCACGGGACATCAAATCATCCTCACATTCACCCGTGGCCGAAATCAAGCCGCCAAAGAGAAGACTCCGTGAGTATACGTTAAACTGTAAACTCGGCTGATGAGAATGCGCATCAATATAGGGACGTGTAGGGTACACACAGTGATGAGGATCACTGTAGAAACAAGGCTGCGCTATAAATCAGTACCTCGCATTCACCTCATATAAGTACCACGTACAGGGTCAGGACTCCAGTGCTGAGCATCAATTGCATAAAGCTGAGTATAGTAGATTTTGTTCTGTGCAGGAACCCCCGTGAGTTGATCGGCTATTACTAGGAAGAGATGCACTTGCCCAGCAAGGGCAACCTTGTGACCTCGCAAGAGATAGAACAAGAGGACCAGTGTCAGAGTTAGGTCTACGAACACCACCACCGACCATTCAATGTTTAGGATAACCTACAGACAGCAGGGTCATTTGGACAGATAAGGTAAAATACCAACTTAGATACTCACGAATACGTTCCTTGAACCTAGTAGCGAGACCCAAGTTTGATGCGTGAACCTGTATATATCGGCAGCATAACGCTGAGAGGGGACCACAACAGTGAGTGGGAGAAGATACAACGAACAGTGAAGAGCCAGCGTCTGGAATCAAATTATTTCACCCGTCATTATAGCCCAAGACAGTGAGATAGAGGAGGGTTGCTCACAGAATCCTAAGACTACAGGTACCAGTTAGTATCGTGACTCAAAAAGATGAGGATAGTGGAGTAACTTACCCATGCGACAAGTCATCAGAACACCCTGCATAGATTGAATCAGCCTCAATATTCTTAAATAACTTGAACGCGCAAGAGGCTACTAACCATCGTCACTGTCACCGTTCGATTATTTCCGCTCACTGTATGGGAACATTACGTGGTTAAAATAGGACGGAGTGGAGTAGCAGGGGTAGTACTCCCAATGCCAGATGCGATACACATAGAGACTACGTAGCGACCTGTCAGTTCGAAGACACAAGTCAACACCTCTCTGACGCACCATTGTGTAACCTCCACGACCAGAATCTAGAGTGGAAAACGTTATTAAATAGCGACCAAAGGATCAGTCTCTGCCAAACCTCAAGAATAATTGAGATCTGCATGTCGAATCGTATTAGTAGCGGTGAGATTGAAGCACAGCAGCTGCAGACTTACCCCAGCACTCCTGTGGGGCGATGAGCCTCGAAAATGAAATAGTAAGCTCATCGTACCAAACAATTCGTTCGAGACCGTTTACAGGATCGCCATAATGGGAGATGAGATAGAAATAGAGCACGTGAATGCAGAACGCAGTATGGCAGGTTTCGAGGATCCTGCACACAACCACTGGCTTAGTTGTTATGTATGAGGATACGATGTACTGAGGGTGCTCACGCAACAAAAACCACGCAGAGCCTGATGAGCTTTCCATCGTGTTCATAACTTGTCCAGTAGTAGAGCACTTGGGCAATAAAAATGCCGTAGAGGCTTGGAGGAGAGATGTCAATAGCAGTGAACCTCAGATTATTGACGGAAGTGGCTGGACTCACATATATTCAAGGCACGCTGTCACCAGGACTGGGCCTACCAGGATTGAGATTATATCAGCTAATATGCGCATATCTCTTGCAAGCAAAGCAGAGGCGAGTTGGTCGGAGTTGACTGGTTGTCGCCAGGCCACCAGGTTTTAAATACGGTAGGCAATCTTCGCCGTCAACGGCACAGACCCTCGTCAACATTTCGAGGCGGAAGGCATCAAACCACGATTTCCGTCTTTTTTTGAAAATCGCATGCTGAGTCAATGAAGTCCGTTGAGTGCCAGTTCGCACTACGGAGATACATGTTTGCAGTTGGTGGTTATAGCTCGCGTGTTCTTGGACAGGTTAATCGAGTTTCATTCTAAATGGAGGAGACTGCGTTCGATATGTAGTTGCTGCTGATTAGTATGCATGGGCCTGTCTCATTACATAGGATCTTCTGGCAGATCGCATGTCCACTATCGTCTCATGAACCAACCGCACCTTTCCACATCAACAGCTCCGGCTCCTCTGCGATGGCCTGTCCTGGTGGTTAAACTTTCGTAGTTCGTCCCCGGACGAAGACTTATCTTCTCCGTCGCCCGCCAGCTCCTACACCATTCAAATTGCAATCCACCAGCCAAACTTTCCCGCCACTGAGTCTGTCAAGTGGTGCGAGGGCACTGTCCCTAGGGTCGTGCCTCAGCAACACAATAGTTTTCTCACCGCGTTTGACTACCGTTACGTGGTCGCTGGTTACCAACTGCTGCTTGCATCCTCCCTGATCCTCTGCGTGAAATAGTGATATGTGGAGGAAGTCACGGCTGTTGGTCTCTATCCATTGGCCGTCATGACGCTGATAACGTAATCATGCACGGCCATCAACTCACGCGTCTTCGCCAGCCTCACGGAGAAAACTGCAAGATAGCTGTTCTCGGCGTTGACAGATTCAAAGAAGACAAGGACAGGATTCAATCCCCTAAGCGGAAGCGCATGCAGACGGCGGATAGCGGCGTCGAGAAAGTTGCAAGGGTGATGCGAGGAGCAAATAGCGGGTACGAGCTGGATTCTTGGCACCATCATACCAATGGTGAGTCCCACGTCCTGGATATGCAGCAATGATCTATACTTACCCATAGTACTTGCTGCTCAGAGTTTTTCTCGAGACTGAAAGGGTGGTTCTGTGCGAACGGTGGTCACTGACGTACGTAGGCGGTTTGCCTAAGATGGTACGCATCCTCATGTGTGTCCTTAGTTTCCAAACGCCGGGCTAGCATTCGATTCCGGACTTGGATGGGCGTCCAGGTGCTCTTATACACTCCAGGTGTGGAATGATTTATATCCCCGCCTACTCTGGCTCACATGTCCTTTCACACGCCTCTGTCTTATTCAAGTTCACAGCCTCAGCACACGTCTTCCTACTCCGTGTTGTCGCGATGCTCGAAGATATTTGCCTTCGTTGCAAGCAGCGCCCGAAGCGCAAGTCCGCCCAGTTTTGCTCCAAGCGGTGCACTGAGATTGCTGCGAAGAAAGCGCCAGAGCTGCTCAGGGTGCCCAAAAATCACGTCTTTTACAAAAATGGTCCTACTTTTACTACTTCCTCTTCAAAGATGTTCGGCTAACGACGACGAATGGTTTAGTGAAAAGGTCTTTTGGAAAGAATTGGAGAAACAAGCATAGTCGTCGGCCTACAATCTGCAGGATTTATCTGATTACATGGACCGCAAAGATGCGGCGCTCGTTCGATAAATACAGGTACGCTAACATACTTCTTCTCCACCATGCATGGCCTCTTACATGGGTCTTACAGAGAGAGAATCAACAAGAAACACAAGCTTCCTAAAAACCAAGAAGTTAAGAGGTTCCGTTCAGAACGACGGGCATGCCGTGTTGGTGATCCTGGCCACCCTAAATGTTGCAAGCGACCGGACTGCGCATTGTGTCAAGCGATACGGACTGGGTTCAAGTCTAGCCTGGAGAATAAACGGCGCATGGTGTTGTCAGGCGCGCAGTAAGTGTGGGATACATTCCTCGATATGTGGTGCTGATCAAGTTTTGTCACTTAGTAATGGCGTACGTTTTGGAGGTGGGGTTTACCTCGCCACCTCTTCGTCGAAGTAAGCTTGAGTCTTCGCCATACAGATCTCGGTGTAACGTGAGTTCTGGCAGGGCATACGAGTATGCGAAGAACGTTAACAACGGCTCTCGCTATCGAATCATACTCGCTACTAGGGTGGTGCTCGGAAGAACGCAGAAACTGAATCATAACGAGCACTTCAGGCTGGCGCCAAATAAAGGCTATGACTCGGTAAGTCTCCTCATTCCCGTGGGATGCTCCGGACGACTTAATGAAGCCTGTCCCTAGGTCGAAGGATGGGTGGGCTCCCCGGAATTAGTGGTTTACAATGTGGACGCTGTCCGGCCCGCGTATCTCATCTTATTGAAATAGGTTATATTCTGTGCTTGCATCTGAATCAACATAGTGCCGATGATTGAACACTTGCGCACGCCTGCGGTGCAATTGTGGCCTTGGCCCAGCCCGAAACAGCTGCTTCATCGATGCCGCTCGCATTGGTAGCTTCTCCGGCATGGAAGATTGGGATGCAGAAATGGGGATGTGTACACTCGCTATCGATTGGATGAAATCGTCAAAGTTCTACTGCGCTATGCACAGCCCAGGCCTATCACCCGAGCGCAGGTGAAGAAGCAAGTCGGCATCTATTATCCCTTCCCACCAACGTGTCGTCCATACAGGGACATCTAACCTGATTCACGATGTAGCTGTATCAGGGGTTCAGAGTAAAGTTTCTGTGCTCCCCGAGTGTTACAGCCGCTCGGCATTGCTCGTGAGTGCGCATGGTCTAAGGTTGTAGTCCCGATGAGATTTCTGACATGTGTGGCATTTAGACATTTACATAACGTTCGCGCCCCGCGAGGTTCAGCTCCTTCTTTAACCACAGAGTGGCACAATTTTACACGAGCGGACGAATCTTAGCGCAGTCAGTCAGTGTCGGCACCATCAAAGTCGGACCAGTTGGAATCATCGTCATCGGAATCCAGATCATTTCCATCGCCAATAAAGTAGTCTGTCGCTCTGTTCAGGATCTGGCAAATTCTCAAGCTCAGTCACGATCACTCTAATAGATGCAATAAACTTACCGCGTTCTTCAGTGCAATGCCGATGTCGAAGATATGATCCAGCAAGAATTCTCGCTCATCCTCGTCATCCGAACTTCCAGCCGGACGAGTGATCAACGAGGGTGGTTCAAAGAGGGAAAAGAAGGAGCTTCCATCATCATCCTCCTCCTCACCCTCGTCCTCGCCGCTGCGCCTCTGGACCGGGTGTTGTTTAATCAAATTTTGTTTCGGCTTCCATTGAATGGTATCGCCGTTGACATGACCATACTCCAAGTTGCCATGGGCGTCGACGCGGTCCTACGTTTGCGCAAGGTCAGCTGGTCACTCTGCAGACAGCGATGGTACTGATTGACCTGGTAGACGAAACTGAGCTTGAGCACGTCGTTCGTGAAGTATCGATTTTTTGTGAAGTGGAATGCTATGACGAACTCTGGTGTCCTCGAGTGTGGAGGGTGTGTGAGATCGATATGAACCAGACTTCTCAAGGCAGGCTTGTCACTCTCTTGAATATGCGTGGAGGTGTCGAGATTTGCCTCAAGGACTTGCAGCCAGAAACCGTCGACGGCTACAGATTTTGCATGTCCTTTGAGAGGAGGTAGCTTCTTGTACTCGTCGTTCAATGTGTGGCTTCTCTTCTCCCCTGCGATAATCTCCTCTGCTGTTGGTGCAGCTTGTCCGGTTAGCAGCGCGCGACGATGATCATAGCTGCTTTGAAATTGTTGTGCCCACTAGTCAAAAGGTGAGTGAACAGTGGTTGGCTGCTATCATGACTCCACTCACTTTTCGCTCCAGCGCGTGGACTTCCTTCGCAAACTCATGATGAAGATGGTTGAGATGCTCTTCTGCACCTCGCATACCCTGAATGACCCGCTTCGTGTCTACAGGAAGCTCGTCATAACTAGCAGTCACGAAACAGAGTCAGTGCCGCAAGTATCTGTGTTCTGGAGAAATGCGTACTCAGTGTCGCCCATGATATCTAAGATGCGAATGGAGAATACACCTTGCGTCCAAACCCCATATATATACAGGATTTATACGCCCAGGAACCTATCGACTGTGGACACCCGCTGGCAATTGCGTAGTATTCTGACTACTTGTCCCTGAACGGTCTGGAAAGCTGAGAAACTCCTTCATAGGCATCCCCCGTCCCTATGCATTCTCATCTGCCACTCATTTCCATCTCCTGGAAATGGAAGTCTTGGTATTTATGGCTGCAATATCGCATGTGAAAGTCTCATCGGACCGGCAAATTGAATTGTCTTCTCATTTGACAGTGATCCTCATAGTGCGTTTTGGCCAGGTAAGCCAGGCGTGTCTGCAGCTGTAGCGCGCGCGACTTTGCGATGCGTCTCGAAGACAAGAAATATATGGTGATGAACTCTACTCCTCGTTGTATACACGTTATTTGCGGACGCGGTGACACCAGGTGAGCAATCTTCCTAACATGATAGAAGGTTCAATACATATAACTAAGTACGGGGGATTCATGCAGTGCTCGGACGCTCCGTATGCATCCCTTCCATTCAGTTTCCATTCATTCTGTACTCTGCCCAGGGTCTTGAGACGCCGAGCGAGCAGACCGCTCCCCTGCCAGCGTGTATAACGACATGTGTCTCGGTCAGGGCTGAGCGAACATAGATAGCGCCTCTACCCTGATACGCGTGCGTTCAACGAAGTAAGCAATGTACCTCACAGGGCATCTGCATTTTTGAGGTGACCGCAGGATTGCCTCGCCCTCAAGGAGCTTAGTCTTTGTCCCGGTATGGCATATAAACTTCCCAGACAATTTCCTCACTATCATGGTGTCCACTGAGCTCATTTTCCTTGGGACAGGGACGTCGGCCAGTCTCCTTTATATGTATTTTCTGACATCGTCGCGAAACGAACGTTGTAAGACAAGTTTCGTCCACTGTCGTCGACGAGGGATGCAAAAAAAAACAATCTACACTCCAAAGTTGAACATACTCGTGTGTTCACGATATCATTACAGGAAACAACAGATCTCCATGTTCGCCACATACATCTCGAACCATGCACTTCACTAAGGAGAGATTCGGGGATCAATCACTTATTTCTTTTTGCCCTTTCGTTGCTGTTTCCCCAGCTTGGGCAGCTCCCTCAGACTTGAGCCGATCGCTTTCTTGCTCGTGTTCGATGGGCCTACGATATCAATAACGTTCTCAGTAGTGCTCCCTTCATTGATAATGAAAGGCAGGCGCCACACCTGCTCCTTGTAGTTGGGTAGAAGCGGAGGACTGCGCCGTTGTGTCTTGTCCGCCCCGGCCATGTCGAACGTCGGTGGTCGCTTCATCGACTGTGCTCGTTGAGCGGCGTTGAGAGGACACTCGCAGGGGGAAATCTTTCACTGTTTGTGCAGGAAGCACGGTAGCGGCTTCGCTCTCGAGTGATGGCTGAAATTGCGAAGGAGTATCCGAGTATTGAACTTCATGGTGATGTTGCTTATCTGATTGTATAGGTACGGCAGGGTGCTCAAGTATGAGGGTATCTGGCGTCGAGTTATGTGGCAGGGGCAGATTTTTTTTTTCATCACCATGCTTGCTCAAACCGCCTTGAGTGTTGGCATGTTGCGATACCAGCAGCCGCTTTTCCTTCACCTCCCACTCTTCCACTACACTGGAGTTGCAATCTACCAGCCAGATCTCTTGACCGTTGAAGCCGGCCAGCTGAACTTTAGCTCCGTTGTCGACGCTGCAGGTGAGAACCACCCCTTTGCCACCAGATAGATTTCTCACATTACCCGAGCGTGCAAGGTCCTTTTCGAGGCGCTTACGCTCCTCGTCCTCGTCGACGTAGAACAGTGACATGTGAGGAAATCTTCGGCTCTTCGTCTCTAACTTCTCGACTTTCTCCAGCAAGAAAATGATACCATCATGCAGCTTCATCAGCCTACGATTCTTCGCAATCGTGATCGACATAGCACCCATGTAATTATCGCCGGCTCTGAGAGCCTGAAAGGTCACCGGCGTTTCGACGATGTCTTGAGGGAGAATGGAATCGATACTAGGGCAGTGTCTCGCCTTGAAAGTGGCGAGGGTGATGTGTGGGTCTAGGCGGGGATACGAACGTGAGCCATGTTTTTCCCGATACGTCATTGGTCTGTATTTCATGAACTGCTCTAGTGCTGTGCGCTCTTGTTGTGCAGGCACTAACCACAGCGAGTAGCCTTATAGAATGCAGTTCCCTTAGAGTCATCCTCGAGGAAGATAAGCTGATGGAACAGCTGCTTACCCATCTTGAAATTTCTTCGACTCTACACCTGACCTGACGGGAGGAAGAGACTGAGGGGCCAGGTTATGCGCGTGAGTAAACCTCAGCTTTACTATTGCTGCGCTGCTTGACGCCTCGCCTGCTTCAGAAGCCTGTGGCCATTTCCAATAGGATGTCTGGGAAGACCAACGAACCCTTAGCATCAAAGTATGTGCATTCCAGACCATGACGGACCACGCGATTGACCGTGATACCGGCACTCAAGTGCGTGGGCTGTTGCTCTATGCTTGCGCGCTGCACCTTTCAGATCCGACTGAAAATGGCGCTGCTCCCGTGGATAAAGCAATGGACCATTGGATCGCATCTGTCCAATTCGCCGGAGACGCATCTGAAGCAATCTGCGGCAGTTGTACGTCTCCTCTTTTATATCCGCAAGTTTTTACTTCACAGCTACGCGCAGGCAACATGGCCAATGAAATCTGCCTTCAATGCAAGCAACGTGTCAAGCGCAAAGACCACCAGTTCTGCTCAAAACGCTGCACAGAAATGGCTGCTAAAAAGGCTCCCCAGCTCTTGCGCGTGCCCAAAGGGCATGTCATGTATAATGACGGTATGTACGAACAGTATGGCGTGGTAATGGAGCAATGCGTCTTATAATTACACGAAACACTGCACTCTGCATACAGTAAAGAAACATTTCAAAAGGGGATGGAAAAATCCTTCTGCCCGTCTACCGACTGTCACGAGGATTTATCTTATCACGTGGTCCGTCAAGATGCGTTCTTCGTTTGAACAATACCGGTATGTCATTACCTCTGCCTACAACGAGTTACGTTAAAGCGAGAGTGTCCCTCTTAGAACGGACATAGCCAAAAAGCGCGGGTTTGCGGGGAACAAGGTCGAGGTCAAGCGTTTCAGGGCAGAGCTCCGCGCGTGTCGTCTCGGGGATCCAAACAACCAGAAGTTATGCAAGAAGCCCGAAGGAGTGTGCCGCCTCTGTACAGCGATTCGCACTGGATTCAAATACAGCTTACAGTACAAGAGGAAGGTTGTTAAACAAGTGCGTGCCGCCTCTGTATAGCGATTCGCACTGGTATCAATAACAGCTTACAGTACAAGAGCAAGGTTGCTCAGCAACCTCACACGAGTAAACCGTCTGTGTCTTCACCCCTCAGTCATATTTATTGAGAAAACACTGATGACCGACGTGGCCCAGTACTGGCGTACGTTTTGGGGGAGGATTGTACATGGCCCCCACTTCGTCAAAGTAAGTGGCGCTCGGTGTTGCACACGGGTAACCTCACAATACCAACTGCTGCATGGTCGATTTTCTGTAGGGCCTACCAATATGCAAAGAACCAAAGTAAGGGCTCGAAGCTGAAAGCCGTCCTCATGGCACGAGTTGTACTGGGAATACCTGAGAGAATGTCCAGGGAAAATGTCACGAAGTTGAAGCCTAAGCAGGGGTGCGACTCGGTAAGATTTCAAGCGCAAACCTTTAATCTGAATTTGATTCATCTTTGTCTTTCAGGTTGAGACTCATGTAGGTAGCGAGCCGACAGAGCTGGTTGTTTACACTGAGAACGCGGCGAGGCCGGCTTATCTCTTGATGCTCAAATAGGGAGTCCAAATGGAATTTGTCTTAGCTAGCTATAACCCGAAGAAATAGAGATTGAGTGCCTTTATGGATGTCATCTAAGAGTGCTTTCTGAGCCCAATACTTTGGTCCCAACCGGTTCGACTAAACACTCTTCAATTTCCATAACCGCATAGATTCTGAAACTGATGCCCCTTTTCCTTTTACCAACCATTTTCAGACCTCCGTTTCGTGAGACTCTAGTACCCTCATTATCGAAGCATCCCAATATCGCCCAATAGTGACATATACGCAATTGCCGATCCATATCATATCGCTTCCTCGCTCTTATCCGATGCCAAACGCATTCCGCACATTACCAAAATATGCGCCAAACACGACAAGTTCATTGGTAGGGTCATGCAGCGAACCCGTCGAAGCTATGTCAGAAAGATGGATTTGTGGAATTCAGTGATATACGATCTGTACCCCGGAATGTGTTCTCTGCAGATACAGCAGTGGCAATTTCCTACCAGGTACGTTCATTGCTACAGCTTCGGACCGCATAATTGCATCGTGGTCTCAGAAACTCATCTAGACTCACCGGCTCAGACGTTGTCGGCGGTACTGTTACCCCGATATGAATCCTACATGGCCACAAAGTTTGAAGCCTCAGCATATGCCAACATCGGGGAAATAATATCGAGCAGACCTAGGCAGAACTACGTAGAAATAAGTTTACCTGTAAAATCTACATTTTCCGCCCAACGCTGGCTTTAACATGCTTGTTATGCAAACTCTTTCTCCTTGACATGTGAGATCATTCCTTGCAATATCAGCCATGCGCGGCAGTGTTTCCAATACTTATCAACTCTGTACAACAATTACGATCACTCCACCGTTTCGGTAGCCTGTCTAACATTTAGTTTCGTGCTTTTATTGATGCGACAAGCCAAAAATAATCATATATGTGTAATAAGTACATGATAGGTGCGAGGCGATATGGAGATGACGAGCAGAGAAGTAGTATGTACAGAAATCTGCAGACCAGGCTGCGGACGGTCCTATTGAAAAGCTCTGGTCAAAGAGGAAGGTACTTCCGAAATGAGGGGGAACTTACCGTAGCTCAGATCGTTCAGCTCCGCCCTCCGTGGGTGCACGTACAGGCCTAAACAAACATTTCATTGGCGTACCAGCGCATATATGCGGTTTGATTACTCACTTGCATGTATTTGGACTCGCCTCTCTCAATCAGCAGTTCCGGATAGCCCAGAGAGCCGTTCTTGAAGCATGTGTATGGTAAAGACACGAATGGCGTGACACGAAGCACAAGTTACAGAAAGTCATGTGCCACTTACCAGTTGGTAGAACACACAAATGTCGCGTGTGGCACGGGGGCTGTCAATAAGTGTAGCATTGTTATGGTTAGAAGAAATGCTGTGAAGAAGGGTATTAGTGAAATCAACGAGATGGTGGTAAGAGGAAGACTTGCGGTCGAGTGTCGCACTCACGAAAGGCTGGACTTTATAGAAGTCTGGCGCGATCGCCACACGAACGAAGAGTCATGACGCGCGATGCAGCACCATGATGACATCAGCGCAACTTGTGTCCTGTTGTCTCGGACTTCACATAATGCTTCATTTACTGTAGTATGCCGTCAGATACGTTTTTGAGTCGCAGAAAATAGTAGTACACACCTGACAGTGTCCCAATATTACATATAGTATCATGCGCCCCTTATCAAGCTGAGGGGGATTAGCTAGATTTAACTAGAAAGAACTTACATGTCCACAGTTGACCGCCATTGCAAAGGTTCTCAACTCTGGCGTTGATTGGGCTACCTATTCAAGTGACGCCCTCAACGGAAAATCTAGATCAAATTAAGCGCGCCAGTTAATACTTGTTCTTTTCATAATTATTTCCCCGATGAACCAGGGTACGGCGCCACCTCAGGCGAGGGCATCTGAATTGAGCATGGGCACCTTCCCCGTTTCCCATTAAACCCTCGTGTGAAGATATGCAATTGCCACCATCGTTCACCCAGGGAGTGGTTGTAATGTATGACGGGCTTCTCAAAGTACGCTATGCATTCCCAGCATGCCGGTACATTGACCCGACCCTTGGTAGTTTCCGTCTTCATTTTGTCCTGCCCATAGAATGTGCTGATCGGCCACACTGTGGTCTGGCCTGAACTTCCCCATGCAGAGATGAGCAATTCATTGTTCAGATGGAATATCCACTTGGACACAATCATCAATAAAGGCCGCAAAACTTGTCCTCAACATCTTTCACAGTAGTACCCAGTGGCATTCTCTTGCCCGAAGCCCGCAATGGCCAATGACCAATGCTTGCAGTGCAGGAAAAACCCCAGGCGCAAAGATCACCAGTTTTGTTCAGACAAATGCACCAAAAATGCCGCAAGGAATGCGCCGTCCTTGCTAAAGGTACCAAAGGGTCATGTCATGTACAACAATAGTGAGCGATTCAGCTTCAGGCAATTTTTTGAGGAGTCACCCTTGCGCCGAATGCTTTCTCCCATGCTTGATCCGTTGTGCTAACATTTCCGCCTCAACAGTCAAAAGGTCGTTCGGTAATAATTGGAAGGATGGGACCCCCAAACCGACTATAACGGCCATATTCCTCATTACATGGTCGAAGAAGACCAGGGATACCTTTGAAAAATATCGGCATGTTTAACTTTGCCTTTTGGACGGAATTGAGATCTGACTTGAGAACGTGTACCACTTCACTAGTGACCATGTAGCCAAGAAACGTAAGCTGAAGACGAAGGAAGTAAAGCGTTTTCGTAGCGAGAAACGTTCATGTCGCCTGGGCGACGGGAAGCAAACCAAACTGTGCAAGAAAAGATCGTGCCATTTGTGCAAAGCCATCCGAAGTTCGTTCAAGACCACTCTCAATTTTAAACGTGGGTTAGTGAAGAAGAAGGCTAAGTAGGGCTCAAAAATGTCGTCTTAACATGAGTTGTTAATGTTGGGAGACAGACGTGGAATACACTTTGGCGGAGGAATATATGTTTCCCCGACTTCCAACAGGTGCCCGTTCTCATTATCAATGCGTCTTTGTCGATTGACCGTAGGCAATAGAGCTTTTGATCATGCGAAGAACATCAATGGAAATCGATCTCCCAAGCTGGCCTTGATGAGCGTGAGGGTTGTTCTTGGCAATATTGAGAAACTGAAGAAGGAGGACCATAATCGTTTGAAGCCAACAAAGACGTACGATTCGGTACGCTTTGCATCCTCAATTACTTGGAAATATCATTACTCAGCTTGATCGCATATAGGTGGAAGGAGATATGGAAGGTTATGAGGCGAGAGGAGTATGAGGGGTGGAAGACGATGATTATTCACGGTGAGTTCTACACTCTATATATATGTGTCTATACTAACGGATGGGAATTAAGGACAATGAACGAGAGGTTGCGACGGCCCTATAACCGGCCATGTACTACGAGTGGCCGTGGCTCTACGGCCCTACGCTACTGGACATGGCCGCGCGCAAACGCGCGGGCCATTCGGTTTGCTATTCCAACACTCCCCCTCAAACCGAGGAGAGTCCCATGGCGGCCGCGAAGTGTTTTGCCTTTGTACTCGGTAGAGCTTTCGTCAGGGCGTCGGCCGTTTGGTCGTTCGTAGGGCAGTAGATAAGATGTATGTGTCCGGCTTCGATCACATACCGAATGAAATGATACCGGATATCAATATGCTTGGTGCGTGCATGGTATTGCCCGTCTTTGGTGAGCGCGATCGCAGACTGGCTGTCGCTGTGCAAGGTCGTTGGTCCTGCGAGTGGGCGATAAACTTCGCCGAGAAGTCGTCGGATCCAGATTGCTTCCTTTGCGGCATGTGTCGCAGCCACGTATTCAGCCTCCGTAGTTGATGTGGTGACTAGCTCCTGTTTCTTGCTTGACCATGAGACAGCGCCGCCGTCGACAAGGAAAACATAGCCTGATATGGCGTGCCTGTGTTCTTGTGACGCTCCATCAGCGTCGACATATCCTTCGAGCCCATTCTGGGTTCCGCCATATGTGAGTGTGAACCTGCGTGTTCCGAGTAGGTAGCGGAAAACCTGCTTGACCGCTTCCCAATGCGCCCAGCCGGGGTTGCTTGAGAACTGCGCCAAAGTCGAGACAGCGAATGCGATATCCGGGCGCGTTCCAACTGCGGCGTACATGAGTGAGCCCACAGCTTCGCGATATGGAATCTTGCGCATGCGGGCAATGTCCGCGGTCGTTTCCGGGCATTGAGTCTTAGAGAGTTTGGTGTTGTGGTCCATGGGGATAGAGGATGGCTTTAGGTCGTCAAAGTTGAAGCGCGATATGATAGAATCGATGTAGGCATGTTGTGAGAGCGATATCGTTCGCGCGTTGAGGTCGCGAGTAACCTTGATGCCGAGTAGCCAGCTGATAGGCCCCAGGTCGGTCATCTTGTACTGCGCACTTATCTTGCTCTTGTAGTTATCGAGTAGTTCTTGAGAGGTGCCGGTAATGAGGCAGTCGTCGACGTGTATGGCCAAGACAACCAGGTTGCTGCCGTTCCGCATATAGAATACGCCGTAGTCGGCCTCTGCACGTCGAAATCCTAAGTCAGCAAGTGTTGCGCAGAGGGTCTCGTACCACTTCCGCCCGCCCTGCTTCAATCCATACAGCGCCTTCTTTAGCTTGAGGACGAATCTCTTCTTGTCTGAGAACTCGTTTTCCGGGGGTTGTTCCATATAGACAATCTCGTCGTCAGGTAGGGTAGAGTTGAGATATGCGCTGTTGAAGTCAAATGATTCTGCGGGCCATCCGTTTCGTGCGGCGATGGCAAGAACGAGTCGGAACGAGGCAAGTTTTGCGACCGGTGCAAAGGTTTCGTAGTAGTCGACTCCGTAGACTTGTGTGAAGCCGCGAGCGACGAGTCGGGCCTTATACTTCTCGATCTCGCCTGCCGAGTTCTTCTTGATGCGCAGGACCCACTTGCAGCCAACAACGTTTGCGCCTGGTGGGCGTTCGACCAGTTCCCAAGTGTTGTTAGCTACAAGGGCGTCGAGTTCGGTTTTGATCGCATCCTGCCATTTTGGCCAGTCGGGACGGTTCTTCGCCTCCGCAAACGTTGGCTCTAGTCCTTCTGCATCTCCTGTTACTGCTGCCATTGCAACATCTTCGATATCCAACTCGATCTCGTCCCAGTCTTCATCGGCCATCGCTGCCATAGCTTCCTCCGATACTTCCTCAATTACTCCCCCTGCATCCTGCAATCCTTTCGGTAATACCTTTGGAATGCGCCCATTTACTGTTCCTTCACCACTCCTCAGTCTCCTCACATACTCCGATGGTTTCCTAATCCGCTGCCCTCTCCCTCCTTCTACTGGTTCGAAGTTGTCGCCTAGAGGGTCTGATGTTGGCTGAATAGCAGGTGAGTCTGCAATGATTGTTGAAGTTGAAGGTGATGGATCGGAGCGCTCGACCTCTTTCCCTTCAGCCACCTCCCCCTCGAGCGGTACGGTGACAGTATCTTCAAAATTAAACTTGACGCTTCGTTCCACTGTGATGGTCCGACGTTCCGGCCAGTAAACTCGGTGCCCGAAGCTTGCTTCTTCAAAGCCGACCCAGCGCCCGACGTCCATGCGACCATCAAGTTTCGTCTTCTCCCGATGGACGCGTACCTTGACTCCCCAGATGGGAACGCCAGCCAGATCTGGTTTTCTGCCGGTCCAGATCTCGTAAGGAGTTGCGCCGTCCAGCGCACGAGTTGGGGAGCGATTGGTAAGGTAGACGGCATGCATTGCAGCCTCTCCCCATAGGAATTTCGGTAAGCCACTGTCATGTAGCATAGCGCGGACCTTAGTGATGATTGTCCGATTCTTCCGCTCCGCCACACCATTGTATTCGGGCGTGTCATGCACAGTAAGTCGTCGCTTAGTCCCTTCTTCGGCGAGAAGTGCATCAAAGTTTCCGCTCATGTACTCGCCTCCTCGATCAGTGTGCAGGACCTTGATGGTGAGTCCCTTTTGTGTTTTGAGCTCGGCGAGATACTCCTTATACTTGCTGAGTGTTTCGTCCTTGTCCCTTATGAGGTAAAGGTGCGTGTACCGGCTATGGTCATCTGTGAATTCAACGTAGTATCGACGACGCTTGATTGTCTCGACAGGTGCCGGTCCCCACAAGTCGGAGTGGACCTCATCTCCAATGGCGGCAGCCCGCTCGCCTTCTCGTTCGCGCCGAATAGCCTTTCGGGTCATTTTCGCATGTTCGCATGATTCACAAACGGTGATCGGAGAAGACTCATCGATAGTGATCCCTGTTACAAGCCCCTTCCGAACAGCCTCCCGCGCCGCCTCCGGCGCAATGTGTCCCAGAATGCGGTGGAGCTGCTCAATTGTGATGGCTTCATTTGCTTTTGCGGCAAATTCCTCAGGTGAGTGGCGAACTCGGTACAGGCCACCAGAGATACTGATTTCACCTAGCAGCTTCTTGTTCGGGCTGAAGATTCGGCAAGTATTGTTCCGGAATATGACTGCTGTTCCTGTTGCAGCAATTCGACCGATCGAGATTAGGGTCATGCCCATTCCAGGTGCATAGAGAACGTCTTTGAGGAGGATCCGACTGGTAGAGTCGCCATTTGGAAGGGTGATGTGCATGTCCCCTTTTCCGATCGCTTGGAATGTACCATTGTCAGCTGCAGCGATGGATCGCGGGGGGATGATTTCGAAGTTGATGAATCGATGGCGGTAAGGTGACATGTGTCGTGTTGCGCCAGAGTCGTAGATCTCCGTTTCGACTTCTCGTTCTACGGTTTCGGAACCTGCAAGGTATACTGCATCAAATGTGGAGGTACGTGCTTCGTTGATGTCATTTGTTGTGTTGATCTCTAGGCTGATCGCGTCCTCCTGGATGGTTGATGGGGTCTTATCCTCGACTTCTTCTGCAACCTCCTCATCAACCGCCAACCATGCCATATCCTCGTCCCTTGCCGCTGCCGCTGCCGCCGTCTCCTTCTTCTTCCCTTTTCCCTTTGGTCCCTGTCCTTCCTTCCCGCCACCTGGTGCCCAGCAATCTGCCTTGAAGTGCCCTTTCTTCTTGCAGTTGAAACACTCCTTGTCCTTCTTCGCCTTTCCCTTCGGCCTCCCTTCGCTTGCTGTCAATGCAGCATCTTGCGCCTCGTCTTTTCGACCTCCCTTGGCATACAAAGCACGGCGGTCATATTCCTCCTCAACGGTCTTCATCAGGTCCTCAGCCGTCAGTGTCCTCCCAAGCACGGCAGACGTAGCGGTGATAGCGGAGGTGTAGGTGTCGTAGGAGGAGGGAAGGGAGCCAAGAACAATGGCATAGAGGTCGTTGTCATCGGGCGGATGTCCCATCGCAGCCAAGTCCTCAGTCATGGTGCGTAGTTTGTCGAAATGTGCGCGTACATCACCGCGCTCACCGCAGCGCTCGTCCTGGAGCCTGCGCCGAAGGTTTACAGAAACAGTCCGCGATTTGTGCTCGAAATCGCCCGCAAGTGCCTGCCATATCTCTGCGGCAGTGCCTTTGTTCCGAATCTTCATAAACAGCGAGTCGGGGATTGTACTCGCCACGAGTTGTTTCATGATCGCTTCGCCGCGTCCCCACGCGGTCATCTCCTCATCGTACGTCTTCATGTCTTCTCTGTACCTCTTCTTCGTCGCCGCGTCGGCACCTTCTTCGGGAGTCGTTGGACTAATCGGTTCGAGTTTTCTCCCGTCCAGGTGGCCCAAGAATCCTCGAGCGTCTGCGGCCCAACGCAACCGGTCCTTGTAGATAACCCAGTTCGCGCCGCCAGCCTCGAGAGTCGGTACTCGCAAGAAGTCCTTGCTGAGATCAGATGAAGACATGGTGAGTGATATGTTGAACTTTTGATAAAGCTGAATAGAACTTGTGCAGTGTTTAGAGCTCGGGGCTCATAACCTATGGAAGGTTATGAGGCGAGAGGAGTATGAGGGGTGGAAGACGATGATTATTCACGGTGAGTTCTACACTCTATATATATGTGTCTATACTAACGGATGGGAATTAAGGACAATGAACGAGAGGTTGCGACGGCCCTATAACCGGCCATGTACTACGAGTGGCCGTGGCTCTACGGCCCTACGCTACTGGACATGGCCGCGCGCAAACGCGCGGGCCATTCGGTTTGCTATTCCAACAGGAGATGGGGGAAATGGTCAGAAAGAGCTGGTAGTATACAATGCAGACGCTGTTCGTCCTGCGTACCTGATCATGGTGAAGTGATACAGGCCAGTAAGCCGCGGATAAATGGAAAGACTCGAGGGATCATCGCGCTTACATCATCTTGCTTCATTCTCCTCATAATTCAATATGGATGCTCTCTTCATCATTCATTTCTATGGTTTTCACCATCATTCGCCTCGTGTTGAGCATCGCCAGCATGGAATTGCCGTACACTGCAAAATAATCAGCTTTCAGGACGCCTCAACGGGTGAAGTTAGGCTTACATTTACCCGCAGCCGAAATCAGACCTCCGAACAGGAGACTCTGCGGATATACGTTAAACTGTTCTGTCTAGTGAGATCGTGTACCGGTACATGAACATCTTTAACACGCACAGTGATAAGGGTGACCATGGAAAGTAGGCTGCATCATAAATCAATGCTGAGAATTATCGCTAGTATTCGGACGGTCGTACACAGTTAATGCTCCGGTGCCAAGCACTAGTTGCATCAAATTGAGTATGACATGTTTTGTTCTGTGGAGGAACGTTTTTGACTTGATTGTCTTGCGAGGGAAAAAAAATGCGCTCACCCGCCGAAGGCAACTTTGCGACCTTGTAAGAGGTAGAAAAGGACTAGAGTCACAGCCAAATCAACAAAGACCATCATTGACCACTCCAAATTTAGAAGGATCTGTGGTTTATGAGCTCTTTATCGCAGAAAGGGTATCCAGTCGCCAAATACTTACAGATGCAGTCCTCGAATCTAGCAGCGAGATCCAAGTGTGATATGTGAACCTGCATACCGAGGCAATACAACGCTGAGACAGGATTGAAAACTGTGACTGGACAAAAGATACGACGAACATTAAGGAGCTGGCATCTGAGGTTATAGTGTTTCCTCCATCTTCAAAAAATCTATGACGCTGAGACAATTCACTCACAGAATCCTAGGGCTATACAGTTATTGCGTATCAAGAACATATGGATTGCACAGTAGCTCACCCATACGACATAATAGAAGAAGACCCTATGACAATTCAGCCAAAGAACGTTATTAATAACACGCAAAAGACTACTGACCATCATCGCCGTCACAGCGCGATTGTTTCCGCTCACTGGCAGTCGTCTGTCATAACCGGAATGAAACAGAATCTCGAGATCTATGCTCACAATGCCAGATGCGATACACATAGAGGCTGGGTAGCCATTATTCAGCCAAGATATACTAAAAGTAAGACCTCTTTGCGCACCTTTGTGTAGTCTCCACTATTACGATCTAGGACGAAAGTGTTATTGATCACGAGCCAAGTACAGTGTTCGAAATACCTCAAGAATCATGCAGAGCTGTATGCCAGTTCAGGTCAGTAGCCTAAGCCAGGTAGCGTTGGTCGCTCACCCCGGCAGTCCTGTGGGATGATGAGCTTCGACAATACCTGTAACAGCAAATCAAAATCACTCGCACCAGATGATTTGATCGAGGTCATTCAACGGATCACCATAATATGATATGAGATAAAAATAAAGGACGTGGATGGCAAAGGCGGTGTGGCAGGTTTCAAGGAGCCTGAATAGAAAACCGGTTCGTTGATCACTATTAGAAAGTAGCGAGCCAACTTACGAAACGAAAGCCACGCAGAGCCTAATGAATTTGCCGTCATGTTCATAAGTCGTCCAGTAATAGAGTATCTGAGCGAGATAAATGCCGTAGAGGCTTGAGAAGGGAGTGGTGATAGTGAGCCTCGAGTGACAAATGTACGGACGTGGTAGGACCCACACGAATGCAAGGCACGTTGTCACCAATAGTGGACCGAGTAGGATTGCGATTGTATCAGCTATTGTGTGCATACTTGTTCTGGAAAAAAACAGGGGTGGGTTGGTTGAGTCTGACTGGCTGTCGCTAGATCATCGAGGTTTAATATACAGCGGCCTCGTCAACGTTTCGAGGTGGAAGACATCAAACCTAGACTTCCATATGTCGACTATTGCATGCTCGGTCAGTACAGCCCTCTGAGTACCGGTTCGCACAACAGAGATGCAAGATTATGGTTGGCAATTATAGCTTTCTGTGTTCTTTAATATATTAATTCGTTATCCTCGCGAATGGATGCGCATGTGTTCGGTTTGTAGTTGCGGTCGATTGGTATCCATGAGCCTGTTCCACCACTAAGATGGGAGTGACAACGGAAAGCTTATCCAGCGCACGGCGACAGTGGCTACTGGGAAGCCCTGTAAACATCATACCATCAATCGGCACTGGATACTCTATGACTACGGCGGACTTCGTGGAAGGGAAGGCACTCACCACACCACGAAACATAAATCCAACAAGGCGATCTTGGGGGGACCTAGTCTTGGGTCCTCCACTGCGTGGTATGTATGCTCGCAATTTATAGACGTTTCGTCACACGTAGAGTGTAGCGGTGGTATATATAACATGGATGACAGATGAAAACATCATGCAGATTGCATACACACCGCGCCGACTTCTCACCATATTCAACTAGCCGACATTCATTGCGTGAGATCCTTTCTGAATGTTCATCAATTTAGGCAGCGGAGCAGATGTAAGTAGTGGGGCAAACCGCATTTTCAGACTCTGTGTGTGGCTTCTCCGTGGCAATATGGCTCATGACGTGCTTTGGTTAAAATCTTTGGTTAGTAGTGGGAATAAGAAGTGAGACAGATGCTCACCGGGGTAGTGACTGTGGCATTGGTCGATACGGCCGAGGCCCATCGCATTTGAGAAAGCTCAACTTGAATGTTCTCTTCGTCATTCCGTTCTGTGTTTCTCATCATCATGCGCCTCGTGTTTAGCATGGCAAGCATGGAGTTGCCGTACACTACAAAATGTTCAACTCGAGAACATCTTGTGAGTTAAATCACTCTCACATTTCCCCGACGCCGAGATCAAACCTCCAAAGAGAAGGCTATGCGGATATGCATTGAACTATGAATTGAGTCGGTGAGATGGTGCGCCAGTACATGTGCGCATTAGAGACGTACAGTGATAAGGGTAGCCGTAGAAAGTAGGCTACACCATAAATCAGTATCTGAGAACCCTCGCCGAATACGAGACCTACAAGGTAAGAGCTCCGGAACTGAGCAATAACTGCATCAAATTGAATATGATGTATCTTGTTCTGTCAAAGAGGCTTTGTGGGTTGAACGCTGCTTAATGTAAACGAAACGTGCTTACCCGCCAAAAGCATCCTTCTGACCTTGAAAGAGATAAAAAAGGAGCCCTAGGGTCATGGATAGGTCAACGAATACCGTGACCGACCATTCAAAATTTAGGAGGATCTACGACCGGTGAGCTCATTACTCGGGCATGGTATGCTCCCAATACTCACGGAGTCAGTCCTTGAATCTAGTAGCGAGATCCAAGTGTGACGTGTGAACCTGTATACATAAGATGGTATTTAGAGGAGAGTGTAAACCGTCAATGGAAAAAGAAAGACGACGCACATCAGGGAGCTGGCATCTGGGGATCGAAGCATTTCATCAATCTTCACGGAGGACAAGATCTTTCAAGTATTTGCTCACAGAATCCTAAGGCTATGGGTACTTGTCATTGTGTGTAAAAAAGATGATGGCAGCACATTAGCTTAGCTCACCCATGCGACATATCAGAAGAAGGCCCTGCTTAAAATTAACCAACGAACGTGAACACGCAAGACAGCACTGACCATCATTGCCGTCACAATTTGATTCTTTCCGCTCACTGTATCGAACGTCATTTCGTTAGAAATGGAACGGAGCGGAATATTAAAATCGATACTCCCGATGCCAGATGCGATACACATAGAGACTGCATAGTAAACTCAGTCGGCATGTACTCAAAGAGACACGCCTCGGGCGCACCTTTGTGTAGTTTCCACGATTACGATCTAAGATGATAAGCATCGTTAATTATGAACTGAGGACAGCATTCGACATACCTCAAGCATCATGCAGAGCTGCATGTCCGGTCGGGTTATTAGCGGCGTAATGAAAGCTGGATAGCATTAGCCGAATCTAAGCTTACCGCAGCACTCCTGTAAGCGGATGAGCCTCACAATATATCATAGTGAACCTCTCATACCAAACGATTTGTTCGAGGCCGTTCACAAAATCGCCATAGACAGAGATGAGGTAGTAATAGAGCACGTGAATGCCAAGGGCGGTATGGCAGGTTTCAAAGAGCCTGAACGACATCCATTGGGCTTGTCGGTGGCTGTGAATGGGAATTGCGAAGTGGCCAGGGAACTCACGAAACGAATGCCACGCAAAGCCTGATAAATTTCCCATCGTGTTCATAAGTCGTCCAGTAATAGAGTACCTGAGCTAGAAAAATGCCGTAGAGGCTTGGAGGTGTTGACAGTGAGCCTCTGATGGTGTATTTACGGAAGTGGGACCCACATAAAGGCAAGGCACGTTGTTACCAGTAATGGACCTAGCAATACTGCAATTATGTCAGCTAGTGCGCTCATACCTCTGACACGGAAAGCGGGGGTTAGTCTCTTTGTTCTGACTGGTTATCGTTATCGTAAGGCCACCAGGTCGCATAATATAGGAGACAGTAAGGCAAACTTCCATGTTTCGAGATCACTGCGAGCATCGATTTCCGATTTCCGTAATATTGGCGACCGCGTGGCTAGTCGGTAGAGCCATTCGAAAACCAGTTCGCATGATCGAACGAAATGTCTTTGCTGTATCGAAATGCAGGTTTACACTCGGCAAACAGAGCACGTTATGTCCTTGAAAAGATTAATTCATCATCGTCGTGACTCGTACGTTGGACTCGAAGGGTGCAACATAATTAGTATGCATGAGCGTGTCTCACCGCCTTTTCCATCTAAAACTTCTCCTTCTCCGGTAGTCCATCTACCGATTCGGCCGAATCTCCCTTTGCGCCGTGGCCCTCGTCCACATTCGCCACGGGTCCCGTAAACCAATGCACGCCGCCGTACACTGGGAAGTAGTAGTACGTGACGCACAGTAGGAGCCATCCGCCAAGGACGACAATCGTGTAGTTCATCGTCGGACCGTCGGGCGCAGGCGTAGTTGGGAAGATGAGGATGACAATCGAGAAGGTCATCCAGAGCACAGCCACAACGGCCACAGGAAAGCCCTGTAAAACCATACCATCGATCAGCACGGATGGCTCCCCGGTTGCTGCGAATTCATATGAAAGTAAAGCACTCACGAATTTACCCAAACTAAACGGCCCCGGAATCCACTCCGTGCCGCCGTAGAAACGACACACGATCGGAATGCTATACGCAATGTACTGGCCTGTAACCACCAGACTGAATATCGCCCCAATCGCTGCAGGCCCCGCAAATGCGAGTAATCCGAGTAGGAGGGAGACAAACGCAGCAAACCAGACGCAGTTGACGGGTGTTTGAGTGTGCTTGTTCATGCGGTACAGGTACCGCGAGAAGGGCAGACCACCATCGCGGGAGAAGGCAAAGATCTGGCGAGAGCATGCCGTCATCTGAAATGTGGCATATAAGCGAACGATTCAAGGGATATTGTAGAACGCATTACCATGCTGTTGCCCATCAGGAATCTGGAAACATTGAGAATTTCCGTCTCACGAAACGGTACAGTCAACGTACTGAATGAACACAACAATGGACCATATGACCAGTGTACCGCGCTGTCCGAAGCTGTTGAAGAAAATCTGGGCAGAATATCATCGGTACTCCTTCGTAACAGATACGTGGGTAAACACTTACGGTGGCCATCGGTTGCCCGATTGGACTAGACAGGATGCCTTCGATGTCATTACCCATGCAGAAGGCGAGGGAAACGTTGATAGCTAGACGTCGTGGAGTCAACGGCTACACGTATATAAGAGATCGAAGCACTGGGACGTACCCCATCCAAGAATACCAGCAATAGCGCAAGCTCCCATTGTCGCCCAAGGGACCGCCACACTGGCGTTTGTTGCCTCTTCACTGATATGCACAGAGGAGTCGAATGCACCTATACTCTAGCCATTAGACCTCGAGGTCAATCCGAGAATACAGTCCCCTTACCAATTGTCCAGAGAGGTGCGAGGAAACTGAGGATAAAGGCAAAGCCATTCGGCCATCCATACACTACGCACACGAATTTTGATGAGTTTGTATACTTCTAACTGTAGGATATGACGCACAGTTCTCGAAACCTCCGAAAGCATAGCTCGCAGGGTTCTTGAACTCTTTCGGGGTGGCAACGGGTACGGCAATGATGATGGCCAAACAGAGTCTGTCAAAAAGAAGAGTAAATCACCGCATCGTCAGCCGACTTTCGTCCAACCAAGAAGGCGAGGTCTCACAATGCGTTCAAGACCATGTATACTCCTTGCAACCTCGCAAGTATCCTTGTAGCCATAGAAGAGAGGCAAGCGTGACAGATCAACAAAGCGACAAACACGCCGCTTTACCGGCTTGTAAGTTTCAAGACGGGCACGACATACACCTGAACGGACTCACAATGTTTGTGACGTCGTGGGCACGAACGTCATATTCGACCCAATGCTGACTGCGGCCATCAGCTGAACTGCACATCCCCAATCCACCGACGCCACACTAGCCAAGTTGCCCATGGTGTTGGAATCTGCATTTCCATCTACTCAGCCTTCGTTCGCGTCCCTTCATTGCACAGAACTCACATGCACAGATCCATGCCAGAAGGTTCCGCCACTTCGGAGGTCCGAACTTATGCGACCAGTAGTACAGGCCACCAGAGGTTGGTGCCGCCGACCCGAGCTCCGCCAGCGCCATCGTAACAAACATCAGGAAAACTGCGCATACAGCCCACTAGAACCGTGTTCAGTGTTCATCAATACATGACGTTAAGTGATGGGCACATACACCCCAAACCAGCGCAACAGCACCTCCATTGGGCAATGCGTACACTAGCACCGAGCTGAAAGAGTATTCAATCAATGTGAGATCGCAGCCCTGCGATATCACAAACTGAAGAACTCACGCAATGGAAGGGAAGATGCCAATGATGCTGAACGAGATGCTGAACACTTCCAGAGGGGTGAACGCACGCTTGAACTCCTGCTTGTAGCCCAGGCGTGCTAGCTTCGCCTCGTCGCTGTACTGGGACATTGTTCTAGCTGTGATATTCGACAGACGGAGACGAGGGTCGTCGAGTTCGGCTAGAGCAGAACAATTTTTAGTCCGTAGAGTATAAGAAGCTTCTCCGAGAGGACAGGCTCGATGCGATCCAGGGACAAGCCTGGAGAGCGGCGCACGGCATCCTGAACCGCCTGGAGGGTCGGTCGTCAGGTTCTCAGGGTCAAATGATTTCCCTCACATCATACAGAAATATAGGGCGAGTGATGTGCTGTATTGACTCCGAAAAAGGATTTCTAGGCCTGGGGGAACGGTGACGCTCTGATGTTTCGACAGAAAAGGCTACTCACCGGCTCGGCCAAAGTGCGGCCGCTAGCAGAGCCAAGTAAGGACAGCAAGTTCACATTCCACCCTAGTCGGATCACGTCCACGAGACAGCGGGTCACGTAACATATCGCTATCAGACGCCATTCATGCAGTCACTCTGACGCTCGAACATCGGTTTTGCCTCAGATTTCACGGTTCCGATAGCGTGAATAACTGTCTAATGTTGCAAACGTGTATGACGAACGAGCGGTAGTACCGAGCAGAATAAATAAAGGATAGTAAGCAGTTTGGCGGCCGGAGGCAGCCTTATAGCGAATAGTCGTAAGGACAGGAGAAGTGAATGACATGATCACAGCACGTACCATTGCTAAAATCCTCTAGCTTCCGAATAATTGTGGCCCTCGCCATCGTCTACGCGATAGCAGGTAGTTAGCTCCTCCCAGCGCGTTTGACCGCCTTCAGACTGGTCTTGCAACGTTCCGAGAGCGATAGTGTCTGCGCGTTCACCGGGCGCGGACTGGAAGTGCATCGACGTGAAGGTGTTGAAATCTTCCAGTTCTGAGCGCGCCATGTAATACCTCTCGCGAACGGAGATGAGAAGTCGGTTGGCAAGGACGGATGATATGGTAAATGCGAATCCCGTGCCAAATTCGTCCAGGGTGAGCTACAGTCCATGTCAGAATCCGCCAAAACCGCGAGATCACGGCACGTACAATATTCAGGAACCAAAAAATCATGTTCATGCCGTACACAAGAAAGATACTACGGGTCATCAATTAGCACGTTGACCTCGGGGCCGAAGGCAGAAGGAAACAAACTCACACAAGATAATAGAAGATAGAGTCGCGCGTTAGCACGCCCATAAGGCCGCCGCCGAGACCCGATTGGTGGGTTTGCCAACCCTTGTACACACTCAGGCCAAGCAGAATACTTTCAATGATGAGGATGGACATCCAGTAATAGGTGATCCAATGGCCGTGAGGGGGATCTCCGTCGGCACAGAGAAAAAGTCCGGGCGACGGATTGTTCGTGCCTGTAACGTAGAGGTCAGCGGCGGACTATTTCTGGCGCAGATTCGAGCTAGACATACCAACGAGATCAGGATTTTGTATGCCGAACAGGATTCCGAAAACGATTGCCTCCATGACGGCTAAACAGAGACATACGCCCAACATAAGTCTGGTACTGCCGTACATGGCGTAGATCCGAAGTTCTAGTATTACTACGCAGCATGACCGTCAGATGACTCATAGCTGACAGAGGCAGCGGCTCACAATGTGTGGTTATTACTTGGAACGCTGCACCGGTATTTTGCCAGTGGAAAAATCTTGTACCTGTTGCGGGACAGCCTCATTAGATAAATCGTACGCAAGGGAAAATACCAGACTTACAACTATGAGGAAGGTCCACGGTGAGGTCAGTGATAACATCGATTAGAAACAGAACTCACGCCTAGATGCTGTATGGTTAACGATCGTGACACGCAAGCCAGTGTGAGAGCAGAACTTACGTCCAGGGTTGGGTTCGCATCCAAAAACGCTATCGCGGACAACGCTCGAGACTCATTTTGCACAAGAGGAAAGAGGCACACTCACCGAAGGCATTGCTTCTGCACAGCCGGACACAGTACGAGATGAGATAGCGGTCGCACGATATGCTGGATACGGTGCTTACACATTGAAAGCTAAACTATAATACCGGCTCTGAAAACGAAGGGTCAGGTCGTGGAGGTTCTCAGTCTGAATAGGCGGGAGCACGTACCCATAAAAATAGACATTTTCCAAAGGTCCAGCGCTTTTTCTACGCCCAATCAGTCAACACGAGGTGACAATGCGGAGAGGTGTCTTACCCAGAAGAGTTCCACCTCGTTTGATATTTGGAGAACTACGATGGCGAGCAGATGAGCGTATGAAATTATCCCAAGAGGTGTGACTACCCACGATACTCATAAGTAATGAAGCAAGCGGTAGCAACTGGGTCATAAGATATAAGTCAGTGAACAAGAAGCGAGAACGAGACACACGCACGATATGCATTACGCTCCAGTCGTGCATTATGAAACGCCCCAGTATCCAACTCCATCCCAGCGTCGCTGGCCGAGCGCGGCCCAAGCCCCGATTGGTTTGCTATGAGTGCTTGTAGAAGAGCCAGAACATTTCCTTCAACGCCTGCCAACATGCACTTTCGCTGCCGAGTGGCAGCGCTAGATGGTCGGAAACACAATCACTAGGTCCTCACGGCCAACGAACGCAGCGTAAACCGCCCGACGACGAGCAGCTTGTCTAGGGAGTCGGTGTCTCCGTGGTCGAGGATGGAAGTATAGTTATACTTCCGCTGGACGTCAATGCGTCCCCTACTAATGCGATCTCAGTTGGCGATGGCGATCACCGTACTGAATTGTTGGCTAGCGCAAGGAGTTACAATATTTGCGGGACTGCTCTAGAAACTAAGTGGCGTCACTCTCTAACAAGCCATCTCCGACACGAAAATTTGCGCCGGCACACGACCGTAATACAAAAAGAATATTCTAATGCGGCCTTGACCCTGAAGAGGACCTTTTAATCTGACTGCACATGAAGAGCATGAGACAGAAATCCGGGCAAGCGACCGCGACGGAGTCCATTGATTGACACGCATCTGATTTGGAATTAGTGCGGGGACTGGCGAATAGGGAACGCTGGCGGTATCTGCAGCACAGTGCTGTATCTCTTTAGCCCAACTGCGCTGATTCGACGATAAATAGTCGTCTCGAGAAATCAGCAACCGGTGAGTTCGTTTTGCACGGCCGAACGCTATCATCGTTATGTCAATATTCACACGTGTACTATCAGTTAGATCCCTGCGCTGTTGTAAGCTTGCGGCCTTGTTGTTACCCAAAACCCCCCTCCTGGGCCTACATTGCGCCTACAGAGAGACACTGCACCGCTTACCTGACTACCGCACGTTAGATAAACTATGTCCGACCACAAGTACGGCGTCGCCTACACTCCCGCGTTGGTTGAACGAGAAACTCTCGGAAACCTCCAGGACGACAAGTATCTTGACTCGCTTGGAGTTAAATACATTCGCATCACCTGGTCGGACTACATCAACAACACCAGATACAGGGTCGTCCCTCGCAAATACTTTGCGAGACTCCTGCGCTCCTCTCGGCCTGGTGTGTCCATCACGAAGGCCTCCCTCGGGATTGTATTCCTCGCGTTGGCGCCAGGCTTCACGGGTGTCGGGGAATACCACTACGTGCTCGATCTGAGCTCCTTCCGTCTCGCACCGTACGCGCCTGGTCATGCGAGCATCTTTGGCTTTTTCCAGGAGAAAACACCCACGCCCGAGCACGGCTTAACAGTCCCACTCTGTCCTCGATGGCTACTGAACAGCGTCGTCGAAAAGGCATCTGCAGGTGCCGGTGTCACGTACCTCGTCGGATTCGAGTCAGAATTCATCTTGCTCAGCCAGACGACTCCTGCTATCGTGCCCGTGAACTGGGCTGACTGGTCGACCTCCGCCAAGTTGCCCTCTGGGACGGTAGAAAGTAAAGTGATGGAAGAGATCGCAGATGCCCTCGAAGATGCGGGTATCGAGCTGCAAATGTACCACGCTGAAGCGGCCCCGGGACAAGTTCGTCTCTTTTGCGGTCTCACGAACAACGATGCTGATCTACATTTAGTACGAAGTCGTGACAGGCCCCTTACCGCCTATGGAAGCGGCCGACGCATTGATCCAAACTCGCGAGACCATCTACAACATTGCGAGCAAACACGGCCTTCGGGCCACGTTCGCCCCGAGGTTGTACACGACAAGTAGTATGTCACTTCTTCCTGGGCATCTTACACAGTGACTAACATCACATCAGCTGGAAGTGGCATGCACACAAACATCTCGGTCCACAACACATCCTCCCCGGCACCGCTGCGCGACACGGACGCATCCTTTGGACCAACGATGACATCCAGCGAGCGGTCGTTCCTGCAGGGCGTACTCGCACACGTCCCCGCACTGTGTGCATTCACGCTGCCCACCAAATACTCGTACGCCCGCGTAGGCGACGGTGTCTGGTCTGGAGGCACCTACGCCTCGTGGGGAACCGAGAACCGCGAGGCCACCGTCCGGCTGTCTGGCTCTCCTGGTCAGCACCGTTTCGAGTGTCGCTTCGTCGACGCCACCGCGAATCCACACCTTGTCCTCGCAGGGCTGCTCGGCGCTGGGACTAGCACGCTCCTGGACGGCACGCCGCTGCAGTCAGGCGACTGCGCGAGACCTGTGGCGCAGATGGACGATAACGAGAAGGCGGAGAAGGGAGTTCAGAATACGGGCAGAGTGCCTTTATCGCTCAAACAGGCCCGGGAGAACCTTGATAAGGACCAGGAGCTTCGAGCAGTGCTTGGACACCATTTCGTCTCGACGTATCTGAGCGTCAACGCGGTATGTACTTTCAGTCATTGGCGGCGATTTTTATTGATTCCCTGGGATTAGACTCTTGAGGAACTATTGGTCGCGGACACTGAAGAGGAGACGGTAACAAAATTGGTCAATTTTTATTAGGCAGTCTGATATCGGGAACCAAATGTGATTTTGTACTCTTAGAATGTGATATACAGAAATCGCGAGCGTCATGAAGTATGTTTTTGATCCCCATCAAGGCCAGCTAGCGAGCTCGACGACGGTCGCGTCTGTACGGATTGATAGAGAATGGGTGGAAACTTGCTGTCCCTTCTTCGAGGCCTCACTACTCAGAATGAATCTTGACAACGTAACAAACGTCAGGGGCCAGAGCATACTGTGGAGAACGCCGTTAGTTATATTGGCAGTATGCTGCTATCGCTGCAACCTACAACATAGCCGTCCAAAATTCGTTCAGCTGTGTAAATGTGGTCATATAAATAAAGCTTAAATGCACGAAGAGCTGATCCATACCGATAGCTTGACTATGCAAATTAATCCGACATATCGCAGCGCTGGATGCTTTACATTAGTCTTCGCCCAACGCTATAATTCGTGGCACACTCGCCAAAAATCGTCTGGAATTTTGTCAGAAGATGTTGGAAAGCAGTGAGTTGAGCTTATATAGCGTACCATAAAATACAGCGCGCCGTCACTGCTGAGGTACGATGGAATATCCGCGTTACGGCGACGCGGTCGATGGAATGTGTTGAGAACACCCAATACCACTGTGAACGTGTCGAATACCACCTGTAGGGGGCATCCATCAGCTCTTTCACATCCAACCGGAAGAGCTGTTAGTTATCTACCACACATATCCATGCCGCAGTCAGCTTCATCGGCTTCTTTGCGAGAGCACACGTTGCGAGGGGAGAAAAGTAAATAGAATCCGCTGAAAACATATAAGTGGGCTGAACACTGGAGACTAGGGTATTCTTCATACCGACAGCATCTTTCATTCCAATCACACTCAAGATTAACGCGGGAATATGTGTGAGGATTAGGCCTGCTATAATTGCGCGGAGGATTATTCTGCGGCCTTCCCATGCTTCCAGGTGGTGCACGACAAGATATACTGGGCAGAACATTAGATTAGTGCCCACCGTGGACCGCCGATGAGCGCACGTACCGTTTGTCCCTATCAATGCTGACATCGTGAGGAAAGCAACCACAAGTGGGGAAAAGATTTCGCAACTGGGAATATGGGTAAGTTGGGAAGCACAGTCGTAGACAGTTCACGCACGCCTAAAGTCGGGCTCAGGAATGTCCGGGCACTCTGACGTTATATCAACTCACGACGTTACTCAACGCGGTTTCTGAGGTTGATGGTAAGAATACAAGTACTGCATGCGAGACTTCGTCAGCATGGAGCAAAGGAGTGCGCAAAGGCATAAACGACTCACTAGTATTGACATACAACATTCCAAGAATAAGCCCATAGCGGCTCAGACAAAAGACCATCATGGTCAAGGAGAAGCTTGGTCGTTTCCACATGACTCTGACTTCACGGTCAAGGATGAGTGTATAGTCCCATAATGTGACAACCAGGCCTGATACTGGGATGTTCGTCAGCACAGGCAGCATGGATGTATTCTGAACCCATGTCGCTTACTTGTAATGTACCTCGTTAGAATCACATCATGGGCAGCAGAGATCAAGGCCGGTGAAGCGTCCATTGAGGTCCTAAAAGAGGGAGAACACAGATCGCAGGTGTACTGTCTCCCTTTATAAATACGACACCGAGCTTTGTGACTGTCAGGTACCGCTCGTAGTGCTGTTCCCAGATCGACAATGCGTTAGTACAAAGGGCGAACGATCAATCATATTCGATGCAGCTAGTAGCAATACAGTAGGAGGTGAGAGTGTGTCCACGTTGCATTATTGGACCCAATGTGACAGCAATTCGACATGCAAGGTAGCAACAAGGATCTCTCCGTTACAGTTGCGTATCGGTCCGTCGTACAACCCCAAGGCACTGAGTACACAAGGTGATGTATGATGAATGAGCGCCGTGGCACTACCGCAACTTCCAGGTTTTAGAATGTCCCTCTATCATGATTAACTTCTAGGGGTGAACGGGTGTGCTGTGATCATGATATCAGGGCCACCGCTGACATGAGACGTACAGGTACTGTGTTGTCATCTAACCGTCAAGATTCTTCTGTGAAGCATGCTGACTCGGATTGGAACTGGTCATAACAGCGCAGTTGTTGATCAGGAAGCTGATAGGAGTGGGAATATTGCAGCACTCACCCACGGCTCATCGCTTCCCAGCGCGTACTTCTTTGGTGGCCGCTCCCAGCACGCCACACTAGCGAGATGGCTTTCATCTCGGAGCGGAAAGGCGATGCCCAATTCAAAATTAGTGATCTGGGGTAGTAAGAGAGTCAGATGACACATAACTCAGTACTGGTATCAATCACTCACATTCAACGCAGGGTTGAAGTCTGAGCCAGATAGTGTTCCCCAGGCGGAAGATGTGAAGTTATGCGAGCCTACATACGCCCAACCAATACAGTTATCGCTAGTTGCAGCGCCGTCCTGTTCTGACTTCGCCTTGCCGGGGACCTTGGCGGCCAGTCCGGACAGACGGAAGGTACCAATCACCATCTGTTCTTCATCATCGTCATCATGATACTTAGATGGGATGGAGGAGTGATCATACCTTAGAATGCATGAGCACACGCCCACGCTTGCTTCTTGAATCGTAGAATAGCTCGCGAGGAAACTTTGCGGCCTCCCATTGATTCCGCCGACAGAACATTGTCCCGCCACCCTATACAATGAACTCAATTGACATGAAATTCTACTTGACGTGCTAGTACGTACATTTTCACCAAGAACGCTCTGTTGAACTGTTCGCTTTGTTGGAAACAGGATCTTGATCGGAGGGTAAGGCAGTTTGGCACGTTGCGTTCTCGGTTTGGCAAGCCATTTCTCAGCTGACTCTCCTCGCGCAGAGACATAAAACTCATTTGTCCATTGTGTGCTATATGCGGCGATGGAGGACCCCTGATGCAAACCGTCACCGAGTCGTCCAACACCCTGTGTAGCGTAGCTGCCTTACCTGACACTCAAGAATAAGTTCCTTGCCTTGAGGAGTTTCGACGTTCATGTCGCGGATCGCTTTCATGAGGGCAGTGTGCCCATTCCTAATAACCTGTGATCCTGATAATGAGTATTGTGTCCTGCCTCGGGAAGGAGGAGATAAAACGAACCGAAGGCCAGCCTTCGTGCTTCCCAGCGAGTGAAGGTATCAGCTTCACGGTAACCCTGGAGAAATCCCATTTCTCACGCAGTTCTTCAAGACGGCGCAGCGGTAGATCATGCTGCATCTATGTGAGAGCAGGCAACTATTGAGACTCTCGAACGCACCCCATTCCGCATCAAAGTGATCAGGGCTGGTGCGACGTTCACGCTCCTCAGCACACGGGTCATAGCTGACGCGAAGTCTTCAGCTCTGGGATCGTGCGCGAGTGGATTGACACGAGCCGGGACATCTTGCACCCAGACAGACTGCGGAATGCGGTCAAAAGGGGTGCGAAGGTAGAGGAGGATCGGTCTCACATTCTCGATGTCTCTCCAATCATGTTCAATCAAATTCGCTGTCGAGATGACTACTCGTAGGCGACCTGTTTTATAGAATATCTGTAGGGCGCGTCAATACTAAGGATGGAGGAGCGGACAAATAACATACCAACATAAACTGAACGCTGCTATATTAGCTATGTATTCTTCTATTTGAAGAAACGCAGAAGTGCTTGCCTTCATGTGCATACATCCGAAACCTCCTCGTAGAAACGGCGTAGTCTTTATCCATTCCGGCAGAACCTCCTTGATAGTTTCCTCGCCTTGTACGCCTCAGATAGGAATGCAGTACATACGTTCAATAGCTTACCACGCTGATCTTGAGTAACAACGATAACAGGCGTCTTGGGGTCGAAGAATGTGTACATCCATGGAAAATTAATCACGTAGGCCGAAATGATTGCAAAAGCAACCTCGCTCTTCTGCCAGCACTGTCAGCCTTCATGCTTCGCTGAATCATAGAAAGCACTCACCGGAGAGAGAATCTCACTCAGTCTAAACAGAGGACGCGTATCCTTCATGGGCTCAACATGCTTGTTAGCAGTTTGCCGTAACTCTCCATCGTAAAAAAGCGCGTCACCAGCGGGATGAGGTCGTGCGCTGGTCGATGCTTCGCTACAATAGGATGTGTTGGTGCGCGCGGACGGTATGGAAGAAGAAACTCGTTGCCTCTTCGTTTGACGGACTGACAGGTCTTCAATGTCCATATCATCAACCAGCTCATCTTTCGGAATGACGTTGTTGGTGACTTCAAAGTCTGGACGCTGCCTCTTTTGTCGTGCGAGTCTTTCGCGTTCTAAAGCTGCTCGGTCTGTAAGGAATACGCTTGAAGGAGGTGGTACGGTCGTGGCATATGCTCGAGCCGAATCAGAGCTCCCCGAGGCAGGAGGCGTTGAGGCGGGCGACGGGGCTGAGGCCTTTGATTCTGCCATTGCACGCTGAAGCTGTGCTTGGTATTCTGGATCGTCATCGTCGTCATCAATTTCTATTACTTCAGCTACTTCAGCCTTTACAAGGGCCGCAGCCTGTCCTGAAGCACTGTCAGCAGCCGATTCTTGAAGACTTAGTGCAATGGCTCTGGATAAATATCAATGAGTATCGCCGTCTAGCCACGGTCATGGTTTAAGTGTCTTCACCTTTGGATTTCGTCATCATCGAACCCGTCCATTTGGCGAAATGCGTAGGCACACGGTTTGTCCAAAAGCTTACTGTATATTGACTTGCAACCCGACGGTGGCTTGTGAATGAAAGTCAGGTGCAAGCGTGAAAGCCGTTAGCGCGTGACCGCGATGCAAGAGTTCTTGAATCACGTGACTGGAACATCCGTTCAGTGGCCTTGCAGGGCCTCACGATCTCACATGAGTACATACCCAATGCAGGGCTAATTATCCAGCATATGGAGCCAATGCTGAGCGTACTATCGTCATGGTACCATTCCAGCTGCTGTGCTAGCGGACCTGCGACGCGCGTTTGGAGAAAATGCGGGGAGGTAGTGCGCATAGTGAGTAGTCTCACAAACAGTGACATCCGATTCATTTTAGAAGACGACTGACAAGTATTCTTTCAAGCGATATCCTTTCAGTGGCGAAGAGAACAAAGCAATGTGATCAGATGTACATCAGTGGCTGGAAGCTATGCACTGGAAGCATCAACGTTCAACTACTGTATGTGAACACGCATAATGGAGGTCGGTGTAGCGGGTATGGGGCCTCACACTGAGGACATCCGCGGGGAGTACCTCATACACGTGTTTTGCGCACGGTATGATGGTTTCTCCTCACTGCACAGACGCTTTCTCTTGCGATACAGGTGCGTTTTTTCTTGCACTACGACCAGGTCTGCAGGATACGACGGACAGGCTGTGTATCTGTAATGAGAATACCCAGTTGATCCAGACGATGGGTTCTACGTTCACACCATCTGCGTGGGGTTAATTTGTTGACGTTCACGCTGCGAAGGCGCGAGATAGACTTCTGTCCTGCATAGACTCACGATTATCCAGGATGTCCGCAGCCCAATAACTCCGAATCTGTCAAATGTGGCACAGAGATCATCTCCTGTGATTGCAGTCTTATGCATGATATTTTGCGATCCAGTTCGGTCAAGAAGATACCTGCTTCAGTCTGACCAGATCTCAAAATGGAAACAGTGTTACGCGTCCCTCGCAAGTGCGTGGATTGTTGCTGAAAAAGGATATTCAGAGTATGTGAGTGGTCGCCAAGCCTGCTGATCGTGCAACAACAAAGATACATAGGATGCAGATATATAGAATGCGCACGCCCGAGCCACACAACTCGCAGGATGGATTTCCCCTTGTCCTCTACCCTTTGGTCTGCTAAGCATGATGTGGTCCTGACCAGATACTGTGCAGGTAAGTGCAGACAAACATTGCTACAAGTTTACTCGTAGCTAACAGCAACTTTACAGTAATCAGCCTGGTCTGTACTGTCTGGGAATACTTGATCACGATCGACCAAGAGATTACTTTGATATGGACAGGCCGCCCCTTCTTCTCGATAGCGCGATTGATGTTTCGTTTTAGTCGGTACGGGCTCATATGCAGTCTCATATACGCCAACACCGGTACGTATTGGCTGACTTTGGGAACAACGGTCGCGGTTACCGAATCATAACGCAGTTTTTGTGTTCCTGCGACCACCGGTGATAAATGAGCTGGTGAGTCATCTGAATCCTATTTCGTAGCCCCCATCTCATTTCGGCAGGTGTATGTTATCTCAACTTGACTATTCCGGAGAAGTAACCCAGCAAATTTATAGATGCAAGAGTGTCACAGCCGTTTTGATTTTTTGCATCATGACGTCCGCTGTAGGAACAAACAGTGCGTAGACCCACCCGCATCATTCCTGGTACTTACAAGCCGTTCAGCGTACCTGATCACGCGGCATCTTCGGTCGTGGGACGGACGTAAAGATGTATTCTATATAGTTTTGAGCTCGTTAATCATCACACACGTCCCTGCCTTCGTCCTCGCACTGATTGGTATAAAGGACACGTATCGTACGTCTTTCATCCCACGCCCGTAATTCCCAACCAATTGTATTATAGATCGAACTACCTACGTATCTGTGCTGGGGGCGTGTACAACCGTTGGGAAGAGCCCAACCCTCGTCCCGGCATGGGCATGCCTGGTGTGTGGACCTCTAGTTTTCAGCTTGACACAAGCTTATTCACAACCCCAGGTGTCCTTCGATACACTCACCGTTATTCTCTCTATCGTCAATGCATTGGATCGTCCTCGCCGCAGTAATGCAGATATCATGGTGTATCTTCGAGATGACGGCGCACCTTTCTTTTTGGTAAGCTGCCATGACACTATTTCCTCTGCCAGGAGTTAAACTGTTCACAGCTTGTGTTCGGTCCGTATTATCCCATTTGCTTACCTGTACAACTCACGCCATCTCACCCTCTCAATGCTCTCAACTTCAGCATTCCGATACATCGGATTGATATTCCTAATCAAACAACCGGTATGCATCGATAGTCGTGGCACTCGCCTCGCATGATCTCATCAATATCTGCAGGCAACTCGGTATTACCTCACAGTATTGTAAGTCACGAAAGTGCCGTCGTTTATGTTCCCACAATAACATTGTTCGCACAGCTTAGCATGGCCTTTGACATTGATGACGCTATGTCGATTCATCATGAGCAACGAGGCTCGAAAGAAAAGGCAGGTGCGCTCGAGGAGAGGCTACGAACTGGCTGAGTGGCATTGATGTGCCTCGTGCGTGTACAATTTTGGCTGCATATCTTTCCTGGCAGTGTATGTGATTCATCGTAGTGTCCATATCTATACATAATATGAGTACAGTTGATATTCATATTGGGTAGTATCAAAGGTTATGCAGCCAGCAAACAGGAGAAACATACTACTGACAACTTCTCATGGTGAGACTAAAGGGATCACGGTGACTGCGTTGGCTGACAATACAGACTTGAGAAGTCAGCGGCGAGTGGGCGACAGCAGGAGTCACTGCTCAGCCACCAACATAACGAAGAGCAGAAATAAATACTGCGTCTGGTATTCCTGCACGACTGAGCATTTCATAGGAAACTCAAGACTAAGCAGGCATCTGCGGGCGAAGGGTTGCGCACACTGGAGCTTCGTATCCTATGCGCAAACCCGAGCATGTACCTGGCCATTTATCCGCTCGTCTCATCCAGAATGCGCCGATGTACGGCAGCCTCCCGCATGGAGATGGTCGGAGGTTCGGAATACTATCTATTGCACACGCGAAGTTTCAGTTGTACTACGGGACGCCAGCACCGTTCCCATTAGCCGCAAAAACTCGCCACATTTCTGACCGAACCCGTTGTCATGCGAGAGAGAAATGTTATCGTACGCCAGGAAGCGAAGTTCATGAAAACATGACCAATTTGCCCAGCTGGAAGATCGAGCCGAGGACGTCGGAACGCCTGGGCGAAGCATGGCCTGACAGTGATTGTCGTGCGCGGCTTCTCAGAGAACGATATATTGGCCGCGCAACGAAGCGTCGAGAACGCCTGTTCTGCAGTTCGTTCAATCCGGAATGCCACAGTTGTCACGAGAACTCGCTATCATCGCTGATATCGCCTGTATAGCGCATAATTCCAAGTCAGAACGCGGTGGCTTTGCGTTGAATCCATTGCCGGTGTTCGTGTCAATGATACCCTACGATGGTTTCAGCTGGCTTTTCCTCTTTACGGAGCATGTAGTGATACACACCGCCACGAGAGTGCAGCCTCAACAGCACTGGCCCTGAATGCAATTCAATGTGCGCACATCTTGGGGGTCATCAAACAGCAAGACTGGATTGGTGAGCTGCATGTGCAGTTTATCAGTGCAATGCTATGTGTGATGTGAGTAGACAGACCTACCAAGAGCCTTTACTACCACAATGCCCTGACAGGTGAGTAGGAAACATAAGGAAAGAAGATCCATACGTGTCATAGAACTGTAGGCGTGTTCAGACAGTGACAGACATGACGTTCATTTAGAGCGAGTGGTCGTGTCCACGTATTCGCCTCAATTTCCTAAGGTGTCGTGTCACCTATTTATATGATTGTATGTCTTATTAGGATCATGAGATTATATGACAGGGAGGATGGTGGAGGTTGTTGAACCGATGACGGATACGTTGACCTGGCACTCAACAGGCGGTGTGTATGATTGTTTGCCTGCCGGCGCTCACACTATCGGACCGGGCGTGCCCCCAACTGGTCGGGTTTCCGCGCGCCACATCCCCGTTCTCAGGTCCCTTCGCAAGGTACCAAAACGCCACTGCACGTTTGGCTTTTTACGCCGAAGAGCCCACTGCCTACGCTCGAATATTCAACCCCTCGCACTACTTGTTTTGCATTCTGACGCGAACAGTCCCCTTTTTGTCTGTGTCAGCATCTTGCGCTCGAAAAAATTGAAACACGGAAGTACACTATCCGAACGTTCCATCATGGCGAAAAACTCGGCTGGCAAGATAGTGCGCGCAGCGGTTCCAAATTCTCATCTCGATAATCAACTCGCGGACTGGTGTATTATGGCGATACTTTCAAAACAATTATGTTTGGGGCGTAGACTATCCGCCACTTCGCTCTGCTCACTGGCAATCGACCCCTACTTTCCCCAAGCATACTCGTCCTATGCATAGAGGTGCGCCATACACTGAGCGTTGGCTCCAAGGCCCTCTTGAAACATCATTTTATACTCGACTGTATGAACCTCCTCCGCTCACGCCGTTGCGCGCAGTCCTGGTATTTATACACGGCTACCTCGAACATGTCGGTCGCTACACCGACGCTAATGTAAAATGGGCCTCGCGCGGTGTAGCGGTCTTCGCCTATGACGAGCGTGGGTTTGGCAGAACTGCATTGGACAAAGACCACAAGAGTCCTGACAGTGTCTACGGACGTACGGGTGGCGCAAAAGAACGAATGTCCGACATAGAGTGGGCAGTCAAATACACGAAAGGATTGTTTGGAAATGGGGTACCGCTATTCCTCATGGGACACTCTATGGTCAGAAAATGTTACTCTCCATCTCCTTCCAAGAAACGGACACTCATCTATTTTCTGCTCACCTTAGGCTGGCGGCATGGTGCTCAGCTTCGCAACGCGCACCGAGGTCCCTCCCACTAAGGAAACTGTTGCTCTCTTGTCCGGAGTCATTGCTTCCAGCCCGCTGATCGAAGTCGGTAGCAGAAAGCCCTCGCCGTTTTTTCGCGGGATCGTCGACATAGCAGCCAAGATTTTCCCTCACTTTCCGATAGATACACCCATCCAAGACAAGGTTAGGGGTCATAGATTGGTACGATTGGTACAGTGCAGTTGATGTGCGTGCTTCACAGGAATTATCCCATGACATGACGGTTGGTGAGGAAGCCTTGAAAGACCCCTGGATTAAACCCGTTGGAACGGCTCGCGGCATCGCGGACATGATTAACAGGGTAAGATCCAGGGATTATGCTCACCTGCTTGCGCTTCATAACTCATGCCACGAGTATGTAGGGCTCGCTTTTACTCACTAAAGGATATAGATTGTGGCCGCCTGCCCTTCCTGTTAGCAGTTTTAGTTGCCCTCTTCTGAGACGTTTATTGAGGGCATATACAGGTCTTAATCCTCCACGGGAACCAAGACACAGTTAGTCCAGAAGCTGAGGTACCCATGATATGCTGACCAACAGCGCAGGTAAATGCTTATCCTCCCACGAAAGAGTTCGCAGAGCTCCTTCAAGCGTCTGACAAGGAGTTTGTCACGTATGAAGTACGTTATTTCACTGAACATCGAGGCCGATACTGAAAGCGCGCTCTACAAAGGGTGCAATGCACGATCTTATGACCGAGCCTGCTATCAAGGATGGATACTTCGAGACTTGTATCGTCTGGGTTGAGAAACATTTGCCCTCATCCTATTAATGAAACCTTTCATGCCACGGAAATCTCCTTGAAATTCATACTTTTTTTTCTTTCAATCACAACAATGCTACTTGCGTTTCAAAATGGTATTGCAGAAACCTCGCATGCAGAAAACGAGGAAGGGCTGGCACTAGATGCGAAGGAGGGAGTGGCGCATCAGACATCAAGACTACTATCAGAGGAAGAAGAGGCGGGCAAGTCCAAAGAAGCAATGCAAAAGAGGAAGCAGTAGAGCATATTGACCAGGAACAAAAGGGATTGTTACAACCACCGTTCATACTAACATCAAGGCATTGTCTTTTCCTTCCTTCTGGTTTGATATATTGGCCTGAAAATAACCCAATCAGCTTCAAATGACCCTGTCATTAGTCTAAGAGCAATACTAACTGTAGAATCGGAACGCTTGGCTGTTTCTTCGCTTATATGAGCAACCGTAGTCTGTGAAAGACAGATCAATGGCATATCCAGACGAGATGCGCAGAGTACTGATAGTACGTACCGAGGAAATAAAACTATCCGGCACACCCTGAGAGGCTACCCTCGATTGCGACAGTTCGATGACATCACTACCGTTCTCGGCCGATGTGGAGGCAACGATGCGCCTTGCATTCAACATTGCAAGCGCAGAGTTTGCATACACTGGGTGAGTGTATTGATAATCGAGCTATCTTAATGGCCAGCACGAGATAATGATGCCACTTACACTTGCTTAGAGCTTCTATCAAGCCTGCGAATAGAAGACTGTGTGGAACTACGTTGTACTGTTGACAAATCTGTATTAGAGAAAACTGTGCATAACACATATAGCCAAAGCGCACACTGATGAGCAGAAGCAAGGAACCAATTCTGTACGATAGGTCGTGAGTGGCTTTGAGGATCTCGTCCAAGACAGGAGGCGTACACGGCTAGTAATCCTGTGGTGACTGAATAATGGATCAATTTGCCAATCATGTTCTTGGTTCTTTTAAAGGATCGTACCGAGTCAGCAAAGAATGAGTGAAGCAGCAGGACTCACCGGACGCCCACTTGACGGTTGCGGTATAGGTAATAGACCAGTGTGAGTGTGACCACGATATCGGTCACTGCATTATTCACCCATGAAACATTTGCGAGGATCTAAATTTGGTCAGTTGCACATAAGAAGCGAGAAGAAAAGCCATAGCTTACACGGAATGTCTTTGAGGCCTCCAGGACAGACCAAAGATGTGACTTCAATCTGCGAGGGATAAGGGCGGCTCAGAAAAATAGCGCAATATGAAGCGGAACAACGAACGGGAAAGTCGAAGTGTCTGACGATTGAATCAAAAGTTTTCGTTAATATATATTAGTCACGAGGAGTGATCGCATACACGTACAGAAGCTAAGAGCTAAGCATGTAAGCCTCGAGCATTAGCCTATACCGGGGCACAGGTACCAATGAATAATCTTACTGATACGAGACGTCACAAGAAGGCTCTAATGCTCAAATAAGTGGAAGGGTAGTATGTAGGATAGAAGGAACGTGCCAGGGCCGCAGTTAAGGTCTTATTATAGTTGCTCACTGTCAAAGGGTGTCATTGAGTGTATATGTGCAAACCCCGGCCACTTACCATGCCAAATGCGATAGATGTAGAAACTAAGGAAATTTAAAATTTATGATTTCATGATATGACACTGACAGATATTTTTCAGCGCCTCTGCGTACCTTAATGTAAGGAGCGTAATTGGAACCTAACAAGCAAATACAATGAGTAACAGGTCCGATGTCTTTATTCCGCACGTACCCCTAGAGTCGCAGAAAGCTGGATCATTACGAATGTGTCATGAGATACTAGATGTGAGTAAAGTCGTGAACTTACTCCTGCACTCCTGCGAAGATGAAAGACATCACGCATATGTCATAAAAGCTAAGCATATTTCCGCACCAGACAACGCGCTCGGTAATTGCAGAGTCTCCAAAGTGTGCAACAAAGTAATAGTAGAGGAAATGAACGCATAAGATGGTATGGGAAGTTTCAAGGAGACTGTATAGAAAACTCATCAATACAATCCCATGAGCGAGTGCGTTTACAACGTTTTCACCTTAGGATAACTACCCAGACCTTGATCGGGGCGCGGTCATTCTTATAAGTCGTCCAGTAGAATAAAACTTGTGCGAGAAAGATACCATAAAGCCTGAAAAAGATCAGCGGATTCCTATGCCTTACACTGGAGTTACATACATGAATGCGATACAGACCGTTATCAGCAGCGGACCAACAAGGGTTTCGAGAGCAGTATTCGACATAATTGCTCAGTGAAAGCTGGAGAGAGCGTGATCAGAGATGATGCCTTGCAAGAGCGCGAACTGGCGTTCTTTTGAACCACTGGCCGGCGAGTCTATCCAGTCGGGTTTCAGATCCATCCGGAGTTCGTGCACAGCAGTAGCCAACAGCCCCAGCGGCATTCGATAGCAAACGGTCAAAATCGCGCATGTTGGAAACGGAGAAAGTCCGAAATGGAGAAAGTTTGAAGTGGCGGTGTGTAGCCATGTACCGAATGAGGCAGTTTGGCTGGACCACAGGAAACAGGACATTGATTACAGCCTTCGCGAACAGATGGAAGCGCCTAAGCATGCTGGACATTTCCAGATACGAATCACTTACCTGCGTGTGACGTATTGTTGAAGTTCCCATCGTATGAGAACTGGCGAGAGTAAAGCTGACGTCAACAACCCCGAAACTCAAGTATATCTTAAACTCAATTAAACGACATCACCAATTCATCAACTTTCATAGCCACGACCCAAAGTCGGTACCCTGGTACCATGTATGTCGCACGGTATCCGCTTCACATCTTCACATCTGCGATGCATATGCATGCTTCCTGTGTGATTGTGGTACGCACAGCCACCTACGGCCGAGATCTTATCATCGTCGTTTTCGCCGTATTGCGCAGCTCGTCAGAAAAGCCTTTTTGTCACTGCCGGAGGGTTACATCAGTTTTGCTAATCGTGCTCTATTTCGATATGCGACTTCACCTTTTAGCATACATTCAGAGCGAAACCAACGTTTCATATCGAAAACTGTGACTGGCCATCTGTTGCACGATACGTCGACCACACCTGTAGCGCGCCATTTGCGCGGCCTCTACTCCTCCATCGATGATCCTTGAGGCAAGAAGTAGTGAATGCATAGTGAGATAAACTTATGAAAATTGAATGATAGGTTGTAAGGAAGACGAGTAGGCTGCCCTGGTAAATAGTCCGATATGAACAGGTCATGCAATAAAGACACGGAACAAGTGGTACTGTTCGTCCGGAGATCGTAGAGTAAATGGTCGGGTCATATCTATCCCCGCGCGTCCACGTTCATAGCACAGTCCACGCCCCTCCCACCAGACACATAATGACGACGCTCATCAACGCCAACATCTGCGGTAGCGAGCCCTTCAGTGCCTGCCAGCCTGGTACAGCAACACCGTTCACGGAAGCGGGGAATGTAGTGGCAAATGGCTGTGTCGGATTGGGCGCACCGGAGATTGATACAGTTGGCGCGGAGGGATTCGTAGTGGCGGTACCGTTCGAGGTACTCCCTATTGAAAACTTCGCCGACGAACCGAACATGTTCCCTGAGGTCGAGTTCAAAAACATGATGTAGTAATCGTCGCCCGCTGGAAGGTCCTGGATGAAGATGTTTATGGCCCCCGGAGCCGTTGGAGCTGGACGAGGTTCCCGTCGTAAGGAGCTTTGCTACTCGTGTTTATCGACACATTGCTCACCGTCTTTTGCTACGTAGATCAGGCCATCCTGGCTAAGCCGTGACATCTCGATGTCCACCCCATCAATGCCATCACCAACACCCTTCACCCATGATACTAAGTTCGTGGCGCCGTTGGCCCATTGTGTGCCCGCTACCGGCGCAGTGACCTTGAAGTCTACGGGCCGCAGAACGATGCGGATTAGTGAAGAATACACTATACAAGGAATCAATACCTACAGTTTGCTTGCACCAAGGGCATTCCCCATGCAAAGATGAGGGCCAGAAGGGCGACGGGGACAAACGGTGAGCGAGACATAGCCATCCGAAGACACTTGGATCGTGGAATTTCCGATAAGGAGAACAGGTGGTATATTAATAGGACAAGCTTGGGCGAGCAGTTAATGCTAAGGAGTGAAACAGAAGTGATATTAAGGCAGAGGTCAAGAGGTCGTAGGTCGTAGGTCGGATGATGAAGAGCAGAGGTCGTTGCCGCCGTCTTGCGGTTGCTCGACGCCGATGGCATATTTGGTCGTGTTATGACATTTTTGGCACATAGCGCTTACTGGGTCAGTGTGACGTCACGTCACGGCTCAGGTTACTATATATTCGATGCTTGTTTTCCCTCCTCTCTCCTCCCACAACCCTCGCCCTTTCCTCGTTGTCGTGTGTTGGCAGTTAAGCTTCCACAGCTGTCTAAACACGACGAGTGAGTTGAAACAGGGCAGCGTAGCGGTCCAATTCACGCCATTGGCAAGTGGATGGGCTCCACGTCTCTGGTCAGTGTCCACATCAGAGGACTATAGGACTACGAGATACTAGCGTAATGGCAACAACGGTGGCTATTATGACTCTGCAGACGTGGAAGCAGTATGTAGGCGCAGTGGTTCCAGAGATAAGTTTGGCTTTGCGTGCTCCATGGCCTACGAGAGCGCCAACCTCTGGGAAAAATAGAGCAGTGGTACTGGACGGTAGGATCTGGGTATACATGACCTTAGGGCATCGCTAGAAGCTGGCGGCGACCGTCCAGAGCAGCTCACTAGATCGCAGAAGGCTGTCATTACACCCTCGTATAAATGGAACACTACGAGGTCTCTTGGGTGAATGCCTCCAGTACCAGTTACGCCTGAAAAAGAATTTCATACAGTGTTTCCCTATCTTGTGGAGCGTGTAATAACAACACTGCTGTGCACTGTAAGGGTGGCTCAGCCACAGGATAGGAACTCGAACAGATTGGCAGGGTGCCACAACGGTGTAGACAAATAGGCACAAACACACGCACACTACGCACGTGGGCCCATGGGGCATGTGATTGCACCTCACGCAATCCGAGTCGCTCCGCACTTGCAACATTGCAGCAGGGCCCGAGTAAGTTAGCGCTTTCCTCAGCGTGGGCTGCACCTTGACTATCTTATGCGCTTGCTGTAGTTCTTCGCTATGTTGACTTCAACTCTGCCACCAGGCTGGCCAGTCATTTTATGCTGAAGTTCGCATTCGACAATTCTACGACCCGATGGCACTTAGTGGGAGAAGGCCGATGTGACGGAGTATTTCTTGAACGCATCTGCAGATGCACTGGTCCCTGTACAGATGGGACCGGAGTTGCAGATTGCGCTCATCGTGAGACGATGATCTGCCGAAGACCACCTCGATGCGATACGACCTGTCAATAAGTCCGCATTGTACAGCTGGGCCGCGCTTGGTGTAGCAGCGCCTACGTGCTATTGCGGCCTCGCAAACGGTCACATTCGGGTGAGTAAGTGATGTTCCTTATTCGTGTTCCTATCGTACTCAAACTCAGACCACAGACAGGAGACGCCACCTCAGACAGCCGACCACCCCAGCGGAAGCTCCTTCGCGGCTATGAAGGTCCTTGGTCCCCACCCACATCGCCAGTCTTCCTCTCGGTACTCAGTACTATCCCTCTTCCCGTTCGCCACTGTTTGCTCCTTGTACGATCTCTAGTGCGACCCTGCGACATCTGAGATCCTATCAGGCCAACCGAGTTTCTCTACCCCGAGGAAGTTCCAGGAGTTACAAGCGCACCATGTTCGAAAGCCTGCTGGTCGATGCCACGTTGATTGCGACCTCTTACGCCGTCGATGGCATCCCTTTCAAGATGGCTGCGAAACGGTACAAGACTCCAGGGGCGTCTGCAAATGGCGTGACCCTCATCTTCACTCATGCTAGTGGTGCTCGTACGTGGATTATTATGCTACACGCTCCGATCGACTTCACCGATTGCTTCTCCTACATCGCAGACAAAGAGCACTGGGAGCCTATAATCCGTGTACTGCTAGTTCCCAATGGCGCAGCTTCCGACGTGAAGCTACCGGGCATACGCGAGGTGTGGTCCCTCGATGCTCTCGATCACGGTGACTCCGCCATTGCGAACCACGCCGTTTTACAGACGTTGAAGGATGGTGTCTGTATGTGGTGGCCGTCCTGCGTTGCTTCCTCTCTAACGATATCGACCACTCCTTGTAGCAATCGTGGAATGGGGAAAGGCGATCCAGAGTTTCGTCGAGTCAGAGCTCACGTCGCATAAGATCGTATTCGTCGGCCATTCGATGGGAAGCGTTGCTGGGTTCGTATCCTCTCTCTTCCCATATGACGTAATCTTACTACCATCGTTCCTGCGACTCTCAGAGTGCTTTCTATGATGTACTCTCCTGTCGAGAAACCTATCCCATACGCGGCCATGGTAATTGTGGAACCCCCGATGCACGACAGAAAAGTGCTCGAAGATAACTACAAGGAAAGGACAACCCATAACAAGGTTGTGCTGAAGGCCGTCCTCGGACAACGTAGTCAGTTCGAATCTCGAGAGGCAGCGTATGCATGGCTGTCTACACACAGCCCTTGGAAAGCCTGGGACGAGCGAGTCAGGAAGCTTTATGTCGTGAGCTCCTTTTCATACATCCTGCCGTGATAGATTACCTGACCCTCATGATCACTGATTCGTTTTAGAACTATGGCTTCCGACTCCTCGACGAGAACAACACAAAAGGCCCAGTCGGGACGAAGTGTCATAAACTACATGAGGCGGGAAAATACCCAGAGTGGGAGCCGATGTTCACAACCGTAGAATACATCACCAAGACGTGCTCGCACTTCCCGTATCATTTCGTCTACGGCGCTATCACGGACATCATGTCAGTAACGGTTCACCGATACGCATCACGCTACTCATCGGTCCTTCCCTCTGCAGGCCCCGGTATGTGCAGGATAATGCGGTTGATCCCGAGCGAGGGAGGAAAGTTGCTTCGGTCACTCGTGTTAAAGGTGCTGGTCATATGGTGAGCTCATCGCTAGTCTCTGCCCGAGAGATCATATCTCATTGCGCCCGTATGGGTATCCTTCTTCCAGGTCATACAGCAAAAACCGGAACTATTCGCTGGTGCCCTGCGGAACATTCTGAGCGCGGCATTGGGCGATTCATTACGGGACGAGTCCCATCTATAGTGCCGGTGGGCCATTACAGTTGGCTCACAATGACCACAAACTGGTATTGCCTCTCAACGACACAAATAGTTATGAGTTATAGCGTATACAATTGTTTCACGAGCGGTCAAAAGGCATCTAAACATCTTAGGACGTGATGAGATGGATAGTGTAAACAAGTACTCCATGTTAAAAGTATGCCGTGATTACGAACTGTCCTCTGTTGACCCTCTAAAGTCACGCCTGCGAGAGAGCTAAATCTGTCCACAAGAGCACCCTGGTGTCGTGGTGAGTGTCATTAAGCTTGCGCACATTGATGAGACGCTGAAGAGCACAAACCAAAGAGTCAGAGCCTACGTATACCTCAGCCGTAAATGAAGGAGGACAAACGAGGTTCATATCGAGGAGTCGCATACCAGAGTTTTCAGTAGGCCACTATCGATCGCGCTGGAACGCGTGTAGCAGTGACGAGTTTGGATGATGCCCATACCATATAGGCTGCAAATAAACGTGTCAGGCAGTGTCTTTATGGGAATATAGAATGGTTTACAGGCCAATGACGAGTGGACCTGTACTCGCAGTTAATCTTAATCAAGAAAGACTAGGGCGAATCACACTTACAGATAACGTGCGAACTAAAAGAAACATTCCAATCTATTGTAGGCAATTCGAAAGAAGACACTTGTGTACATCGGCGCATGTTGGAGAGGGAACAAGGAGGATGGGCAGAGGTAAGCCGTCGAATCTTTTACTATTCATAGGACCATGAGCTTTCTTTAACGTTGTTGTGCGGTTGAAACAGGATCATGGAAAGGATGTACTGTCTAAGTGAAACAGGATCATGAGAGGGATGTACTGTCGAAGTAGTACAGCTCACAATAACTGACAGGCTGTTTCAAAGCAGACATTCGACGTCTTCATGATCTCAGGTCTGAGAGTGGATCTGCATGAAACATTACTATCGATGTTTAAGTGGCATTCGCTATATCTCGTTGATACGTACTGTGGCGTATTCAGACGTAGCCTCGCAGTATCGCCCATCTCCTTCACCTGGAGGATACGCCGTAGCATACAGACATGATTCGGCCGCTATACTGTGTCATCCCCCGCTTTCCTTCAGCCCTACCGTTCCGTTTCTGTACAATGTGGGTGATTAATTTCACCGGGTCCTGTAATATCAGTCTTTTCTAGTCAAGCACGAGAAGACTTTCACCTCTGTGAAATTGACAGCTGCAATGAAAACAATATTCTGCCATGGTGAACGGAGCACCTATGTTTGATATTATGCGTTTCGGGTGAGCAGTACTTGTAAGTCGAACACTGACCATACCGTCCATGGAGACACGCATATCATGGTTGATCCCCAGCTGCATGCCAGTATCGCCATAAATATAGTCGTGTTGCGGCGGACGGCACAAACAATAATATACATCGTAAAGCGTGCACCTACCAGGTGCCTCAATGCCACTCAGGCAGCTCGTAGCCTCCGATGTTATTGCTTGTGGAATCGTTTGTTTGTCTTGAGAGTATCCGCCGTCGTTTCTTCCGTGCCTCGTTGTGCAGGATGAATCGAGATAGCGTCATTGAATTCATGGGCCATGCTAAGCTGTATAGGGACGATTATCGTATGGGCGCACGCGACGGCATTCTGACGACTTACAATACTGTGAGGTAGTAGCGAGTTACCTGCGGATATAGATGAGGTGGAACGAGAGAAATATAATGACCTCGTTAATTCTCACCGGTTGCCTGATGAGTAATATCAGTCCGACATATCGTAATCCTGTTATAGACAGAATTGAAAGGATGAGGTTGAGTGAAAAGGCGTTTGAGCGGGACGATACAGACCAAAGACAAGCTATAGGCATTTTGAGTCTTCAGAGGGGAAACAATATCACGGTAGCTTACCAGAAAAAATGGTGCACCGTCATCTCGAAGATACACCATGATATCTGCATTACTGCGACGAGGGCGATCCAACGCATTGATGATAGAGAGAACAATGGTGAGTGTATCGAAGGCCACCTGCAGTGATGTAATCAACGAGCTTGTCTGACATGGCAAACAGAGATCTACACACCACGCACGCCCATGTAGGGACGAGTGTTGGACTTTTTTCGAAGGCGAAGCAGGTGTTCACCAGAGGTACGTAGGTGGTCTGATCTGTAGCGCAGTTAATATATATCCATCGGCATAAGTTGATGTAGTCGTACTATACATGTCCTTCATGCCAATTAGTCCAAGGACTAAGGCAGGGATGTGCGTGAGAATCAATGAGCCTAAAAGCAGATAGAATATATCTGTGCGTCCATCCCACGACCGGAGATGCTGCGTGATTAGGTATGCTGAACAACCGGTAAGTACGGAGAAGCACGTGGGGTGGATCCACGTACTGTTTGCTCCCAAAGCCGACATTATGATGCAGAAAATTAGTATGGACGCAAAGCTCTTGCATCTGTAGACTTGCTTTGTTATTTCTCCGGAGTAGATGAGCTAAGATGACGTACACCTGCTAGAATGAGGCGGAGACTATGTGATATCATGTAAATGACTTACCAGCTCACTCATCATCGACGGCGGTAGAAACACCAATACTGTATCGATAATCGTTTAGCCACAACTGTCATTCACAAACTAAACACAAACGTACCAGCGTTGACATATATGAGGCTACATACAAGCCCATATCGACAGAAACGAAACACAAATTGCGGTACAGAGAGGTAAGACGTGTTGCCTGTCCATATCAGGGTAATCTCTTGGTCGACAGTGATCATATATTCCCAGAGGGTACACACGAGACTAGTTGCTGCGAAGCCGCTGTTAGCTAAGGGTGCGCTATAACCTCGACCGTTCACGTACTTGCAAAATATCTTGCCAAGGTCGCGTCATGCTCAGCGGACAAAAGAATAGAGTCCAGAAGGGAGGTCAAGGGGTCAGACATCCTGCGAGCTATGCACACTGCCTATGCTACACATAGCGAGTCCTTTTGAACAACAACTTACGGACTCCCTGGAAACTGGAAGCACAGTTATCATCTCAACTATGGGTTCGACAGGAGCGGGTATCTTTCGCGATGGAACAGATGATATGATGAGATGCACAAGACTGAGAATAAAGGGCCCAGTACGATCCATAGACCACATTTCACGGAGAGAGGGGAGTATGGCTGTGTACGTGTCATTCATGATCATCAGCCTGTACAAAACATATGTGAACCTCGTACCCGAGGCAGTGGAAAGGTCAATGCATCATCCACCCAGAGGAACCGGATGATTTGATTAATATAACCCAACTGCTAGTGCCTGTATATGATCCCATAAGTGCTGAGTCATTCCTTCGTATTTGGGCTACTGAATCGGAACATATCTCGCAGATCTCGCAATCCGTAATTGGAAACAGAAACACGCCTATATGATGGAAGAGCAATGGTCGTGTTGATAGAGAGTGGCGTACCATGCGCAAACCATGTAGCCCTTTCCGTGAAGTTTCTCCAGCCTGGAACCCATACGGTATGATTTTCCATCTCACATCGAGGTCACATCATCCAACGGGCGATGCATATCTGATCATGTCACTATCAGGGTTGGGAGATGACGGACTTGAGCTCGAAATACATGTTCTCTTCGCCATTGAAAGCACGTCCGCCTGATTCATTATTAGGATGTTCGTGATCATTTATGTTGAATATTGGTTTCAAGGAAGCCACCACTTGTGAGAGTATTCACTCACCTAGCGCATTGCCTCACCGCATTCTCTGAGACCCTCGAACGTCCATCGCGTGGCAGGCTTTCTGCCAAAGCCGGCGGGCTGGTGCCGCAACGTTTATTCCCCAATATGATGTCTTAGTCTCTGTAGCTGACCACGGAGGGGCCGGAGAACCGCCTTCGTCGAAGAATACCAGGTAGCAGCTCATAGCCATGAGCCTGTTGCTTGTGTTTCTACATATGTGGACAGCCGGTGCTGGGAGCAATAAGTAGTAGGATCAAGAGTGGGCACTGAGAAATCCAGAAACTGGAGACCGGGTGACAGCGATGCGCGCACCATTGCCATCAAAGCCTTGACGTTGACAGATCTCGGTACGGCATGTCTGGGATTTGTGTAAGAACGGATGATACAGTATGTAAATGCTTGACTGCAGAGCGGATGTTTCAGTCACCAGAAGTGCACTTACAGGTGGCTGTGACTTTGGGTACGCCTACACAACATCACGTGAGAACTCTGCACGTGATAACGCGATCGTTTGGCGCAGTGAGGAACGCTTCCCCTTTGCTTCTACCACCACACCATCGTATATCTCCTGATTCACTTACAGTACTACGTCCCATCCTGTCCATCAAGATGACATCGTGGGCGAAGAGTGACGGTGATGTATCGACGTAGGGGGCACGTATATGTCATGGCTCAGCTAACAGGAGACGGTAAGTAGCATCTTGATAAACAGCAGGGGTCCTCATGATGTGCAACCCTTTTCCATTCCAACAGATCAGGTGCGCCCAAGCCGATGTAGCCACCTGCGACTACATCTCTAGTCCCCGCAAACGGTGTCGAGGGAGTGGGGGTTGCAAGATGGTGCGCGATAACTGTGATACAGTAGAAGTATCGCGCCGCAGATGGCTACGTGTAATTTTCACCATGGCGCACCCGACGTTTGTATCCTAAAGACAAACTCGCGTTTTAAAGCAGAGCAATGGTTAGCAGAACTAATAAACATTGGATGGTAGAGTCACTGAATCCTCTTCCCCGCAGTCAACGTGCCCAAGACGGAAGGTGATACAGCTACCGCACACATAATAGCAGAACCGGCCGTGTTTTGCGGGCTCCACGATTTGGCCGGTATGCTCGTCCGTACGATGCATTACGCTTCCATGCGCAAATTCCAGTTATAGGGTAACAAGAATAATCTACTCATGGCATTTACGGTATGAACAAGAACACTAACAGAATATAGATGCCTTATACTTGAACTGTCGACTGGTCTGCACTGCCGTCTACCCCTTGCGTTTGGTTTTCCAACCCCCATTGTTCGTCGACGTCCGTGCGCATAGGTACTTCCTTCATCAGCAACACCGTTGCCAGTCCCACTCCCGATATCCCGATCATTGTGTACCATAGCACTTTCATGCTGTCTGAAAATGCGATACGCACTTGCGTCTGTATTGGTTTGGGCAGGGATTGAATTACTGGAATAGATGAATATGCTACAGATACTCCCGACGGAAGGCTGGACAGGAACGATGGCGGGAGCTTGTGTTGCAGGGAGTTCTGAAGGATCGTACCCCCAATCGCGACGCCCAGAGTCTGATGGTCGCGGCAACATGGAAGGTATCAGCCTCTCCCTGCTATAAGTAGGCAAAAATAGGACGAGCTTACCTGTGAAAAGCTCCTCACGAATGTGAAGAATGCTAGGGCCTGCGCATTATTCGAGAACGGTAGAGGGGCAAGAATTGGGAACTGCGTCGAGATCCACACAATACCCAATCCGATTCCAATGACAATCTGGCAGCAGATGTACTGCGCCTTACTGCTGGAAACGTCGAGAATCGAGAGAATGCCAAACCCTGCGATAGTTAGGGCCCATCCCAGGTAGTTTTGCGGGCGATAGACTCGGCAGATTTGGACCGTAGCTCCGCATACCATGGCTGCCGGAGTGACAAACATAGTCAAGCCAAGGAGTTCAACGCCAGATCGAATAGGAGAAGCCCCTTTGACAGCTTGGAAGTAAACGGGGAGGTAGTCTAGAGTTGAGAGATGAGCGGCACAATTTCTTGCTCAACGTGAATCGCAAGTAACCCACAGAGTGTAGCGAAGGAGGCTATCCCATGCACAGCGGTACCTAGGTAACTGTCGCGATGTGAGAGTAAGAAAGGGGATGTTCTCGCCGGGGTAGAGCCTCTATAGGCCCACTCACCCGCTGAACGATGTGCGGTTGGTGACAATGGACCAGGGGATCTAAAGATTGAACTTAGCGTGTAATGTGGACGGAATGTAAATACCTTACGATAGGCTCCGTAACTAGGAATTTCTCGATGAACAAGAACGCGCAGAGTGCAACGGCTCCAACCACAAGAGGCACCAACACCTGCGCTGATTGCCAAGGGAAGCGTTGGCCTCCCCATGTCAAAGCCAAGATGAACGATGCTGATCCGCCGACAACGACAGCGCTGCCACTAAGCAGTTTAGTCAGAATCGTGCCAACTCGCGTAGGGTCCTGCGTGTCATGGTACTCACACCCAGTCCAGTCTGCGCATCTTCACCATAAAGGCGGCTTGTGGGGCGTTGTTAGGTAAGAACAACAACTCCAGGCAGGCGGCAGCGGCGGTAATGGGAAGATTGAGGTAGAATAACCATCGCCATGCACCAGCACTTGCCAAAGCTCCGCCTACCAGAGGTCCGATCGCTCTAGCAGAAGTTGTAAGCACAAAATCACAAAGCAAGTAGGGACATAATGCTTACGAGGCAAAAGCCCAAACGCTGTCGGACAGTAGTCAATAAATAGTACGGGTGAGATGATATTGTTCACTGACACAGCCGTGATACCCTGAATGATCCCTCGCTGAGGCAATGGGACAAGGTCAGCGTAAATAATCTCGGTAACCGCGAGACATCCACCAGAACCAAAGCCCTGTATAGCTGTGATACGTTCATCAGTATGCGTGTCACCGTGCGGTTCACTCGCTCACCTCGCGCAGCTATGAGCATGTTCATACTCTGAGTCGCACCAGCAAGGGCTGAGCCGACTGCGAAAAAAGCGACACAGAGGAGCAGTATTGGTTTTCTGCCAAATACGGGTACTAGACTACCGCACATCGGAATCACGGCCGTCCCTGCGAGAGAGTAGGCACTTCCCGCCCAAATGAAGTCCTGGCCGCCAAGGTCTTGAACAATAGTGGGAAGGGCGGTTGAAATGGCCGTCTGGAAACGATTTGAGGCTTATAAGTTACACAGCATCCGTTTAGTCTGGATGCTTACCATGTCAAATGCAGATAGAAAATCGCAGGTCAAGTTAGCGATGACAATCATCCAGAAACTGAGGCCGAGTTTGCTCCATTGAAAGGCGGGTTGGTTAGAGATGACCTCAGCCTTCTCTGGCGACCTATGATACAATGGCTGAGCTACCATTTTTGTACCGGGAAACAGCTAGACTTACTTTTCGTTCTTGTTAGCAGCGGGAAGTTGAATGAGGCTCGATTCTGTGGCATGCGTGCCCGAAGTCGCCATGTTGACCACTTGGACAGTGCTCGGACGGCAGTATGAGTATCGTAGAGCGGTGAAAGCTAGGCTAGGTGCGCGCGAAGGGCATGCGCCACTGCATTGTGGTATGTATGATACCGAAAAGGCAGCGTCAGATGGGAATGGAACGAAGATGGCATTCTCGTGTAAGCGACCTGGTTGCTTGTGACTTGTGACAAGGTAGAATTAATAGTCAATAGGGGTATGCTGTAAGTCGAAAAGATCGAACATACTGGGATCCGCGCTCTCCAGCTAGTCGGTCCAAATAGTTCCGACCAGGGGTCCGACTCTATCGAGGGCATTCTCGCATCCTGTTCTTTCTAAGGATTGGCTTCGCGTCCCCACGCCAGTGAGGATGGACGATGCTATTCGCTAGGGTTGGATCAGATACAACACTGCGCAGTGACGAGGCCTGAAGTGAAGTGTTATGATAACAACATGTAACAGTCGCCTGTGTATGTGAGCATGTATCAAATCTGTTTACAAACAAAACACACAGATAAGACCCTATGATCAGGTTTCAGCATCTTTACATGCCTCCCACGGCTCTGCGACGCTGGCAGTAGCATGTCACGACCGGAAGCTCTGTGATGATGAAGATCGAAGCTGAAGCCTGAGTGGGCGTTCTCATTTCCATAACAGAACCGGGACGATTACGTACGTAGCGCCCACGAACCAGTCGCCACATATCGCATGCTGAACGAACAAACAGCGCCGGGAATTCGAGTGAGCCACCATGACATTCTGTTGAAGCATCTAAATGGTACAGTACCGGCTGCAGAGATATGAATTCTGTGCCGGCCAATTGTGGTGATGATGCTCAAGGCTTAAAGCATGCACAAAGCCTCCCTCAGCTTCGCTCATCTCTCCGCTAAGTTGCATACCGATGTTCCATTCGCTGCATGTGGCCTCAGCACTGGCGGGCTTTGTGAGTACATTACCATGACCTTCGTGCTAATTTGCTAAATTCAGGCCTACAGGCCTCCTGGGTTGTTCTCAACCGTCATTCCATTCGTGGTGAATACGGGCTGCTGATCGTCATCGTCGCCCCCGCCCTGTTATACTATCAGATCAGGACTTATTACGCAGAACCGGCCCTCAAGATCACCTTGGAAATAGTAGGATATTATGTGCTCACGCTTTCACTTGCCACAGTCAGCTACCGCTTGTCGCCTTTTCACCCTCTTGCTAAGTATCCTGGGCCTCTCTGGTGGCGCGTCAGCAGCCTGCCCCTAGTTTTCGTATCATATGGTGGGCGTCGCCACTTGGTTATCGACGCTCTTCACAAGAAATACGGGAGGTTTGTTCGCATTGGTAGGTCCCTCTGCGCCAACTATCGCTATCGCACTCTCCTAATTATGTTTTCATCCAGCTCCTAATGCACTATCGTTCAACGCCTTGGGTGCTTTCGATGCAATCTATGGGTCTCCCAACGCCATGATGAAGGGTCATTCGTACAAGACACCTGGCCAACTCAGCGCGATGTCCCTTTTCTTCCAGCATACACGACAGGAACATGCTACTCGGAAACAGACCTGGGCGCAAGCATTTACCCCCGCCGCGTACGATCATATCTCATGAGACAAATGGTTTTAACAAAATGCTCATTGTCTGCATTAACAGACTGGATAACTTCTTCCCACCGTTGGAGCGTCGGACGTGGCAGCTCACGGACTGTATAGAAGAGCGTTCGGATGCAGACGGCATCGTGGATCTGCTAGAATGCCTCTGCCATTGGTCCTACGATTTCATGGTATGTGTCGTTGTCTTATACTGTGATCACCGAGTTTAATGCCCTCTTGCATCAGGGGGAAATGGTATTTGGTGGTAGCAACGAACTGGTGCGCATCTCGATCAGCGTTCCTTACCGTGTCGAAATTGCACTGACCTGACGTCACTGACGTATTGCAGGAACTGATGAGGAATGGCGACCCACACGAGCTGGTAATGGGCGGCAAAAAAGCTACAATAATACATGACAGGTACATCGCTTCTCGTCTGTACGGATTCCGGCTCAACGTTCTCTACACAGCTTTGGGCACGCACTGTGGCTAATGGACATCATGTGGCACATTCCAGCAGGTCGTTCCATGCATCGTCTTTTGGAAATTGCCGAGGACATGATGCGTACTCGCGTCCAAGCTGGGGCGGTCAAAATACGAGATCTTACTTCTTATCTCGTAGGTAGCGTCCCTAAATTGACAATATTCCTAAACATAGCTGTCTACATTGCTTAGCTCGATGGACATCCTCGGACGGGACAACAAATCCCTCTTGCAGATCTGCAACTGGACGCACTCGTCGCAATTCAAGGAGGTCCGTGAACAATTTCGGATCGACTGAGTTTCATCGCGTAATGAGCTATTTATAGGGTCCGACAATACTGGAACTACATTGGGGTTTGCAGTATGGGGCATGCTTTCTAGCCCTAGCACGTATCAGGCTTTACAGGCCGCGCTCGACAAGGCATTTCCGGATCCGCTTGCCCCCCTTGACAAGAAAACGCTTGCCTCGATTCCGCTGCTCGACGCCGTACTCACAGAAGCCCTCCGTCTTGCTTCGCCGTACTTCTTGCCTCGGGTTACCCCTGAAGAAGGCGCTATTATCGAAGGGCAAGCAGTACCAGGCGGAACGATGGTGGCCCTCGCAGCATACTCACAACAAGTCGCTGAAGAGAATTTCTTCCCAGACCCATTGGTGCGTGATCCGCGTTTCACTACACGAACTCGCAAGCTAATGGGCCCCTTTACGCTCATGCCCGATCAGAAATTTCGCGCGGAACGATGGCTCCCCGGCGGCCTTGGACCTGGTTCTATCACAAACAAAGCTGCGCTGTTTTCCTTCTCGACTGGTAGGCTGTTCCAACGATGTGAAGTGACCGACCCTAACAGTCATGCGATTCAATTCTTCCCTGATATCAGGTCCAGATATGTGCATTGCGAAGACATTTGCGATGCAGGAAATGCGGCTGTGCTTGTCGCGCCTTGTTTTGACTTTTGATATCGCGCTAGCTCCGGGCTTTGACGTGGATGAGTTCTATGGAGGCCTGCGCAACATGCGGACCACTCTGCTCGACAAACCGCTGATGGTAAAGGTTACCAGACGCGCGGGAATGAAGACTCCCATAGATGCATACTAGCTGAATAGCTACTCATGATTGATGTATTTTGTGTGAGGCCACACCTTTGTTGTAATGTAATTGCCTGTCTGCAACAACGGTAACTCCCGAAGCGGAGCAGTGTGGCGTTGAGGTGCTGCCGCGGCCGGCACGCTCGCTCTCCCTCGCTCTCCCAGTCTGTCAACAGTCGTGTCACCAAGAGCTACTGATACTACAGCCACTTTCTGATACTCACTCAAATTGTCAAGCTTCTTGCCACTGGTCCGTGCAAGCGGTTCTTCTTATCATGGAAGATGATCGCAGGCAATTCGTAAGCAGCGCAGCTGAAAGCCTGCATGACGCTGAGAAGCTGCTCAGACGGGAAGGCCGGTTTTCGCACAGCTGTAGCACGCGTTATGAGGCTGCACAGTCTTCAGTTCCTTGTACACTGCGACCCGCCCCAGATATTCCTCTCGCCTGCGACATTCCCACCCCTTGTGTAGCTCACCATGGCCGGCTTCATAGGATTTCTCAAGCGCAACATGACGGTATGTGGCCTCGCCTGTCGATATGCATGGTGCTCGGGTATAACGTTGGCGTCCGCATCCGCAGATGGCGAATCCTCCGTCGGTAGCTAAAGACCAAAACGCCTTGCGCTTTGGGTTGCTTGGCGCGTCTAGGATCGCGGTAAACGCTGTCATCAACCCTGGAAAGAGCCACCCAGGAGTCATTGTGACCGCAGTAGCATCTCGCGAACGGAGCAGAGCAGAACAGTACGCGAAGCAACACTCGATTCCGGGCATTTACGCCGGACCCAATGCATACCAAAGTCACCGCTTTGCTCCCAGCACATTTGCACCAACTTATGGCGTTTTCTAGGTCTCTTGGATGACGCGTCGATTGACGTTATATACAACGCGGTGTGTACACTATATGCGTGAATTGCTTGTAATGCTAAGTTTCGCGCTGTCCTTAGCTCCCTAATAGCCTTCATTTCGAGTGGACCGTTCGCGCTCTCAATGCAGGCAAACATGTGCTTTTGGAGAAGCCCTGTGCAGACACCGCGGCAGAGGCCCGAGTCTTGTTCGATCTTGCAGCGGCAAAAGGACTGATCCTGATGGAGGCCTACGCATATACGTGCGCATCACCTCTTTGCAATATCTGCCTGTGTTTACTGACACCGCGACTACAGCCTTCATCCGGCTATTCAACGAGTAAAGGAAATAGTTGACAGCGGCGAACTTGGAAAAATCAAGAGCGTTCACACCGAATTTTGTGTTCCCAGTGGCATGATCCCAAAGAATGATATCCGCGAAGTATTCAAACTTGGTGGAGGGGCTACCATGGACCTTGGCGGTAAGCGCAACATGCAAAATTCAGAACCATAGCTGACAGAGTGGACTACCCAGTTTATACCCTCGACTCAATTCGGTACATCACATCATCCAACCCAGTTGAGATAGTCTCTGCTAAAGCCGTAAAACACGTTCGGGACGATCAGACAGACCGCCAGATGGCGGTTACATACTCGTTCCCGTCCTCGATTTCCGCTAGCTCGCTCGTCGATATGCAAGCACCAGGATGGGGACCATTTGGGTTAATTCCGCAAATGCTCGGGAACTCAATGACGATCAAGCTCGAGGGCGGGGAGATATACCACTACGGGCTGACTCTGCCACATCTGTACCACAAGATCAAGGTCACACCGAAGAATGGCAAGGCACGTGTCGAGAAGGCGTATGTGTTCAAGTCTGGGTTAGGCCAGTCGTGGTGGTCGTCGTAAGTGCTAGAGCTGCTCTTTCTATCGTTTCATTGTTAACATCGCTTGTTTGCTGCGCGTGCGCCTACATAGGTATCGATACCAACTGGAAGCGTTTGTCAACCAGCTACAAGGTCGCACGCCACATGCGTGGAGGTCGGCTGAAGACTCCATCACGCAAATGGAGTTGATTGAGCAGATTTATAAAAAGGTGCGTTGAAGTCCCCGACGCCAGTCGTCGCTGATATAACCTGCTCTGTTTTTAGTCAGGACTCCCCGTGCGCCCGCGATCCTCCTATAAGCCTTTAGATTCCGCTCAGATTCATCTTTTACCGTCGTCTCTGTGACTGTGCGCGCTGCGTACTCGTTGTGTTCTACAAATACGTGTCTGATAACACTTACAATTTGATTAGCTGCACTAACGGTCCGAACAGTACCTCCATTATAACGGAATCACATCAAATCGTATCAGTGGCCATTTGATTGAGAGCCTGGCAACGTGAGTGCTTTATATTTCGTTCTTTGTCAGATACTAAATTGATAATTCCGGTGTTTGTTCTGTGATGAGCAGCCCTTGCCGCGCAGATGTTCCGTAGAAAGCCCTTGTTTCTGTTCATCGGCCCACACGCGTTTCACGGCTGCTCCACGCCCATACCACGACTCGCACGGCGAAGATCAACTCCGTGATCAAGAATGTATCTCACGCAACCAGCTAAAGCTACAAGTAGATGTTCACCCGCAGCCAATAGAGGGTGTCAGACGAACGCATGAGGGAAATCGGTGTTGCCAGCGCACGTCTGTGCTTTCTTCCCTTCCATCGGCACATTTCTGATGTATGGAACCCTGATCTGCGGCTTTTCAGAACGACGGGGACTGGTTGACAAGTGTAGTATAGTGCCAAAGGTGATTTTGCCGCAGCGGCACCGTCAGTATCATGTCATTCACTCGCACTTATGGCACACCCTATATAGCATTTCCAATCTATGAACTCAATATTCGAATTTTGTTACATGTCACAGCCAGTGAATACGAGCTTATACGACTATGGTAACCAAGATGTCTGCCTACGACACTGGGTGGCGCGTATTTACATGAGCCGTACATCGACTGGTTAGGCAATCCACGGGAAAAACTTCCAAGGGACTTCGCGAGCATATTCCTCCCAAACAGACCCAAACCGTTTCCGCAGCAGATCATCTTCGAGTGCACCCCTCCTCCAGACGGACACACAGGTGTACGCTACCCCCATTGGCCATAGGATGACAAATGGGCCTGCTTTTGTATGCATGATGCCGCACTCTCGGCTCCATGCACCCGGAGAAAAAAGCACGGCTATAGTGCCGATTGCTTGCAAAATCAGAGCGGTGTAGCTTGGGTGTCGAACAGTATTGTAGGGTGCTTGTCTTACAAGAGTATGTGCTGGGCGCAGTGTGACTTCATACGTGAAGAGACTGCCAAGAACCCTGTAGCACCATACCCGAAGAGCACCGCCTGAGATGGCGAGCAGCGCTCCCAGCGTGAAGACAGAAGATACGGATTGTAGGCCTACAATGTCGTGCGAGTTTCGGGGGCAGAGAGACTGGTAGACCTCGGGTGAGAGCGAAACAGCATCAGGGTAAGCCAGCGTTGCAATGATGGCTATCTCGCTTGCAATGCTCATTCCTAATAGGACCTGAAGCATATCTTCAGACATGAAACAACAAGAATTAAGGAGAGGCTTACTCCTGTTACCACACGCAGGATGGGTATCATATACTCAAAGAGCCTCGCCTGGCCTGACGTTACTTTCTCGTGCGGGGCTGGAGGAGGAGTGGGGGGCGTGGTGCTGTAATAGTAGGCTACAGCGACGGCCACTAGGGCGATGATCTTGAGCAGGGGCTGGTACGCCATTGAAGGTTTGCAGGACGTAGTACACAGTTCAAGCTCGCTGACTACTCTTATAACCCTAGATCTTGAGCTACTCAAAAAGCGCATCATTGTCTGCCACCATCAGATACTCCTTCAAACACAGCGACCAAACCAGCTAGACAGGAGAATGCGGCCGAGTGAACTTGAGAAATACTTACTGCACATGGCAAAGCATTACTCAGGGTCAGTGGAATATGCATGTGGGCGGGCTGCCATCAAGTGCTGAACCTCTTGAACATCATGATACAGTCGACGAACCTGATGGAATGAACCCAATAATGGAGCCGGGAAGTACTGTCTTAACTGCAATATAGCAGACTGACTTTCGAAAGAATTGCCACAGCATCGAAGGTATTGACAATATGATTTACAATATGTTTCCAACACAACTGATACAAGCAGTGTACACCAACCCATTGCTTGCGAGGCCACCCGTTTGCGGCAAAACTCCCTCGTTTGTTGCACGCATCTGTGCCAATCTGATCGCAAGAGCTACAACTATAACAGTAACATCACCGCGTCGGCTGCACTCACATGTGATTTGTAGCACTGGGAATAATGACATAGTCGTGTGAACGGAGTGGCTGTTGGTTGGTAAATACGCATCTCGTCATCTCATATTCATAGGTACCTTGACGCGGAAATGGGAACTTGGCACGTTCTGGCGTCACAGACCGGAAATCTGATACCTCCAGTGCGAACATCGGGATATCACCAGGTAGACGTGAGAGCACACAACACCATGCAAAAGGTGAATGATACAGATTACCTCACACTCGTATCGGCTCCCCTCACTACTAGGAATCACAGGATACTCAGATATCTCTTTGTTCGGAACAAGAGCGACCTAGCCCGCCGATGATTGTGGAGACTCCAAATAAAACCTTGTCTTCCCTTCCTTGAACCCCATACCAACGTGCTCTGATTTGAATGCCTCGCAAGCTGTTGACTCATCTCTGCCGATTCAGACATATCGGACTCACTAACTGCTTTACCATCCAAACTCCGCATCCTTGATAAACAAATACCATGGCGGTGTGCAAGCCCGGTCAGCTTCTCTGCCTCACCACAATGAAATCAAGCACTGTAGCTTCCTTGGGCGCAAGATGCAACTTTACAGACAGTCAATCGCTGCCGGTGGCTCCATTCTCCCTCACACTTCTCTGTTTACGATCAGATCTCAAGACGTCCAAGTGTCTCAATACTTCTAATTATACCGTGCTCAAGTAAGTCAACTACGACTCACTCCCTAGAGTGTCACACAATATACGAGGTCATACCTGCGAATGCGGACTCCGGAGCTACAGGCCTGGATAGGACATTCGCCGACCTTTCACACAATGGATGCAGACGCCGCATAGCACTTTGCAGGTGTGTCACAAATAGCACCCTAGATGTCCAGCTACCCTCATCCAGTAAGCTTACAAACCAGCGCAGCGCGAGGAAGATGTAGGAGTTAAATGGCAGAGTACCTGTCCGAAGTTGTGCCCGCCATGCAAAGCTCAGCTGCCCAACCCCACAAATGTTTTGTACTGCTCAGGCCTTCTCGAATCCGCTTTTCTGTGCAAGTCTAGCAGGTGTAGTATGCATCTCTGCTCCTTTCTGTGTTGGCGGCCCAACGCTGACTACGGATGTCGTCAGCTCTCCTGGAAGGTGCTCAACCAGCACACGGTCCCCGGGGATTATGCACTCTTGGGCTTTGCTGCCGCCGTGCTCATTTTATATCTGGCTGTCGGCTACGCAGCTATCCCTAACGCCTTGACTTTCACTGTCAAAGTCGTCGAAAGTTATCTATTCTCCCTTACTACTGCTACTGTCGCCTACAGGCTCTCACCATGGCATCCCTTGGCTGCTTATCCTGGGCCCATTCTTTGGCGTGTAAGTAGCCTCGCCCTCGCAATTGTCTCGTCTAGCGGAAGGCGCCATCTCGTGCTCCATGAGCTGCATAAGAAGTACGGAAAGTTCGTGCGTATCGGTCAGTCGCATTCTACACAATGAATACGAACGGCCTTGATTTATCGAACGGTTTTCCCCTAAAGGACCCAATAAACTCTCCATCAACTCGTATACGGCGGCTCCAGTACTTTACGGTGCAAGGCATCACATGCTAAAGGACGACTCATATCTTGTGCCAGGTCACAAAAAAGCTGTCTCCTTATTTTTCAAGCAACGTAAGGAGGACCATTCAAAGCGTAAACGGATCTGGGCGAGCGCGTTTGCATCGACTGCGTGAGTCTCTCACCGCATATGACTGATGGTTGGTACTAAGGTTTTGCCAGCGTCCAGCATTTCTTCCCTCCTCTAGAACGAAGAGCGTTGCAGCTCACAGAATGCATAGAAAATCGTACAGACTCCAATGGCGTTGTAGATCTTGTGCTTTGCATTGCTCACTTCTCATATGATTTCATGGTATGACTTTTTTCTTTCAAAATTCTCAGGCTACTCGCTAAAGACTTAGAAAAGGGCGAAATGATATTTGGTGGAAGTAATAAGCTGGTTGGTGAAGTGCACTGCGGATTTATCAGCCTCTCACGCACCTTTCTAGGAACTGATGAACAACGCCGACCCCGAAGATATTATTAGTAGTGGTAAATTGGCCACCGCATTGTACGACTGGTGAGTACATCTGTTTTGCTTTCTGTTGTGCACTAAATAACGCTCCGTGAAGCATTGGTCAAGCTCCTTGGCTCATGGAAATATTATGGTACCTACCGGGTAGTGAACTTCTGCACCGTGCAGAACGATACGCTGCGGCAATGATGAACAATCGGGTCATGGCGCACGACGTATCCATTCGCGATCTGTCATCCTACTTAGTGCGTATTTTCACTTGTACCGGGAGCAGTCTGCTTAAAGGAAACGAAGCTGGACGCAAATCCTCGTACTGGAGAGAAGGTTCCGCTACGCGACCTTGAGCTTGAAGCAGTTCAAGCAATTCCGGCAGGTTATACCTCCACTCCAGAAGGTCTGTTTCAGTGCTGACTAGCGAATTCGACTAGGCTCTGACAATACTGCGTCAACCCTGACTATCGCGTTGTTCTATCTACTATCGAATCCCGTGGTATACAAGACCCTCCAGACCGAGCTTGACAAGGTCTTTCACGATCATACAATTCCCATTGAAGACACGAAGCTTGAGTCAATTGAGTATCTCGGTGCTGTCATCAATGAAGCTCTACGTCTAGGGACACCTTTCTACGTCCCTCGTATCGTCCCACCTCAAGGTACTGTCATTGATGGTAAGAATATCCCAGGTGGGACCGTAGTTGCTCTGGCCGCGTACTCTCAGCAAGTCGCTGAAGAGAACTTTTATCCTCACCCGCTGGTATGTCCTTGTGGTACGGAATCGAAGACGGTCATCTGACGCCATGGTTCCACTGTAGACGTTCGATCCCCAGAGGTGGCTGGATAATAACGAGGGCTCAAAATATGTTACAAACAAATCGGCCATGACTCCCTTTTCTTCCGGTAATGGTTTTAGCTTTCTGAAATCTCACCTTGCCGACCAATCCTACTTTTTTCCAGGCCCATACGTCTGTGTCGCCAAAAAATTTGCTGTTCAGGAGATGCGTCACGTTCTAGCTCGGCTCGTGCTGACGTTTGACATGACGCTACCGGAGGAGCTCGGCTCTGAGAAATGGCTTGATGGTTTCAAGAACTACCGTACAACTATCTTTGAGAAGCCGCTGCTTGCGAAGGTGACGAGGCGTACAAAGGAGACAGCAGTGGTTCTGTAGCTCCTCTGTGAAGTGTACAACGAAACCATGTAACTTTAGCAGTGAACGTATTGAGCTTACACACGAAGAGAGGGCGCTAATGAATTCGAAGTCTACCAATACGCTGTCATGTGCTGAGAACTGACGCTGCCCCGCTTCGACACGGAATGTAGTTACATGCCTCCTGTTAGCAGCATCTCCAATTCAGAATTGCATCAAGCTCATTTCCTCCGAGAGCCTCTGTGAGATTTAGGGTCCTTCTGAATCGTAGGAGTCGCAGTGGAATGCAGCTGAAACCCGATCAGAAAACACCGCTTATGACACTGGCCTCGCAGAAATGTTCAATGTCCGCCAGAGCGCGATGGCTTCTGTCCGCCACCGAGTCAGTGGACTTCTCCAACGGCAGATTTGAACGAAACTCGTTAATAATGCTCAGCAAGGACTATTAGACGGCATGAAGTGGATTCCACTGCTTATGCCGTACCACTGTGTGGGTACGTGATTACTTTGATATCATTCCGTCGATTGATGCGATACAGCTATCTTCTGTCTAGGTTTGTGCTGCGCTTAACTTTGCAGATACTGCAACCGGCATTGAATGGAAGCGTGGTAAGGGTCATAGGACTTTATGATATCCTTCTCAATACACACACTCTCGCTGGCAGATAATCATCCTGTTCGAGAGGGCAACCAGAACAGGAGATGCTGCTTCGGTCTCCTCGTAGATGCTTCTAACTTATGGGTATGACAATATTATTTTAACTCATGTCATATGAACAGGTACAGCACCAGACAATGCCATATATGTAAGCAGCCAACCGTATTCTTGCGTCTCCCGTCATGTTGATCGGTGTTCATCCCACTAGAGGATCCCGAATATTGATCATCATATACCGTGTAGAGTGCAAACTTTCTCAGCTCCGTTTCCTGTAATCAGCAAGTGACAACATCCGGACCGCATATGGAGTAGGTTTACCCAAATCTCCTTGACAAAGTGGCGCTTTTTGAATGCTACGCTGTTGCTCACTCAGATATGCTATCCATCAGGAACGCTCATGAGCAGCTGTATCCGGCATGAAGCATGAATGTCTTGTTATCGCGGCGCATGGTATCACCCAGTGGTATGATCATCCACCTCGCAGTCTAAACATAGACGACCCTGCTTATTCACAGCCTATACAGAGCAGTCTCTTCACAAGCAAGTCCGCATGCCTCTAACAACTCATCATAGGATCTTCTTCGGTGAGTCGTAACCTTTTCTCAACCATGCGTGTCAGTAAATCTCGTAAAATGAACAGTCAGTTGTATCATCAACCGATGTTCTATCATTCCTGCTCGAGATGAGTGTTGTTTAGGAGTCACCGGCAACCTTGCGGAATTCACATTTCAGTGAAGCACACACGAATTGGTTGCAGCATGTGGCCGTACTTCGAAACGCCTCAACCCAAGGCACCTTTATACCAAAATTGCATGACGCGCGATGATGAAAACCACCGCCGATGAACTGGGATCTATTCCATGCGCGCCTACATACCCTGATAACGCTGGCCAATTTCTCACAATACCGATCACCGCGTCAATTGTGGCGCAATGGAGGAACTTATCTGGTGACTGCGCGAGGGCATCAAATCTGATCAATTTCAAGTATTTCCTTCATGCAACAAACGGCCTGTCACAGGCAGTCGTGAAAGATAGCCAATACGTCCATTAAGCAATTGTCAGGGTAACCTCGGGCTCTGCGCTTGTGCATGTAAGCTTAAGTGGCTGTAGACATATACATGTTTGCTTGGTGCACGACTTGAAAGTTGAGAATTTATTCATGTCCCCTCGCCATGGGCATTTCACACTGGGGCGTTTTTGACTTTATCACACCTAAGCCGAGAATATTTCGAGTGCATACAGGTGTCCAATAACAGTGAGAGATATGTATATACACATTCATCTTGGAGCTCTGTTATGGCTTGCGTGCAGGAATCCAGCTTGAAACGAGACCTGCGCATCAAATCCGCCTTATTCAACACCTCACTCAGCCTTTGCCGCTCGTTTCTCTGCATCAAGCCTTCTAAAGCGTGCAATCTCAACACCTACAAGGTTTTTCACATCTCGGCGCAAGCCAGGCTTGTACCCCAGAGCGAACAGAACTTCAAGATGCACAAAGAATGGAGCAAGTACGAAAGCTACATCGGATAGCCATGGGAAAGACAAAGACTCAGTATCAGTGTGGCACTTGTAAGAACAGTTTGAACGTACCACCGAGTATATTGTCTAACAAAGCTGGGGCCCGTTTCTCTGCGACACCATGACCAATGAACTGGGCAATCCATGCCCCGATGTTGATCGCTGCAGCCGTTTGGAAGGCACCCGGGTGGTAGGCATAAGCGGTGGCGGTCAGCAGAGAGAGGGCCGATTGGGGTAGATAGAACAACTTATGAGTAGAAGGCAAATCAGACGATGCTCAGGCTGTCACAAAGAAAGAAAACGACTGACGGTAGCAACGGGGTCCAGAACAGCATAGTATGCCAGACAAAGCCCGAGCCAAGCGGTAGGGAAGTTCAGATCAAACCGGAGGTATTCATTGATAACATAGCTGTACGTTGGCAAAGAGACTTGCAGGTCGTGGAACAGAATTTCAGCAGACCTAAGCATATGTATTGTGGTGAGCATCTTAGAGCGAACAGTGAGGAGACTTACCACAACAGCAAAGGAACTCCGATGAGGTGCAGAAAGATATTCCAAGAATTGTTGTGGTATGCCCCGTAGAACGCAAGCTGGAATGAAGAAGACAGTGAGGACAGTGTAAGGTCTTTGGATGGCATACTGACCTGCTTACGGATGTCAAGCAGGGATGAAGCAGACATGAGTACCACTCGAAACAGCTGGGGGCAGACGACGTTGAGCAAGAGGCAAGGCTATAGCTAACAAATGGAAGAGACGAGGCGAGAGAGCAGGTAGCCCCCATGGCATACTCATATCTTGCAGCGGAGTGCGTAGCGCCTGATACGGGGTTCTATTCATCAAGTTGAGCACAGAGGAAAGCAACATATCGTGGAGATGACATATGAACGTACATCGCAGAAGCCTTCGTGCGTGCTTCTTACTGCGGTGATTGTGGCGGCGTGGGAAGAAACAACGACCTCTTTGGGTCGTTCCTGCAGCTGTGTGTCACGCGTTACGAAGATTAAACAACTTGGTCAAATCATTCGCCTGCCAAATCAAAGCGACGTTGGGATGTCACCATTTCGCAAAACTCGGTATTGATCTGAGGGACAGACTGACTATTAAACCGCAAAGATATGTGTCCTGATATCCCACTGACCTACGACTTAAGCATCACCAGTTCACGCCTCCCCTGTTTCGACTATGTCTGGGCCACTTCCTACGACAGTGCTTGGTATAGTTGAGACCCTCGCAGGTCCACTGCTTATTCTTGTATGTTTTGCGTTCATGTGAGTCGCTACTTCTCATGCTTCAATCATTTGTAAGTAGCTGATGAACGTCTTCATCTAAACACCTCTCAGACTATACGGGATATTTCTTGCGCAAGCCTTGTACTACTGGACGACATATGAAAATGACGCGTTTGTCATCAAACTCTGGGTTATCCTTGCTGGTCTCTTCGAAACTTGCCATACCGCCATGTGCATGTACATGCTTTACTACTACTTTATTCAGCACTACGGCGACTTTGAAAATGGGCTTAATCACATTGTCTGGTACGTGGTGTTGATCATTTCTGTGATCACCATGACTTGTAGCTTATTTTATTCGACTCTTTACCTACAGGACCGCCATAGTAAGCCAAATCTCATGCTGTCTGTGCTATATTCCGAGTTTGACGCGAACATAGATCACTCTCTATTGCGAGGTAAGCTTGTATGCTAATATGAGCATTGTACCACTTTGCTCAAGTCAGCTCTTATACCCATAGATAGGGATCATTGCAGTGACACAGAGGTACGGTGTCTATATCTCTCTTCATCCTCATCAGCTCGTTTCAACTAACACCACATACACCAGTTTTTATGTGTACCGTATCTGGCACAGTAAGTCACAATTAGCCAATAACACAGCCCTCGTTTTCCTCTGTCGCACAATATATCTTCCTCCTTTTAACGCGAACCTTGCCTTTCCCCTTCGTTTCCTCTGCAGTTAGCGGCAAGAATCAAATTGTTACCGGTATATTGGTGAGCATTGATTTCTGACTTCCAATTTATGCCTTCCTGGATTAGTTTATGAACCCATATCTTCGCCAGAGTGTTATACTGACGGCCCGTATTGGTAAGCACACACCGTACCCTTCACATTGTATGTTGCTGATATTGATTTACTTGAACAATACAATGATAGGCGTGGGATTATGTGCGTCCCTATCACTTATTTGCTTATACGGAGGATGTCCTGCTCATGAAACTTGACTTTACTCACATAGACACTACCTCTTCAACGTAAGTCCCTTGGCGCACGCTTATTGCTCTGCTCGTTTCTCATAACATACCCAGATTTCAATTCTCGACTTGGGAGCAATCTTATCTTGATCGTTCGTTTGTGGTGAGCATTACCATTGGGACTTCCTGAGCTGCAAATCCCGGACTCTCTGCTTCCGTCTTGCTGTACCATCAGCTGCTGATATAGCGCTGACTCCGCTTTATGAAGGTCAAGTCAAATTCCACATGGGGCCTTGGTGTGGCCGTTGATCTACTAATCACAATCACCCTGCTCTACTTTCTGCACCATACTCAGAAGCTTGGACTTCGCCGGTCAGTCACTGGGCTGCCTACTGATATGATGATGGTATCTAACATCTGTGTAGCACCCGACGTATTGTGCGCAAGTTGATGCACTATTCAATCACCACGGGGGGCTTGACTGTGTAAGCTTTGTTTAATATCACGACATCACGCTCTCACCGACTAGACCACCAACAGCGTATCTTCCCTCATAGTTCTCATCACTGTGCGTTATATCCTTGTCCATGTGTGCTCCTTGCTCAATGCTTGTTCCCCTCATAGTACAACACGTATACCCGAAGCCTCTTATTCGCGGGAATGCTTGAAGCTTTGAGTAAATGTAGGTCACTTCACTTGTGCCCGCGGATTCTTTTTTTATAATATATATTTTACCTCTGACGTACAGTGTATGCAAACTCAATGCTCGCGATGATCAACGCGCGACGAATTGTGGCATCAAGTACCGGTGGTGTTGGTAGCATTGGAGCGAGCAACACAATCGAACTATCTCAACTGCGTGCAGCTTCTGAGACGGTGAAGTCCAACATGAACCTGGTAAGCTTTACTTGTCCCTTTCCGCTTTGGGGGCTGGCTAATCTTCCTGATGACTGTAACAGAGAGCTATTCACGTCTCAAAGGAGACTTCCCGGTTTGCTGATTCGGAAATTACGGTACGTTCTCATTATATGCTGTGCTAGATATAGAGTGCATTCACGAAGATTGCGACTTTAATATCACGCTCGCATTGTTTATGGGATATCTATGCTGACTCCTCGACATCATTGTAGTACAACTCCACCGCCCAAATGACCTTTGAAGACAAGGCTGAAGAGTTAATGCCTGTGTAGGCCACCGACATTCTACGGTATGATGACCTCATCTTCTATACCTGGATATTGATGTATAGGGCTCTATAAGGTTATGATCGCATGACACATGAATCTTGCAATAGGGTATCACGTAGATACTATGAGAAGCAGATATCGGAAACGAGTCGCGGAACGAGGAGGTCTGTATTCATGTTGAAACCGTCACCCATGTACTGCGCTCTAAGCTCCAAATAAATTATTATGATTGTGAAAGGAGTAACCTCAAAGAATCTCCACAGCGTGGAAGGTATCACTCCCGACACGGGAGGAACAATTTCCTTGGTAGAAAAGATCTCAATGCGTGTTGCAAAGCTCTGCACCATGCCGCTATCGTACTGTAGACAAAGAATAAATAAGTATACGTGTGTGGGGATGACACAGAAGAACGCTGTTTGAACGTGGAGTAGCCTATGAAAACAGTATTTTATTGCTAACTAATCGCTTCGCGCGTTTTGCTGCCCACTCTAAGTTAGACATTCGTTCTTGTGCACCACCGTCTGTCGCCACCGCCAGGCTCTTGTTGCCTTTGTCCAAGGTAGTCCTGCCAAACCCACGCTCGTCATAGACGAAGACCGCCACACAGCACGAGGCCCATTTTACATGCGCCGTCATCTCGAAGATACACCATGATATCTGCATTACTGCGGCGAGGTCGATCCAATGCATTGACGATAGAGAGAATAATGGTGGCTGTATCGAAGGACACCTGGGGTTGTGAATGAGCTTGTGTCAAGTCAAAACTAGAGGTCCACACACCAGGCATGCCCATGCCGGGACGAGGGTACGAACCAAGCAACGCTTCCCATCGAATGGCCGATAGATACGATCTTATGTGACGTGAGCTCTGACTCGACGAAACTCTGGATCGCCTTTCCCCATTCCACGATCACTACAACACGTGATTGATATAGTTAGAGAAAACGCTATGCAGGATAACCAACACATACAAACGCCATCCTTCAACTTCTGTAAAATGACGTGGTTCGCAATGGCGGAGTCACCGTGGTCGCGAGCATCGAGGGACTACACTTCACGTATCCCTGGTATATTCACGTCGGAAGCTGCGCCATTGTGAAGTAGCAGTGCACGGATTACAGACTCCCAGCGCTCTTTATCTACGGGATAGGAGAAACAATTGATTAAGTCGGTCGAAACGTGTAGTATGAGGGTCCACGTACAAGCACTACTGGCATGAGGGTCACAGTATCTACAGGTGCTCCTGCAGTCTTGCACCGTTTCATAGCCACCTTGAGCGAGACACTGGTCTCAGTGCATTCTCCGACTTTGCCGAATACTGCGATCAGAATCGTCAGTATGCTCCCGCCTCCACTCGTCTCCGACAGAATCTTCCGTTCAACTACTTCAAGCAGGAAGACCCACCGTACGACCCTGGTGCACGCGTAGGGGAGTGAACCCCTCTACGAACCTCTCCTTGCAGCTACACGTACGCTCATGTGCAATTTTGAAAACCCAGGAGCTTTGGGTGTCCAATGGTGGCCTCCGCAACCCGCAGCATCTCGTTGACGTACTCGCCTCTGCCTGCTTTACGTTGAAAATATTGCATTAGGTCCGCGCAACACTTGCGTACTCTGTTGTCCATAGTCAGCTATGTTTGAGAAGACGAGCAAAAGGTATTGTACATGCCTACCGGGACATAGCAAAGCTCACGTGAGCACCGCGTGCCCGAAGGTCGATCCCACGTGCGAAGCTAGGAGTTCATACCCAAGCCTACGACCCGCAACGTCTTAGTGACATCTTGGTCTTGTGCCTTCGTTACGGTGTGATGCCACACCAGGTCCTACACAAGTTTTGTACCCTCTGTTGCCAAGGTCAGACTATGCGGTAGTGTAGGCAAGTGAGAGGTAATGGACATACCGACCGGGACACAGCAAAGCAGTGTGAACACTGCGTGCTCGGAGGTCAATCCATGGTGAAGCTACTGCAGGTATAGACCAGTACCAACACTGAGGGCGCAAAGAAGATGTACGTCAGTACACCAGTATGAAACAAAGTAGCAAGAGGGCAATGCTTACCAAGGGTGCTTGCGGACACTTCTGTAAAAAGGAACCTCACTAATTTACAGCACACTACCCAGAATGCACAGACAATGGTTCGCAGAGCTCAGGGAGTAGAAACGGCTGGCAGCCGTGAGTCCTCAGGTTTGGTCCACGTTGCCAGCCTGCTCCCATCACCACTTTCACCGTATCTGGTAGGGTAGATGATGAACATAAACCGCATACACAGCAGTGGCTTGCAGAGCGAAAAGAGTAGAAGAGACTGGCGGACGTGGGTCCTTGGGTCGGTCCACGTCGTCAGTCTTGCTCTCATTACTGCTGCTCAGCGTGCTGGTAGAGGTGAACGTGAATACGTGAATACGTGAATACGTGAATACGTGAATACGCTGAGCGACTGTTGTATATCATTGTTTGTCGGCGCGGCGCCCACGGACCGAGCGTGCTCAACCGCAAGCGCCTACATACGCCGCAAAACATGTTGCGAGTAACCACCGCGTAGCCTCGAACTTAGATCCCCTACGTTTATGCTTCACCCGCTACCATATATGATAACGGTGGTTTAAACTGCCAGGGTCGTGCCATGCTATCTATGGCCAGCCTGAGTATCGGGCCTGAGTATCGGACTTGGTCCTGTACGAGACCGAAGAAGATTTGCAGCTTTTGTGAGTGATGCTGTCATAACTGTATACTTTCGCGCTCATCCTGTTAGCATTTCTGTGAGTACGATAATTCAAGCCGACCATTCGATGTATTGGTGATGCATATCTCTCACTCAGTCTCTTCCTCACCGAACTCATTGACTAACTGAGTGCTCTAAGCAGTGCGGGCCGCTCATCAAGCCCAAGAGTTCAGAGCGCAAGGCAACATGCGTTGCCATACATGATGCCTGCGCCCAACGGTATACAATCACCCGCAGAAGTATCTATTGAGCGAGGTTGGAGGGACAGGTGACAGGGGCGCACGCGACGGTAAGTCGTTTTTGTCTCACCTCATGTAATATGTCTCGCGGCCGGAAATTCCAGTATCACTATCAAGACAAGCCTTGGTACACTCAATAGCCCAAACAATGCAGTCAAGAGCCCTTTGTGCGGCCCTCCTGCGCCTTGTACACGCGAGGAGAGCAACGAACTTCATCGCCTAACCCGCCGTGAATACGAGGATGCTATTCTACGCTCTGGCCAATGCGTAAGCAAATATCACGCGGGCACAAAGTCAAATGCGAACGATGTCCGACGCGTTCGTCTGGTGACACGGTCCCGCGAATGCAGGAAGCGCGTCTGGCTCCACTCCCAGGGCGCGGTCGGACACCCACCTGTACGTGTTCTCAAGGTTGAGCGGGGAGATTACACCCGGTGAGCGATAACATTCGTCCCGGCGTCGTCGTCGACGCAACAGAGCTTTTGCGAGCCTCAAAGAAGTGGGGGGAGGCCGTCGAAGAGGTTAAGCGCTCCGTTGGGTGCATCATCTTCGGACTGAAGCCACATTTTGGGCAAGTGGATGCGCGAATCGAGCGTGCGGCCTGACAGTAGGCATGAGTGTGATGCAGATGAGGGGAGCACGACACCAGGGTGCTCTTGTGGACAGATTTAGCTCTCTCGCAGGCGTGACTTCAGAGGGTTAACAGAGGACAGTTCGTAAGCCGGCGTACTCGTAACATAAAGTACTTGTTCACACTATCCACCTCATCACGTCCTAAGATGTTTAAATACCTTTTGACTGCTCATGAAACAATTGTATACGCTATAACTCATAACTATTTGTGTCGTTGAGAGGCAATACCAGTCTGTGGGCATTGTGAGCCAACTATAACGGCGCACTGGCACTATAGACGGGACTCATCCCGTAATGAATCGCCCAATGCTGCGCTCAGAACGTTCCGCAGAGCACGAACGAATAGTTCTGGTTTTTACTGTATAACCTGGAAGAAGAATACATACCCATACGGGCGCAATGAGATATGATCTCTCGGGCAGCGATGAGCTCACCATATGACCAGCACCCTTGACGCGAGTGACCGAAGCAAGTTTCCTACCTTGCTCAGGATCAACCGCATTATCCTGCACATACCGTGGCCTGCAGAGGGAAGGACTGATTACGCAGGATAACCAACACATACAAATGCCATCCTTCAACTTCTGTTAAATGACGTGGTTGGCAACGGCGGAGTCACCGTGATCGAGAGCATCGAGGGACCACAACTCGCGTATGCCCGGTAGCTTCACGTCGGAAGCTGCGCCTTTGGGAAGTAGCAGTGCACGGATTATAGGCTCCCAGTGCTTTTGTCTGCGATGTAGGACAAGCAATCGGTGAAAGTCGATCGGAGCGTGTAGCATGATAGTCCACGTACGAGCACCACTAGCATGAGTGAAGATGAGGGTCACGCCATTTGAAGACGCCCCTGGAGTCTTGTACCGTTTCCCAGCCATCTTGAAAGGGATGCCATCGACGGCGTAAGATGTCGCAATCAACGCGGCATCGACCAGCAGGCTTTCGAACATGATGCGCTTGCAAGTCTTGGAACTTCCTCGGGGTAGAGAACTCGGTTGGCCTGATAGGGTCTCGGATGTCACAGGGTCGTACTAGAGATCGTACAGGGAACAAACGGTGACGAACTGGAAGAGAGATGGTACTGAGTACCGAGAGGAAGACTGGCGATGTGGGTGGGGACTAAGGACCTTCATACCCGCGAAGGAGCTTCCGCTGGGGTGGTCGGCTGTCTGAGGTGGCGTCTCCTGTCTGTGGTCTGAGTTTGAGTACGATAGGAACACGAATAAGGGTCATCACTTACTTACTCACCCGCTCCGAATGTGACCGTTTGCGAGGCCGCAATAGCACGTAGGCGCTGCTACACCAAGCGCGGCCCAGCTGTACAATGCGGACTTATTGACACGTCGTATTGCATTCGAGGTGCGTGCTGAAGGTCTTCGGCAAATCATCGTCTCACGATGAGCGCAATCTGCAACTCCGGTCCCATCTATACAGGGACCAGTGCATCTGCAGATGCGTTTAAGAAAGACTCCGTCACATCGGCCCTCTCCCATTAGGTGCCATCGGGTTATAGAGTTGGCGAAGTCGAACTCTAGCATAAAATGACCAGCCCGCTCGGTGGCACAGAGTTGAAGTCAGCATAGCGAAGAACCACAACAAAGCGCGTAAGATAGCCCACGCTGAGGAAAGCGCTAACTTACTCAGGCCCTGCTGCAAGTGCGGAGCGACTCGGATTGCGTGCGGTGCAATCACATGCCCCATGTGCCCACGTGCGTGCATGTGTGTATCTGTGCGTGTTTGTCTACACCATTGTGGCGCTCTGCTAACCCGTTCGAGTTCCTATCCTGCGGCTGAGCCACCCTTACAGCGCACAGCAATGTTGTTATAACACGCTCCGCAAGATAGGGAAACACTGTATGAAATTCTTTTTCAGGCATAACTGGTACTGGATGCATTCACCCAAGAGACCTCGTAGTATTCCATTTATACGAGGGTTTAATGACAGCCTTCTGCGATCTAGTACTGTAAGCTGCTCTCGACGGTCGCCGCCAACCTCTAGCGATGTCCTGTTAGGTCATATATACCCAAATTCTACTACCCAGTACCACTGCCCTATTTCGCTCAGAGGTTGGCACTTCCTTAGGCCATGGAGCACACAAAGCCAAACTTATCTCTGGAACCACTGCGCCTACATACTGCTTCCACGTCTGCAGAGTCATAATAGCCACCGTTGTTGCCATTCCGCTAGTATCTCGTAGCCCTGTAGTCCTCTGACGTGGACACTGACCAGAGACGTGGAGCGCATCCACTGGCCAATGGCGTGAACTGGACCGCTACCCTGCCCTGTTTTAACTCACTCGTCGTGTTTAGACAGCTGTGGAAGCTTAACTGCCAACACACGACTACGAGGAAAAGGCGAGGGTTGTGGGAGGAGAGAGGAAAAACAAGCATCGAATATATAGTAACCTGAGCCGTGACGTGACGTCACATTGACCAGTACATGCCAAAAATGTCATATATGGCATATTTGGTCGGGTTATATAACACGACCAAATATGCCATCGGCAACCGCAAGACGGCGGCAACGACCTCTGCTCTTCATCATCCGACCTACGACCTACGACCTCTTGACCTCTTCCTTAATATCACTTCTATTTCACTCCTTAACATTAACTGCTCGCCCACGCTTGTCCTATCAATATACCAGCTGTTCTCCTTATCGGAAATTTCACGATCCAAGTGTCTTCGGATGGCTATGTCTCGTTCACTGTTTGTCCCCGTCGCTCTTCTGGCCCTTATCTTTGCCTGGGGAACGCCCTTGGTGCAAGCAAACTGTGGGTACTGATTACTTGTATACCGTCTTCTTCGCCAATCCGCATCGTTCTGCTACCCGTAGACTTCAAGGTCACTGCGCCAGTAGCGGGCACACAATAGGCCAACGGCGCCACGAACTTAGTATCATGGGTGAAGCGTGTTGGTGATGGGGTGGACATCGAGATGTCACAGCTTAGTTGGGATAACCTGATCTACGTAGCAAAAGACGGTGAGCAACGTGTTTGTAAACGCGAGTAGCAAAGCTCCTTACGACGGGAACCTTATCCAGCTACAACAGCTCCAGGAGCTCTAAACACCTTTATTCAGGACCTTCCAGCGTGCGACGATTACTACATCATGTTTTTGAACTCGATTTCAGGGAACATATTCGGTTCGTCGGCGAAGTTTTCAATAGGGAGTACCTCGAACGGTACCGCCACTACGAATCCCTCCGCGCCAACTGTATCAATCTCCGGTGCGCCTAATCCGACACAGCCATTTGCTACTACATTCCCCGCTTCCGTGAACGGCGTTGCTGTACCAGGCTGGCAAGCACTGAAGGGCTCGCTACCGCAGATGTTAGCGTTGATGAGCGTCGTGATCATGTGTCTGCTGGGAGGAGCGTAGACTGTGCTATAAACGTGGGCGTACGCGGATTCATACGACCAGGCTGTTCACTCTACGATCTCCGAACGGACAGTACCGCTTGTTTCCTGTTCTTGTTGTATGATTTGTTCATATTGGACTATTTACCAGGGCAGCTTAACCGTCTTCCCTACAACCTATCATTCAATTCTTACAATTCTATCTCACCATTAACCCACTGCTTGATGCCTTAAGGGCTTTCGATGGAAGAGCAGAGGCGCGCAAAATGGTGCGCTGCCGCTGTGGCTAACGTATCGCGCAACAGATGGCCAGTTGCAGCTTTCGCTACGAGATAATTCTCTCGCTATGAATGTGAAGTATGCTGAAAGGTGAAGTCGCATATCGAAATAGAGCACGATCGACAGAGCTGATGTAACCCCCCGTCACTGACAGAAAGGCATTTTTGACGAGTGGCGTAATACGTCGAAAATGATGATGATGATAAGATTTCATCCGTCGGTGGCTGCGCGCAACGCAATATCACAGGAAGCATGCACTTGCATCGCAATGTGAAGATGTGAAGCGGATACCGTGCGACATACACCATGGTACCAGCGTACCGACTTTGGGTTGGTGGCTATGAACGTTGATGAATTGGTGATGTCGTTCAATTGAGCTTAAGATATGCTTGAGTTTTGGGGTTGTTGACGTCAGCTTTACTCTCGCCAGTTCTCATACGATGGGAACTTCAACAATACGTCACACACAGGAAAGTGATATATAACTCGAAGTGCTCTGTGGTCGCTCACGCTTAGACACTTCCATTTGTTCGCGAAAGCGAGCACCCAGCAAGTCCGGTCAAGCTGCCTGACATCGAATACAGCGGGCGCTCTCAACTGCTGCTGTGAACGAACTCCCCACACTTTGCGACCCTACGGGATCATTTACTGGCCAGTGGTTCATAAGACTATTGGTTCGCGCTCTTGTAAAGCATCACCTTTGCCTGAGGTCCCTTCCCTTTCCGTGAGTAACTATGTCGACTCCCGAAACGTTCATCGGTCCGCTGTTGATAGCCATCTGCATCGCAATCCTGTGTGTAACCTCAATGCAATTCAAGGAAAATGGATTGGCTGACTTCCTATAGGCTTTATGGCACCTTCCTTGCGCAAGTTTTGTTCTACTGGACGACTTATAGCAATGACCGCGCACCGATTAAGATCTGGGTAGCTATCCTAAGGTCAATGACGTTGTAGCCGTATCTACTCGTGTCGCTTTACTGATAGGTTTTCTGTACAGTGTCCTGGAAACTGTGCATACTATTGCGTGCGTTCATATGCTATACTATTACTTTGCTGCACATTTTGGAGACACTACGATTATCGAACACGTTATCTGGTACGGGTATGCGCTAGGCCTTCATGACACCTATTTGACATGTTTCTACCTACAGGAGTGCTGGAGTACGTTTGCGGCTTTACCCTCGGCTAGTATTTAGTGACATATTCGTAATTGCGCAGCTTTCCGTAAATCTGGTGGTATGTGCCGAACGACGTTGTACCCGTTGCTCATGGCATTCGTCTTTCTAGATTACGATTGAGTTTGTTACGCTGAGGTACGCGAAGATGCCGAAAGCATCCATCTATGTCATCTGATTGAGTACGATTTTTTAAATGCAGTTTCTATACCTATCGCATTTGGCACAGTGAGCGACTGGTACCTACCTTTGCACTCACATATCTGAATGAGGTCTATTCACAGTTAGCAACAACGATCAGATCTTAACTGCAGCTCTGGCATGTTTGTCCTTTGCTGAACATTGGGCCTTCATTGATTTTACTATATAGAGTCTTCTTGTGACGTTTCGTATTGGTAGGAACACCCACCCGTCCCTGTTACCGTTTCAGGCTGATGCTCTAGCTTGAAACACCCAGCGATCAACTATTGTGCGTGTGTCACTTCTCTTGACTGATATGAACTAACGCGGTATTCTAATCTGACCGTTAGACAATGCTTCGTTCCCGTCTGTTTTTTCAGCTTGTATCAGCCTACCGTTCTGATCTGTCATTGTTTCTCGCAGAACGAGATATAATTCTTGGTCCGTGATGCAGACATCAAAGTCCTTCCACGTAAGCTCTCTCCTGCCTCTACTTTCTGTGCGTAGCTGAGCAAATTCAGATCACTGCAAACGTTGCATGGGTGGTGGCTGTAGTGACTGATATTGTGATCACTCTCACGCTGGTCTATTACCTATATCGTAACCGTCGAGTTGGCATTACTCAGTGAGTCTTCCTCCTTCACTGATTCCTCACTGACCGCCATATGATCCTTCGAAGAACCAAGAATATGATGGGCAAATTGATCCATTACTCAGTCACTACTGGGTTATTGACCGCGTACGCTTTCTGTGTTGAAAGAGTTTCGCAAAGCCACTAACAACCTATTATGCAGAATTGGTTCTTTGGTCGTTCTCATCACTGTACGTATAGGCCATACTTGATATATAACATTTCGTCTGATACAGATTTGTCAACAGTATAACGCATATCCGCATAGTCTCCTGTTCGCAGGTCTGGTAGAAGCTCTGAGTAAATGTAAGTGGCATCATTCTCCCGTCTACTCCTTGATATAGGTTAACACCGATATGCTCACTCAGTATATGCAAACTCGGCACTTGCAATGTTGAATGCAAGGCACATTTTTGCCTCCACATCAGCTGTGAATGGCAGTAACGCCATCGAACTATCTCAATTTAGAGTGGCGTCCCAGGGTGAGCCGCATGCTTTTGTTGCCCCAGTACGTATTGTCACTACTTCCTCCAACCTGTCTCAATACCTCTTTTGACTCGTCACTCAAAGACCACAGTCGTTGATATTGATACAGAAGCAACTGAGTGTTTTGCTCATACTGTCCGTATCCTAAATCACAGTTTCAGGGTAACAGATGGGTTTCTTGAAGCTGATTAGACCACTTTTAGTCCAACACATCAAGCCAGAAAGAAGGTAAAGACGGGGTTTTGACGTTGGTGTGAACAGCAAATAAGTATCCTGTTTTGTCAGTGTGCATATCTCTTTCTGAACACAATTCAACACTAATACGTTCCCGCATGTAAAGTATTTACAGAAACCACAGATACAAAACATGTACCATGGGTCCCTACGTTAATCTAGCCCCCAGATGCGTAGCAATGGCAATGCGAAAACAGACAGTGTTCGCTGCACTGCACCTCCTCCCGTCTTCGACGTCTACATTACCGCTCCCTCTTGCTGTAGCGCTGTCTTCCACCCACCCACCGCTTTCTCTTCTACTCGCGTCGGTATCTGACATACTACTTAGGTTAGTCTTGTCAGGCTTCGCTGAATGTGGACATCCGCTTGGTACTGCATACTTGCCATGAGCAAAGCTTGTTCTCTTCCACCGTACTCACCATGGCCACGATTGCACTATATAACCCTCCGATACAGGTATTCTGTGAGGCCCTGCGAGAATGCATACGCTGGCTTACTCCCGCAGGGCTTCGTCACACTTGGATGCATGATTCTGTTTGGTGTGGAGCAGACACCGAGTGTGCCTCGCGCTGTGCGTTCCATCTCTTATCTCTCGGGCATGCATATGCTGAGCGCCGCATACTATTTAGCGCAGTCAGTGCGTGGGCTTTGGATCGGGACGCTGCGCCTCGCGATTGTGCCGTACGAAGAGCTGCACACGTGAGACTACGACATCGAGGCGCTGCAGACCGTGTACCTTCCGCGCAGGCGAGATATACGTGTCATCACGGGCGTGCTGTCGTTGGCATCGTCGCTGCCGCCGCCTCCGAGAAAACGGTGTAGTAGCGACCACCACTACGAGCAGGAGAGTGCAGCCATGGGCCTCGGTGAGCGCTCTGACAGGTGATAGCGGCGGGAAATGCGTTGTTGTCACTATCCCCGTCGTCGTTCTCATCTCCGTGAACTCTACCTTGGCCGTCCTCATCTGATTCTGGGCCGGTAAGGATATACATAGCTCCAGTGCCGCGGCCGACGTGAGTACGGGCATTGAAGACATGCGGAGACAGAGATGCGGGAAGCATGGCCCCTCCCAGACAAACAAGACTCGGTGGAGCCCATCGTAGCGCCAGGCGGTAAGATCTCCATGTTCATATGTTCGACATGACGCTAATAAACAAAGTCTCAATAGTTAAGTACTTACTCGTCGCATCCTTGTACATATGCGCTGTCGAGGCTCAGCTCCCGCGCATAATCGCTACTCGGTCTCAAACATATAGATCTCTCAACCTCGAGTGGCCACTCTTCATATTCGCCCGTCAATAATATAACACCATCCCCACTCTGCCTTGGGCCTAGTAAAGCCAAGAGCATGGCGAAGCTATAGATTGTGGTCACCGCACTGGTGTGCTTGTTGCTGAGTTTTCTATTACCTGACATCCACCTGCTCATCTGCTTTAGATCGCCAACTTTGCATTGGAATCGCGTTTACGCCTCGAGATGAAACTCACAACGTGGTATGCTGTAAGCGTCTGTTAAAGCGCGTCCTGGAAATCGATGAGGCGTGGGTGAATATTACGGTATCCCACTTTTATCAGCTTCCTGAGCCATAACTCCGCCATCATCACATCAGTGCAAGATCACAGCAAACACCGCTTACATCTGACCTCGCGGAAATGTACGGCGTCCGTTCGGAATGCGGTAGACGTTCTATAGCTGAAAATCTCTAAAACCGCTCCAAACGGAAATACTGTACAACGCGAGAACTTTCTGCGCTCCGTTTACGATAGCCAACGAACTCGAATCGTCTCGTTGAGTGTCGGCCACATCAGGTATGCCCGTGTGCCCTTGATGATACTGTTTGACTGCTATGTGGTGCTCACCATCCGCGATTCCTTCAGAACGCTCGTAATACATGCGGGCTTGCATCATGAGGCGCGAAAGACGGATATCTCGCTGTCGTAATATCACAAAGGTATGATCCTCCCCGCCCTTAATCTCAGCTGAAACTTCCTCGCTTACTATGACCTTTGTAGACCAGTTATGGCACTCAATCTATCTAGAAGCGAACATTACAAGTATCTAATGGCTCGTCAGCACGTCCATGAGCAAACGGCGACCTTCTAGTCCACCGATATGTTGCATGCAACCTGTCGTCGTATTAGGTTCGATCCTTTCCTTCCCCACCTCAGTTGTCCGTGCGTATGAGTATGAGTATTCATGATCAAACAAAATGCTCGGTCTTTCTGATAGGTGAGCTTTATATAACTTCCACAACAACATCTCGTCCGCTGACAGTTGATAGTGATCTCAAGATCAGTCGAGATTATGAAGACTCTCCGAGCCGCCCCCAAGATCCGGATCAGTCAGAGCAGCACAAAATGATTCTGCCGCGACGTTACCACATATGCGCCCCCACTGACCGGCAAGTACCCTGGAACTTGACTCCCCGGACGGGCGCATAGAGCTGGCTATTCTGGAATATGTCACCGTGATACAATACAAGTATATTTCCTTCAGAAGACAGATAGGGACGTGATAAACAGGTATGGTATCGCAAGTGAGGCATCTCAATTCATTCAACGTATTCACAGCCATCCATATACGGCCCGCGCGAAGTATCGTGGAAGTATCAGGGAAGTGCATCGTAAGTGATATGTTCCATTTTGTTATAACACCGCAAAGAAGCTATGATTCGAAACCATGTGTAGACATCGGCGGCGTTACATTCAATGATCCCTACCCCAGGGTTTCCATCACGCAGATTGCGCTCAACGACCGTGGCTGGATGCCGTATCAGCTGGTGTTCGCGCTGCAAAAGGTACTGTATCACTAACCGTTCCGGAGATATGGTATATGAGCTCAGCCGAAAGAGAGTAGGTTCACAAGTGCCTTTCGCATCTATCTTGGCTCTCAACATGACTGAGTGCGCTCCGGGTCTTCCTCCCTCGCTCAGCTTATTACTAGGAGAATTGAATATCAATGTCACATTCGGGACACTCGTTATTGGTGCGTGGTGTGTTCATTGTTTCTTTAACATGCTTCACGTGTCAATCTTGTAGGGGCATTTGTGATTGGGAGGTACGTTGGCCATCTCGGCCAGGAGAAATGGTCAGGTCACTCACCACGTTGCGTTGATAGCCTCTATGGTATAACAACCGTTCAGACATACATCTACTTCAATTACATCAGTCAAGTTGATGGCACTGCGCTACGATGCCTGGTCAGTATTTTTTATGGAATATATGTCCGTGTGCTAATGACTCTACGGATATAGGTCATGTGTTTATGGTGCGTCACCAACACATTTATACTCTGCTGGCAGCGGTCATAGACATGGAAACGGGGCAGGGTATTTGACACTTTGGAAACGGTATTTTCCGGTCACTTGGCCTATCACTATCTCGTGAACTGGTTTTCAGACCCACAAACACTTACTAAGTTTGTATGGTAAGTATATGACGACTATGATATACTATGCAGCGGACTAAGCTCAGTATTCTCCAGGAGTGCGGGAGTGCGTATAATACCCTGTCTGTCTCACCGATTGACTCATGCAGTTCTCACCTGAGTAGGCACACGTCATGATCGGTGTAAGTAACACTCTTTTCTTACACTTACCGTATCGCTGCTGGCAATTAAAATTCTGTATAACAGGCCATAGGTGATGCAATTATTGCCGGGTGAGTGGAGACCTCCGTCCTACACGAATTCTGAATACCAACGCCAGCGATTTTCATCACAAAGGCTCTTGGCATATCGCATCCTGGTTTTACGTACGTAACTCTGGTACTACTGTATGTCGGAGGTTTGACTCGGAGTCAAGTGGAAGGCAGGAGGTGGCCCCTTGCTGTTATTGTGCGTAAGGGATGACTTTCATTAGCGAGGATGTACTGAGTCTCATGTACATGTAGGTTCCCCCTGCCATCTATTCGTTCTGTAAGCAGTGGTGCTCTTGCGTCCTTATTTGTTACTGACAGAATGTCCCAGTATGCTTCGAAAGTAAGAGCCGGTATCATTAGAGGAATTCAGTGACATCTCAACAGTGCTTGCCTTTATGTTGTACGGCTTAGCTCTTGGTATCCTATCGTATGTCATTTATTACATCTGCATTTGTTCTCTTTTCTCATATATATTGTTGTATCAGGCTCGCCATCCCAGATATTAAAAATATGCAGGCCCGAGCAGGGGTAATGAATCATTCATGCTCTTATATATTCAGTCTCTCATAACAGTTGTCAGTGGGTTTGGACAATGGGTTACTCTGCGAAAATAGTCTCGGACGTTATTATCACAGTAACGCTCAGCATTATTTTGCACCAACACCGCTCCCGTGTATTTCGCAGGTGCGCTTTTTCTACCATACCATATTCCATCTCCATGACAGAGTTGATTGCCAGGACAAACGATATTGTCAATGTTCTATTATACTTCATGATTAACACATGTCTCTTGACAAGGTGAGCCGTCTTTTTACTAATCTACCACGGTGTTGTTGAATCAGCCATCAGTTCTGTAGCGATTGCAGCCCTGCTTACGGTAGGTCTCTTCGGTTTATGCTGCCCTTCCAATATGCCACGCGCTCACCATGATATTAAAGTGGATTATTTGGCCAGATTCATACGTATGGATGACTTTGACTGCTATCTCACCAAAGCGTACGTCCCCTGATTATATTATATTGCTGCGTTAATGCTCATTCGGATTTGGGACCGCAGTGATGTTGAACTCCGTTTTGGCCCTACTGAATTCACGAGATGCCCTAAAAGGTCGACTGGCAGGGGCATCCCTTGCTCGCACTCCCATACATCTCAATCGGTTTGACCCGGTACTGCATATCAGACCGTTGTCATCGGACGAAAACCATGCACAAGCCGCCCATAGCGAGATAGAATTCGCACACAAAACCGTAAGTTGTGGTAGTGGTGTCACGTTCATAGACGACTCATGTATTGTCATTGCCTTAGATTCAGTCAGAACTGGCTCAGGGTTTCTCGACGCATGAGTTCGAGAGCATTCCATAGAGATTCATCAACATGTCGTGCTCCATCTCACCGTTGGTATAGCTGCAAAGAACACGCACGGGTCACCTCTCACAGTTCTGGGCACCTCTCTTAATGAATATGTATTTGTACCAGATGAGAAACACGTAACCATCGACAACACAATTTATGGGCCCATTAGTACGTATGCTTCTGTTCATTTGGCGAATTGTGAGAGTATATGTCATCTGACCAATACAGACTCATGCGACTAATCAAAGTGCCGTCCAGGTCAGCAAACTGAAGAGCCGCGATATGTAATTACTGCCGGAAATGTTACCGGCCGTAGGCGTCAATGGTGGCGCACTCATCCAACGGCTTTGAGCACGCAAGCAGTACTGTAAACATATCTCCGCCGCGATATTCCTCTTTACCGGACGCACATGTGAGATGTCTCGCTGTATCACTGCGCCTTCTCCGCGCTGAACACTTTCGATTTCGATAGGAAAAAATTGTATGAGATCGCCTCCTATCAGCGGCACGTCTACCTATCGGACATAGCGCGATGGCTGAGCACCGTGCAGGTCCGGCTAAATGATGCGATGTACTGGTCTCTCAATCCCGCCGAGAATATCACAAACACAAGAGTGGCACTTACACGCTATTTGCTGCATGTGTCTTTTGCGCCACAAAAAGCGCTGTTCAAGAACGCCCAATAACAGGCGGTTTTCCGATGCATCAAGCCCTATCTCGGCCCAGAAACCTAAAATCTTCCGCTCTATAGTATGCGCGATAGGACCATAAGTCCACGTTGGGACCAGAAAACCCATCGGGCCGTGATTTGTACGTCTTCGTAGGTTTATCCGTAATGACTGTGTCTCAATCAAATTACAGGGAGTGCGCTGGAATCGCGAGCGTCGAGACGGTAGCTACACGAAGGAGATGCATGCTGCTGGCTTGCTCATCGTTTGACCGCGTGATACAGAAATTGCGAAGTGCAGTAAACTCGCCTCAAGCAGATCGCTTCAGTCGCTTTATTGCGCCGCCTCGTCGAGTATTCCTATCAATTGTTCTGAACGAGACACAGGACAGTGTTCTAAATACGACACGAAACTGAAATATCAGACAGCGCAGGGATTAGCACAAATGTTCAACAGAGATGAGACTGAGATCGACTTCAAGCGAGACATGATTATCGACGTCACGTCGTTGGCTCATATTTAGCAGTCACTACCGCCATCTCGACGCTGCGGGCCTTCTGGGATTCCGCGCTTCCTTCTAACGTCCATGCCGCGTCCGTGTATGTGTGCAGCGGAAGTCCCTTCATGAAGAGGGATGCCAACAGACCAATCCCCGATATGCCGATCATGACCTGCCAGATGACGGCGATGCTCTCTGCGAAGGCCTCGCGCACCTGGCCCTGAAGCTCCTCAGGAAGCTCGGGAATGCCGGGGATAATTGAATAGGCAATGGCGACACCCTGGGGAAACTGAGAGGTGAAGTCCGAAGGGAGGCGTTTTGTGAGCTGTGTCTGTAGTACTGCCGTTCCTATTGTGACTCCCCATACCTATACAGCAGTGGGTTTAGCGATGAACCCTTGCACGCCTGCATAGAAGCGAGGATAAAAAATAACTCACCCCAGCAAAGTAGCGGCAGAATGCAAAGAACGCGAGCGCATGTGCGTTAGCGGTGACTGGTAATGCTGCAAGAACCGGGAAGTACGTCCCAGCATACAATATTCCTCCACCAACGCCCATAAACACGGGATATCCGATCGTCTTACCGAGAGGAGTATCCGCGTGTAGTGTTGACATCGTGCCCATAGCGATCAGGTACAACACCCAGGCAAGCCAGAGTTGAGGCCGGTATCGTTGAGATCGAGCAATCGTTACTCCAGTGATAATGAGCATTGGCCCGATTGTCATTGCAAGCCCGAAGAATTCGACACCAGAGCGAGTGGGTGAGGCACCTTTGCATGCTTGATAATACGTGGGCAGGAAATCTGCAAGCGATCCGTTGAGTCGAGTGGCATTGGAATTTAGAAAAGTAGAACTTGCAGATGGTAGCCATCATGACTACAGGAGCAATGAATGTCTGGACGTAGCTGGATGTTCCAGGTAGGTCAGTAGAAGCACAAATAACAGCAGGACGAGATCTCACCCGCTGAGGGTTGTCCGATTCGAAATGAGTGAAAAAGGAACCTAAGGATCACCGTGACTGATGTCAATGAGAACCACACGCCGGCCAGCCCTTTACAGAAACGTACAATCGGTTCCTTGGCGAGTGTTGCTTCATAGATGAAGAATGCCACCATACCAACGAGTCCAACTATGAGGGGTACGAGAACATGCCACGAGGACCAGGCAAACCGTACGCCACCCCATGTCAGCGCGATCACACATGCACTTGAGCTAGCGATGATGAGAAAGTTGCCGCTGAAAGATGCAAGGCGTGTGTGAGTACGCATCAAATGAAAGGTTCTGCTGATGGGCTCACATCCAGTCCATGCGGGCCATCTTGGCTCTGAACGTGTCTTTGGGTGTTGGTAGGTTCAGACACACAGCGACGAGCACCATCGCTACACCAATAATCGGGAGGTTAAGATCTAAGTGACAGTGAGCAAGAGCACGGAACGTCGCATATAGAGTGATGCGCACAAAATAACCAGCGCCATTGACCACGTTGTGCGAGAGCCCCTCCAATCAACGGACCCATTGCGCAAGCAAACCCCCATGTCCTGCCAAGAATGAGAATGAAGTAAGGAAAGCCAGGGATCTGAGCTCGTACAGTCCGATTAAGCCGTTATAGGTCGCCCGCTCGCTAAGAGAAACCATGTCGGAAAGAATGATGCTAGTGAGTGATTGAATTGCCCCTCCGCCGATGCCCTGCACAGCTGAGAAAGGTATCAGATTCTCGATGAAGCGCAGAGAGAAATAAGTGCCGTGACTTACTACGAGCAGCAATCAGCCATTCCATTGACTGTGCCGCTCCGCAGAGTGCACTACCAACTGCGAAGATAGCAAGTGCAGCCAACATAGTGAAGCGGCGACCAAAAATCTGTTTGAATCTTAACATCACGGCTAACGAAATGATTAATCCAATCTTACCTGAGCCATGCCGCCACTTGCAGGAAGCAATGCGGTTGCAGCCAATGCATACGCAGATGCTACCCATACGAAGTCGTCACCGTTCAAATCATGAACAATGGTGGGTAAAGCGGTGGATACGCCAGCCTATAAAACACTCATGGTTATCTCTCTATACATAGCTCTAAGCAAATAAAATAAAATAAAACGTACATATTCCAGGGCAGACACAAATACTGACACGCATATTGAAACGACAATCAACCAGAATCGCAAATCCTTTTTTGTCTTGAGTGGTGGATTTGCTGGTGAAGGCCCACCTGAGGTCACTGCGGGAAGGAACAAACCATCGTCACTGGAGTGCTCATCAGCGAGACCGGACGAGTTCATGGTGAAGACGACAAGAAGATACGTGTCACCTGCAAGGAGAGGGGATATATGTAATGTAGCCGCTTACCTCCTTAGATACATGCATTTGCACGATGAAGCAGGGCATTACCTAATACCAGCACCTTCTGTATCAGTTTAATATCATAGAATGAGCTGTCTTCTGGCTGCGAAGGTGTAAATGGTGAATGCCACATTAGACGCCATGATATTGCAGATAGGAGATGCTGAATGAGATCCCCGTATCGTGGGAATTACTGACTCACAGCTCGGCAAACACCTTGCCCGAAACCAGAATGTGCTGTCAACTAACAAGCTGGATAGTAATCCTGAGTGGGGCACAAGATGAGTGTTTTGAAATAGACTGAACATATCACCGAAGACTGAGAACTATATCACTTCAGATGAATTCTTGTGGCTCCTATCATGAAACACCGGGATTCTTTCGATCTTGGACAGAGCGCACAGCGTGACCCCTCCTAACCTATCGGCTTCACATCCAGAGGCTGTACTAGCGAGCAAACATTCTCTATAGCTAACAGGCTAGAATTACGTCGACTGATTGAATCATGTCATTGTGCATTTAAACTGAAGCTCTGTAAGTCTACAACCTGGTAGTATCCGTCCAGGCTTCACTCATGGTCACGTCTCTGTCCACGGCACAGCTGGAAAGCCTCACGGCGACACTTTCCCTTCAGGGTCTTGTCGCGTCAAAGTACATCGCTGGTGAGTACTCAACGAAGGAGAGTCTCTCATGCTTGACCGCAATACTCAATAACTATATATATCAGGGGCAGGGATGGTCTGCAGCCTATGGGATACGTTGCTGACGTTTGACCAGGAATATCAGCACGTCTGGTCCCGCAGCTGGAAAGAATGGAACACTGCCCGCGTTTCGTTCATTCTCACGCGGTACAGTAATCTAGCAACCATGCTATACATTTCGTACAGTCAGTCGCATCTTTGACATCAGCTTGACTGTATTCAACGTGTTTAACGTTGGCGTATTTTCCGACAGTCTTTGTAGGCCTTCGACCTGTTTTGTCGGACACAGTGAGCATTTTTCTTGATAACGCACCCGTTTATCCACTCACCACGATGTTTTTTCAGGAGTATGTTTCACGCTAACGATAACGATAACTCGCTAAAATCCGTGCAAATTATCACTTCTAGATGCCGAAATTTCTTGGTTGCGATGGGCGCACTCGCAGTCATAGCCATGGGTTCGGCAAATGGTCAGTCATCTAACTCTAACATATCACCGCTCGCTGTCGCTCATTAATGCGGACGTCAGGATTCATGATACTCCGACACTATATGCTTTGGGACCATAGCAAAGTGGCTCTGATGATTTTATGCTGCGCGTTCGCATTGTCCTATTCCCTTGTCTTTGTTTTTGCGGTCCTCACGGTCAAGTCGTTTTACGGTGCGTCATTTCTGGCCAGTTGTCTGAGATGCCGCTCAAGAGCTCCGATATTCGTCGTACAGAACATGCATACTACAATCCTATTGTGAACACCTGCCTCTTAGTTCAAAAACCGACGGGTCTCATCGGAGTGTGGGCAGCAATGGTACGCCATGCAATTAATATCCGCTACTATATCTGAGTTAGACACGTCCGAACATCCATGTTCCTAGTGCGGTTTCGATCTTTTTGCTATCAGCATGGCTGTTCTCAATGCGCTCCAACGACCATATCGACATACGGCCGAAGTGGTGAATAAGTTCAAACGCGATGGCGCCGTGCTATTTGTGGTTCGTTCGTTGTTCGCTTTATTACATAGTAGCCATCAGTGGGCTGACCGATATGTGCCTCCGCAGGGCTTATTCTGTAAGTTCCTGACGCTGATCGAGCAATGCGGTGACTTAATTTTTCATTCACGGGGCACAGTACTCCGTGTTCTGGATCTCATCCTCGCAATTGCGCTGGACAAAGACGAAGTCTTTGTAACCGCCTTGTGCGCCGATTTCACCGGTTCGCCGTACAAAGCACTGACCGTAGCTCGCATGACAATCTAGCTTTGTGTGGTGCATGGTTTCCATTACTACTTGCCGTTTGATTCTCCGTGTGGCTGCAATTCAATCGAACAGCACGCACCGCAGAGGTACGGTGCAAGTCCTCGCTTCTAACCAAGCCAACAGCTTTGAAATGACGTGGCGCTCTTTGGAGAACAATCGTAGCTAAATGCTGATGTGTCATGTTAACGTTTGCGCGTAAGATCGAATATATCACCTTCACCTGAGCTCGCATGGTGGATTTCGTAAGGTGTAGTTTATTGCAATCTATGTGTACATTGCCATCTTTTTGTTCACTTGTCCGAGAATGTGCTTTTTGGGAAATCCAGGTATACAAGCATAATCTGCTGATGACAACGGTGCCAATCTATTACACATTCATATCACCGATTATGTGCCTAGTGTCACCGGTGCAAAAGAAAAGTGTCTCGATCTCTCACCGTACCCGGAGGGGTCACAAGATATGAAGAGTCTCACGAGATCTCCGTTGCAGCTCCTTTTGGTGCTGCTCAAAATGGATTGTTCGGCTGCCACCTGTACACCGTGGGAACTGAGGCGCCTCGGCCTCATTCGTCTTCTCTATTAGGCAGGAGGCAGCCAGAAACGCGATGACATTTGGTCCTTTCGTTTCTGTTCTACTGCCTCCTTCTTCACAGAAGGCAACTCAGATGTCCGGCTACGGGGTTATGTGTGAAGTATGCCACAAGCTATGCAGAATGTCAACCTTCTGTGAGTCATGATCATATCCATGATATCGAAGAAACTCCCCATCTCATATCACACAGGATATACATAGGCCTTCTATTCCTGGAGTATGCCCTGTTCACAAGTGCTGGCCTTTCCTCTGATAACTCTTTGTCTTTCCTACCAGTGCAAACCACCACTCCTAGCCATGAATGTGGAAGAGTTTATCCTGGACACCCCGGTTTTGGAAGGTCAACTTGCTGGCATGAAGATGTCCTCGAAGCGGTATACATACACTGGAAATCATGCGCAAGAAGGCCTGACAATTCTTGCGTGCCATGGATTAGGCCAACGTTAGTCTCTTACCCTCATCAACTTGCTCGTCGCGTCTGCGATCTCATCGTCGTCGCTGGTTACTGACGACAGTTTCTTTCAGACAAAGAACAGTGGGAACCATTTCTGGAAGACCTCTTTGCCCTGCAAGCACAGCAACCCTCCCGGCTGCGGATACGCGAAGTGTGGGCGTTCGACTGGCAGAACCACGGGGAATCGTATGTTCTCAACAAAGATCTAATTAAAGATGATGTGAACGCTGCACGTGAGTGATTAAGTTCTTATACTCGCAACGCCTCGTCGCGCATCGATGACTGAACATTCCACCTGCAGCTCTCGTCCTATGGGGTGCTGCTCTGGCGGCATTCATCAGGTCAGGACGTGTGGGGAATCACGGCATAGTCGCCTTGGGATATTCTGCAGGTTGTGTTGGACTGTAAGAGCCGGATTTATTTTTACCGCTATTTTTGCTCACTCAAATCGCACCGCGCAGACTGCTGGCTTCGAAATACCTCGCACCGGCACAGCCTTTTCAGGGGATGATTCTTATCGATCCCGCCATGATGGATGCGGACACATGGCACACTAACAGGCAAAAGCTCCAGGCGACGTTCGACTTTGCCAAGCGTGGCGCCATCTCGCGTCGCGACTCGTGGTTAACTCGGGCGGAAGCCGCCAAATACCTCAAGGATAAGTTCCCTTACAATATGTGGAACGAACGAGTCCTGCAACGTTATGTTGTGAGTGGTCCCCGACGTCATGTCCTCGGAAGTTGACGTGTAGAAATAGGAGCATGCGTTATATGAGACGACGAACTCCTCTGGCAAGCTGCATGTGCAGCGAAAATGCCCCGGTATCCAGGAGGCGTCGTTCAGGGCGAACTTGACGCACACTTGGGCGGCGATGGAGCAGGCAGACGTCCTTCAACACGTCCTTCCTATCCACCTAGTGCTCGGTACCGGAGACGGTGTGATGTGAGTACCAGGCAAACATGGTGTACGAGAGTATAACTTCAACTGGCTTCGGCAACTTTCTTACGAATCAGGCCGGAAGTTATCAGAGAATGCGTCGCAGACCAAGCGAAGGGTAGAAGATATACTTCTGTATCATACGTTCATGATGTCGGACACATGGTACGCACCTGGTCTTCACTTCGTATGGTGCATGGTTTGCTAACGGTTCGCGGCGCAGATTATTCAATCTGATCCAAAGGCTCTCGCCGTGATGTTGTTCAGTCTGCTTGAACGTATATCACTAACAGCTGGCACGGCACGATTGTAGCGTCGCGACGTCTGTATCAGATTTCACTCAATACGTGTCGTCATGTGTAGTCATCCTGCCTGTAGCGTCGAACTGCATGAAAATTGAACAACGGGGTAACTTATCTAGCCTATTGCAACGCGCCCGGATTCGACCACTTGTGGAGTGCAAACGTAATCAATTCATGTACCTAAATATTGCGGCGCAGTACCACCATCTGTGGACCTCGGCCTGAGGTGTGAACCGAGGCATAGAGCGATTTGTGAGGTCAAGGCTGAGTATGATACGCGGCTCGCTGTCAGACATCTTCACGCGGTCGCACCGCGGCTGAGAACAGCGGTGCACATGCGGGAGATCGTGGCTGCAAGGGCGTTGTATGGGTGTGGTAGAAAGGGGTAACTGATGTCCATCCTACCGGACGCCGTGATCTTGGTGCAAGGCGCTCCTTGACGGTAGGAAGCAGAATCGTGACATCTGTCAGAAACTTCTGCAAGGATGCCGGAGTGGAGAGTCTCCGGCGGATGAAGTATAATCAGAAGTACGGCTCTGCATCGATAATACAGTTGAATACGTCCGAAAAGCGTCCTTGAGAGCACTCTTCATCGGGTCTTTTACCGACAGGAGATGTTCTGCGTGATAGCGCTATACCAGAGGGAAGATTTCAGCGTGATTGGACAAAGATGAGTGTGCCGCGCATCAGTCTAGGGGAATGGCGTACACGACATTGCGAGGCCGCACTGAATTGTTGGGTGCTGTGCACGGTGCCAGATGGCTACAGTATACCCTTTCGGATCTTTTGAGGAAGAGCATCTTGCGCTGGGAGGCCTGGACACTGCTGTGGCCCGAGGAGTGCGAGCCGCCCTCCCGTATCAAATGGAAGCACATCTATGGTCGCCGCTCATGGGAAATCCAGGATCCCGGGCCGTTGTGATTCAAGAATTTCAAGTCGGAGCGAGGGTGCACCCGTGCGCATACACACCAGGCGCCTCGATACGCGCGTGAGTTCTGGCAAAAAACGATGAAGATCAGTTTCATGTTAGCGAACAAAAGGAATCTCACAATTTAACTGCATCTCTGTGCTTCAGATTGCGACTGGACTCGATGTGTACTTGTAGACCTCGATGCGCGTATGCGACAGCTCGAAGGATCTGTGGATGAGGTCAGAAGAGATGAGTACGGTGAGAACAACGCTGTCATGAGTCCTGTCGGCGACACGCGTTCGGAAGTATCCGGGGTCTTGTCATATAGCGCTCAATGACGGAAGGTTCAAGGCGGCGACTGGTGCTTTGACTGCAAACTGTACTGTATCACCGGCACGTACAGAGACAATCAGGTTCTCCAGAGCACAGCAGAGGCACCGCATGGCAAGGTGAGTGAACGATACGAACTACATTGTACCCGCTCTCAGCTATGACGCATCATACTCCCACCATAGCCCTGCCCGCAGCTGCGGACTTCACTCATTCGATCCTGCTCAGAAGGTACCCACAGTATATCAAATTCTATCCAACTGAAGAGGGAGAAGAAGAGCCCTACGTGTCACCGCCAACATAGTCTGTCTACACATCGTAGGTTCTCATTGGTGTGCCTCAGTTGGCGGCGGGCAATGAGTGCCCCTGATTCGTTTATTTTATTTCGTTTACTTAGAGATCCCACACACGCCGGTTCACGAATGATCAAGATGTCCAGGCTGTTGGGATAGCTACTGGATGAACCCCTTTGCTTCCATATCGCGGGTTCGACCAGCCTTGTCAGCCATGTCCACGCCGCTCCTTGCTCCTACACCACACCTTGTCATGATTCAACGATCCTGCGATCGTTGCTTGACATTGAACGTCCGAAAAAGATACTCAACTGCTATGCTCGATTGACGATAACGCTGGTTGCACTGTGAAATTTCAATTCGGCATGCGAGCGTGGCTCACCTGCTCTTAGAACTCAACTCGGTTAGTCGTCACTGTCTACATTCCAGAGCGAAAACGCTCACCGCATGCAATGTAGACAGAGATGATGTGTGTGCCTGCTGCACAGCATTGCCCATCGAGCACGTTCCGATGTTCGTAACCGCTACTTTCAGGGGCTGCGTGCATCCCCAATGATGGCATTATCAGCTCACTCGGATATGGACACACATCGCTGCAACTCTTTCTACCGTATCGGAGCAGACTGCCGCAGGCCCCAGGTGTCCTTCGACACTGCCCTTTTCCTGCTATATTCGATGTGTTAGATCACCCTCGCTGCAGTAATGCAGATATTATCGTATGTCTCTATCAAGACGACGGTACGCCTTAGTTTCTGATAAGTTATTGTCGCATATTTTCCTCTCTAAAGAGTTGAAAACGTACACAGCTTGTCTTCGATGTACGTTGACCAGACCAGCTACCTTTCCAATCGTTCTCATTCTCACAATTCTCTCAAGGGCAGCATGTTATAGTCTCAAGAAACAAGGTATGAAAATCTGACGCCAGATATTCTCGCGGTGAAGAAACAGCTCCACGGGCAATAACAAAGGCTACGAACGGCCTGAGTCGCATCAAGGCACCCAGTGCGTGTGGTTCTTACGCTCTATATCCTTCGGAGTGTGCATTGTTCCCCAAAATCGCGTGTATTTATTAGCAAGGTTGGAGTACGATACATGAGTTCGCGTGGACCTGGCCTGATTAGACGTTCCTGGACTCAGCATAAGCATCCCTGCTGTCGCATGGAAGCGTTTGTGGCGGCTTTGACACCAGTGAATAGCCTCCGAATACGAACTTATGCGACGAACGATGAACGGCGAACTTCTGTATCGCGATTCTCCTTTCTGCGATCGCTCTAAGGTACGCTCGACGCCGTCGAAGAGGATGCGATATAGCACAACCCCCACATGCATGTGCGATCCTTCGTCTTTTATAAAACGGTGTAGTTGGCAGTCACCGCAGTCGTGAGCATCGAGGGACTACACTTCGCGTATGCCGTGTAACTTCACGTTGGAAGCTGCGCCATGGGGAAGTAGCAGTGCACGGCGTGTAGGCTCCCTGTACTCTGTGTCTCGACGATGCAGGAGAACCGGTCGGGTGACTTGTGCGAGCGTGTGACGTGACGATCCACGTACGGACGAGGGTTACAGATGCGCCCGGAGTCTTGTACCGTTTAAAAGTCATGGAAGAGCTGGACACCGATCTCGGCACGTTTTCGCTTTCGCTCCATGCTGCGACGAGAACCTCAATGCATCCTCCCGCTTCTCTTGACTCCAGCGTAAGGACTTTCGCTCCGTCGGCCAAGTCTCAACGTCTCGTTCTGCATCGGCGCCGAAATGGGGGGTGCCGTACTGCCTTCCGCCAGCATAACATATATCTGGACCGGGACTGAGTCGGCACTAGGACGGTCATTGGAGACGCGAAGGGCCTTGTAACGCTACGATGCCTGCACTTTGATCAGCACCGCACCCGTCTCCGAGAGTCCTCCGTGTCGAGTTCAAGCAGGAAGACGCGTTGTACGAGCAGGTGGGTAAACTCTTCCACAACCCTCTCCTTGCGACCATACACACGCTCGCGCGCGATGTTGAAGATCCAGGAGCTTCGGGTCCCTAACAGTCGCCTCCACGAATCGTAGCGTCTCGTTGAGGTACTCGCTTCTTCCTGCGTCACGTTGGAGTACTGAATCGGGTCCTGCGCAATGCTTGCACACTCTGTTGTCCATAATCAGTCTACGTGTTTGAATAGACGTATGATAGGCATTAGGCATACCGACTGGGACACAGCAAAGCAGGGTGAACATCATGTGCTTGTTGGTCGATTCCTGGTGAAGTTGCTGTAGGTGCAGGCCCAGTCCCAGCACTGAGAGCACAGATAGGCATGTCAGTATACAAGAATGAGAGAGCAGCAAGAAGGTAATACTTACCTGGTGTGCTAGCGGGTAATCCTCTAAAAGATCGGTGAAACTAATTGACAGCACACTACCCCAAATGCACAGATAATGGTTTGCAGAGCTCAGGGAGTAGAAAGGGCTGGCAGCCGTGAGTCCTCAGGTTTGGTCCACGTTGCCAGCCTGCTCCCATCACCACTGCTCGCCGTATCTGGTAGGATAGAATGAACATAAACTGTATACACAGCAGTGGCTTGCAGAGCGAAGAGAGTAGGAGAGACCGGCGGCCGTGGGTCCTTGGGTTTGGTCCACGTCGCCAGTCTCGCTCTCATCACTGCTGCTCAGCATGCTGGCAGAAGTGAACGTGAATACGTGAATGCGCTGAGCTGTCATACGACTGTTGTATACCGTTGTTTGTCTCCGCGGCGCCCACGGACCGGGCGTGCCCAACCCCAAGCGCCTGACATACACAATACATGTTGCGAGTAACCACCGTGTAACCTCGAACTTAGATCCCCTACGTTCTGCGCTTTACTGGCTACAGTATGTGACAACAGCGGTTTAGAATGTTTAGGGTCGTGCCGTGTTGTCCATGGTCAGCCTGAGTGTCGCTGTCGCGAACTTGGTCCTGTGCGAGACCGATGGAGATTTGCAACTCTTTGATAGGCTTGTGAGTGATGCTGTCATAACTGTAAATGCTCGTGCTCATCCTGTTCCAGAACTCGTATACGCTTCTGCGGTCAATCCAAGTTTCTTGGCGATGCCCTTGCTGAAGATGATGGAAACGCCAAAATTTCTGTAAGTACGATGATTTAGCCCAACCATTCCATGCCGATGCCAAATACAAACATGCTCATCACTGATGCCGCATCTCTTAGAGACAACTCTCTGAAACTCCAGAACTTCCGTAAGAACCCTATCTGTAGGACTCCACCGTGCATTACCAGCTCCGCAAAGGCGTTTTTTCTATCGGGACCCCATGAGCCTTCTATGTTTCTCACCTGAGCAGAAACTTCGTCTCGTCGATAGCCGATGCAGACTCCACCAAACTCATCCGTCCAACTCTGATCACAGAAATTGTCCCATACGTGCTGGGGATCGCATCAGGAATCCCCGTCACCTTCCAAGAAGGACGCGTTGATCTCGTGATCAGCAGGGCTCTGTCTCAGCACGAGTTGCAGCAGACATGGATTATGCTACGACGCACATCCCCGTCCTGGCAGCGCTGCCTATCTCTAAGAATTCATATGCGCCCATGCGCCGACATTCTTTTCTTTATCAAGCTTGCCTCGGTGAGCTCTCCGTATCGATTCTGATGGATTGACACCGCATACTCCCATACTGTATTGTGTTCAACCCGTGTCCGGGGATAGGGCGCCAGCATTGGCCAAACAACATTGCAGAACGAGCTTACCGAGTGACAGTGTCGGCTTTCCGGGCAGCTCCTCCCTCTGCCACCCCCTATGTAGCAGGTGACAACCGCCTCCTCATGTTACCGATGAATCTACTCCTTCTGCTTTACAATTTCCGAGCTAATGAACGGCGGTGAAACGAGGATGCACTGGTGGTATTGCAAAATGACGCTTACCTGGGTTGGGTGTCGCATTGGACTTGGGGACGGCTCAGCTATGGGATGTGGCCGTGTCACCAAGATTAACCCGAGATCCCCTGCTATCCCGGTTTGCATGATACGCGATGGTGCGGAATCACTGTATTTTATGGACCGGGCATCCAATGTGCGTACGCCTACACGTTACCGTAATGTGAGGGAATCACACTGACTACGGCGTCAATTGTAGCGTATGTATGAATTTATTGAGTAGCTTTGGGCAAGTGCATGGCCTGCCATTCGTACAGAAGACCCGCAACGTTCCGGAATTCACTGAACCTTAGCTGCCTTTTTCTCCGCATCAAGCCTCCTGAAGCGTGCAATCTCAACGCCTACGGTGTTTTTCACATCTCGGCGCAGTCTAGGCTTGTACCCCAGAGCGAAGAGGATTTCAAGATGCACGAAGAACGGGGCGAGTACAAAAGCTGTATCAGATGACCGTAAGAAGACTGTGAATCAGTATCATCGAGCGTGTAAGCCATAGGAATCTATCGCACGTACCACCGAGTATGTTGTCCAACAATGCTGGGGCCCGTTTCTCTGCCACGCCGTGACCAATGAATTGGGCAATCCATGCCCCAACATTGATAGCTGCGGCCATTTGGAAAGCACTATGGTGGTAGGCGTAGGCGGTGGCAGTCAACAGAGAGAGTGTCGATTGTGGTAGGTAAAGCAGCTGATGTATAGAGGGCGGCTCAGAAGATGCTCTAGCTGTCAAAAAAAGGAGGAGGCGACTGACGGCAGCAGTTGGGTCAAGAACGGCATAATACGCTACGCAAATACCGAGCCATACGGCGGGGAAGTTCAAGTCGAAGCGAAGGTAATCATTGATGACATAGCTGTACGTTGGCAGAAAGACTTGCGCATCGTGGAACAGAATTTGGGCCGACCTGGACACAGATGCTATGGCGAATATCTCATAGGAAAGGTCGAAGCACTTACCACAGCAAAAGAGGAACTCCAATGAGGTGTAGGAAGATATTCACAGGATTGTTGTGGTACGCCCCGTAGAACGCAAGCTAGAATAAGGCCGACGGTGAGCACGAGTTAGCAGATGAATACAGGCACTTAAGTCCGCTACCAACCTGCTTACGAATATCGAATAAGGATGACGCCGCCATGAATGCTACTTGCAACAGCAGGGTGTTGTCAACGTCGAAGGAGAGTGGATAAGTGGAAGAAGAGGCAAGGCGGAAGAGCCAGCCTGTAGCTCTTTTGGCACACCGATAAATTGTAGCGCGTTGAACACTCAGTTAGGAAGAAAAAAAGCGGTGCTATATTCCGAAATAGATGCATCTACTGCATGGCGGTAGCGTACGTTCATCGCTTGAGCACGTGGCTTTATAGGAGGTGCTAATGATTGTGGCGCTGTGGACAGGAACCTTGCCTACTTCCAGCCACCAATCGCTGTGTGTCACGCGTCACAGAGGCTGAACAGCTCGGTTGCATTGCTCGCTAGTCCTCCTGAATCGGAGCGGGATCTTATTGCTTCGCGACGATATATACGACGTTGATATGCGGGACCAGCTGACTATTAAATCCAAATAGATGCGCCCTGACATTCCACAGACCCGCGGTTCAGGCATTACCAGTTTGCACCTTCCCCACCTACCATGTCTGGGCTGCTTCCTGCGGGCGTGCTTGGGGTAATTGAGACCTTTGCGGGTCCGTTGGTTGTTCTTACATGTTTCTCGCTCATGTAAGCTGCTACTCCTCACATCTCAATTGTTATGCCCCTATAGCTAATGAATCTATTCATCCGAATTCATCTTAGACTGTACGGGATATTCCTCGCTCAAGTCTTGTACTACTGGACGACATACGAACGTGACCCGTTAAGCATCAAGCTCTGGGTCATCCTTGCCGCGCTCTTCGAAACTTGTCATACTACCATGTGCATTCACGTGCTTTACTACTACTTCATTCAGCACTACGGTGACGTCAGAAATGGGCTTGACCATATTGTCTGGTAGGTAGCAACGGTTTATTCTCTTAATATTTGCCGCTGCTTCTATCAAATTCTTATCAACTCTTTACTCGCAGGAGTGCAGTGGTAAGTCACACTCTATGCTACTGGCACGATGTACTGAATTTGACACGGGCGCAGGTCTCTCTCTATTGCGAAGTGAGCTGGTGTGTCACTATGAACCTTACGTCGCTCTGCTCATCTATCCGCTGTATCCGCAGGAAGGCATCATTGCGGTAGCGCAGAGGTACAGTGGTCACAACCTTCTTCATCTGTATCAACTTGGCTCATCCGGCTTTACGTGCATCAGCTTTTATGTGTACCGCATCTGGCATAGTGAGTTGCGGCCTGTCGATGACATCGGCCTTCTTTCCCCTCCCTGGCTCCCGATACTTCCGTCTTCGAAACATCACGCTCAACTTTCGTTTTTCCTACAGTAAGCGGCAAGAATCAAATCGTGACAGGTACATTAGTGAGTGTTCGTTTTCAGCCTCTAAGCTATCTCTTCCTCAATCAACTTATATGCTCAACGGTGCCGTTGCGCAGGGTATAATGTTAACGGCTCGTATTGGTGAGTCTCCGCCGTACCCTTGATCTCAGATAGTTCGGATCATAACTTCCTGCCGGATGTCACGTTAGTTGTTGGAGTATGTACGTCCCAACCTCGCCACGCTTATTCGCTCACAGTGATACCTTACTCATTATGTCAAATTTTATACAAATAGACACCACGTCGGCAACGTCAGTCCATAATCCATGCCATACCAGACGTGAACGCTGTTTTGATTAGCCCATAACATGAACAGGTTCAGACAGCCAACATGGGAGGCAATACATCTTGATCACCACTTCCTTGTAAGACCCATCATTTATCGTGCACTGCACCGCCAGCCGTTAACATAGCGCTTCCTTCGTGTTATGAAGATTATATCGAATTGCACGTGGGTCATCGGCGTGGTTGTCGACCTACTGATCACACTCGTACTGTTTCACTTTCTCTACCAAAATCGGAAACTCGGACTTGGACGGTCAGTTACGGAGGTGCTTACTGGTATGAGAATGACATCTGACAGACGTACAGCACGCGTCGTATCATACGCAAGTTGATGCACTATTCGATTACTACAGGAGCGCTGACTGTGTGAGCTTCATTTGTCACTACGATGCAGTAATTCAACTTATATCACCCACAGTGTATTTTCCGTTATTGTCCTCATCACTGTACGTTATATTATATCCCAATCCCTTGCCCATATCTTGCCTTCCGCTTTCTCAGCACGTTTTATATTCTGTAGTACAACACGTACACCCGGAGCCTTCTTTTTGCAGGCATACTTCAAGTTTTGAGCAAATGTAGGTCGCTTCATGTATCTCTCATACCAGTAAACTCACGGTCGCGCTACTCACCCTGCTGTATAGTGTATGCAAATTCAATGCTTGCAATGCTCAACGCGCGACGAAGTGTGACTTCAAGTGCCGCTGGTACGGGTATCACCGTTGGGACGAACAACACGATCGAACTATCGCAGCTCCACGGAACATCTGGGATGTCGAAGACCAATATGAATGTGGTATGCCTCACACCTCTTCTTTCCACCTCCGAGCCGGCTGACCCGCCCGACAATGGCAACAGAACGCTATTCATATCTCGAAGGAGACAACGCGATTTGCTGATTTGGACCGTACGGTATAGCGTTCTCGCGTGATTTGCTCGAAGCCCACACTGACTCCCCGCTATCGTTATAGTACGATGTCACTGCGAAAATGACGTTGGAGAACAGGCCACAAGAGCTCATACCTGTATAGCGACTTGTGAACCTACGGTAAGAGACCCTTATCTCTGTAGCTGGATGTTGTTTCAAAGCGCCTAGGAGTGTGCCGTTCACTGGTGTAATGATGTAGTCTATTCGCAACAGAACTGTGCAGTACTGTGCTCTTGCCCCTGTAATATAATCTTAGACAGATATCAGATTGAAATCCGTCACATGTTGTGCCCGCGAAGCATGAGCGTACTTGCAATGCCCAAGTACCAGGGATGCGTGCGAAAAGGCGTCGATATAGTAGTACCCAATTGAGAGTGGAGGCGGTGCAGATTATCCACGACGCCGAGCTCGGAGAATAAACATATAGTGACATGTATTACATTGGGTTCAGCGTACAAACTTCGACGTCCCCGAAGTCACGAAGAAGAATAACCTACTTTCAAAGACGAGATTGGTCGCGCCCTCCTGCTTCCGGAACGGTGTTGAGAATGTCTCGCAGGGCGTCGGTGAACCCATCCGGCTGCTGTTGCACTACCTAGAACAGATGATCGAGCACAAAATTAGCTCAAATAATGTTCTCTGGGATGACACGAAGAAACGCACCAGGTGACCAGCTCCCTCCACCCGCGCCACAGAAACCACCTTCCTGCCCAATGCCGGATCAACAGCATTGTCCTGAACCCAGCGGGGGCTACGAAAGACGTAGGGTTAGTCAGTAACAAGAACTCTCAATCGGATACCACGTACAGAATATCGTTGACCGCCCCGTATATAAAATGATAAGGGAACGTCGCAGACGTCTTCGTAATATAGTCGACATTGCCGAACATTACCTCCCAATGCCCGAACTTCGAAACCTCATGCTGCTTGAGACATTTAGCAGCGACAGGCCCGTATGGATTGCCTTCATCAATTAGACGAAACCCCTCGTTCTAGAAGACCAACACCTGTTGAAAACAAGCAAGCTGCGAAAGCAAGGGAGACTCACGACGTGGATTCTCCGGATACGCTCGTCCCAGACCTTCCACGGCATGTGAGAAGACAACCATTGATATGCCGCTTCCTTGGAGTCAAAATTGCTGCGTTGCATGGAGACACCCTTCATTACCGCTCCAATTTGCCCCGTTCGTGCTTTGCGGTGGGCATTGAATAGCTCTCGGTCGTGCATTGGAGGGTCAACGATGACAGTAGCTTTGTACGGGATACCCTGATCATAAGGATAGCACATCATAGCACATACACTGTATATATAAAGCGATCAGAGTGTCATACGGTGAGACCAGAGGCGAACAATGCGAACATAGCGATACTGCCCATGGAATGGCCTACCAATACGATTTTGTGTGACGAGAGGTGTGCCTGGACAAATGCATGTATCATTGTTCCCCATTCTCCGGGAGCTGTATATATTGGTGAATAGACGATAGTGATCACATGTAGCATGCGACGTACGAACACCATCTTTCGAGTTCTCTAGCACCGTACGATTTGCGACCGCAGAATCCCCGTGATCGGGAGCGTCGAATGCCCACGCCTCCCGTATAGCTGGCTGCTTCACGCTAGGAGACTGGTCTACGGGAAGGAGAAGGGCAGATATTGTTGGCTCCCAGAGCTCTTTGTCTGTATTGCTACGTTTCAGTGAGGATTCAGGGTGAGGTGTGAGATTACTCACGAGATCCATTGGCATGAGCAAAAATGAGAGTCAAACCGCCACGCTCAGAGGCCCCAGTCGTCCTGTATCGCTTGCAGGCCATCTTGAGGGGTATTCTGTCAACGCCATAAGGCGTTTCAAAGACTACGGTGTCGGTGAGGAGTGTTGCAGCAGGCATGGTGCGGGCTGAGCGGTAAGAGCTGTTACGACCAGAGGATTAACGTTGCAGTGAAAGCGGTTTCGGACCACGAGAAATACACGGTCTGCGCGTTGGGGAATACATGTACGAGAACATACTCGGTGTAGAAGATGAATGCAGGATCAGTGGGGACATCTGCGTTGATTTCACATGGTCACGCAGCGACTTCGAGAAGAGACATATTATCACGTGGCAGCGTTATGCTAACCGCATGGCATCATACAGTATCACCTCTGAGATGCGCACACGCAACGCTTTACTTCTCCTCGTGTGATTAGGGTATTTATTAGCTACACAATTCAATCACAGTGCAGACTCATTCGACCTAGAAATAAAATCCGTCCATACAACATAACAGTGCAAAGATACTCGTCAAAACGTGGGACTCCGAGTCGGATGCCGCAAGTACTGGGTGTTGAGGCCGAGGATAGAGCAATTCTCACGCAGGATGAAAAGGTTATCTGCTCCTTGACTCTTGATCCTGCGACAGTGTCCCAAACTGCATCCCAATGCTGATTAGTTTGACGAGGAGGACTCGTTTCTTAAACGTTGACTCACCGTATCATTTGAAACCATTGTCTCCTTACTCACATGTATCACGTCTACCTCCTACAAAAGTTCAGAACCGCACACATCAAGCATACAGGCCAAATATGGCCACCGCGGTTACGGTGTGGAAGACATACCGTTTGCGGGCGTGACGCCCATGACAATGGAGATAGTTCGATCGTGTCGCCCTTCTTGGTGGTGGCGGTGGAGCCGACACTACGACGTGCGTTAAGCATCGCCACGACAGAGTTGGCGTACACTGTTATGAGCCCCGTACGGGTGTAAACGAGCGGTATCTGTTAAAAGGGGGCAAAATGTGGGCGTACACTTGGTAAGTACTTCAAGCAGACCGCCGAATACGAGGCTGTGCTTCTTGGCGTTGAACTACAATGATCATAGTAAGGTTGGGGCAAAGGATACATAGGCATCACACTCACGGTAATGAGCACGACCATGGATGTGACGCTATAGTATCCAAGCATCCGTGTGAGATGACATGCATGAGATAGGCTGCCGGGTCCCGCACAAAAGAAAACTTACACAGTGATGGCGCCGGTGGTGATTGAGTAATGTACGAGCTTGCGAATTATATTTCTCGTGCTGTGCATGCCACCCGGCCAAGTTAATTGGCAATCATCGGATAGAAGTTATCTGGCAACATACCGCACAAGAGCAACGGTACGTCCGCGATAGAGGTAGTATATGAGGGTGGTTGTGGTCATCAAGTCTGCCAACCCGCAAAGAACCCAGCCGATATTTGCCGTGATCTATATATTAATAGTAAGCTATCTTGAATTCACACACAAAAGCTGGTCGGTGGGTGCTAGATGAACGGACCAAGAAAAGTTGGGAACTTTGCAGGGCCGCCCATGTCCCGTAGCGTAATCTGAAGATGTAAGGTCCATCGTTCCAGATATGAGATATGAGAATAGAGAAATGCGACGACGAACGTTAAAGTGGCAGCATCTACGATCGCAGGGATGATCAGTATTCTGTATAAGGACGGTCGCTGTCGGAGCGCACTTACACATGCTTACACCTGTCATGAGAGTATCGACAACAACTGCGTAAGAAAGGAATTGGAAAACTCACCGACGCGCATCACCACGAGGGAACCCTGGATCGGGACAGCTCAGTACCCCCAAAACAGGTCAGCAAAGGAATTTTGACTGACCAGAACAGCTATGACGATATGTTTTTTCTGACTCACTACATATACCGGTCATCGTTGTGTCAGCCAATGAAAGAGGAAATTATTGGGGTCAGGATAGACTCACAACTCCAGATGCGATAGACATAAAAACTGAGCAAGAAGCATAAGACAGAGTGTACGTAGTCTCCGGAAATTCAGCGTACCTCTGTGTGAGGCCTACTATCAACACCTAGGGTAACCAAGCGTCAGACCCTCGAGTATAGCTATGTTACTTCGAACGTACTTCCACTATAATGGAGGCCTACCCCGCAGTAACTCAGGTCAGCAATACGTGTATATTTGAGCATGTACGTACCCCAACGCTCCTGCAAACTTGAATAACGAATTATTATGAACATAGAAATACGCAATGCTCACCATGCAATTTCATTCAAGACCTCGGCTTGGCCGTAATGTGAGACGAAGTAGTGATAGATAAAATGCATGCACATCGCCGTATGAGCGGTCTCAAGCAGACTGAATATCGACTGTCATCGTTCGCTTTCACCCACTAGTGATGAGACAACGTACCCAAGCACGAAAACCCAGAGCTTGATCGGAATGATATCATTGTCGTAGGTTGTCCAGTAATAGAATAGCTGTGCCACAAAGATACCGTAAAGGCTGGGTCATCTACAGTTGGTCAAATGATCGTATCGTCATGTGATAAGACACTCACAGGATGCAGAAGAACACTGAGATGACAAGAGGACCCATGAGGTCCTCGACGGCACTGTTTGTCACAGACATGATTATTTGCTGCAAGTGGAGGGAAGGAGGGCTGCAATGCGGCTGGTTTGCGGCCTGTGGGAAGTAGTCCCTTAATAAGCGGAGGTCAGTATCGATTTCCGATTGTCTTTGATAGCGCACACGCTCCGCGAACCGTATCCGTATCATACAGGGCTATTGGAATTCATGATAGGCACTGGAACGCCATGCGAACAAGTCCCATGTAGCAGGATTTATGACAAGGGTTCCCATTGTTGAATTCCAGTAAAGACTTATGAAGTGCCAGACAGAGGGTGCATGCACAGCACTTTATTGCGAAACAAGGATTGCGGCTGTGAAGCCATAAGTATTAGGATGTTAGCCACGGGTGTGATTGGAAGATGTAAGTCAGCGGAAAGAGGTCTCCGTACCCTTGTGCAGTTCCCTCTTTCGTTGTCCGTGATATATCTTATTCTGTATCTTTCAGCGTGGGTTACTATCCTACCATCACAGTGCAAGTGTCGGGGACTGGCCTGTCAGTAGGTTTCTGTAACTCTGAAGCAGATGGCGATTGCTATATCCTGGGTTTCAGCCATTACAACAGGTACATGTTATATAAAGAACTTAACAACAGAGTGATGTACCAGACATCAGCTTCTTCGACCGGAGACAGGGGTATGGATCATTATCATTTGCACCTATCTGAATGCACATGGTCCATCTCAGAAGAGCAAATTCTGCAGTTTAGGGCACACACCTGATGTAACGTAGGTTTACTGCGTGTCCAAGATACTATTCATGCTGTCCTCGCAGTTCAGATTCAGTAATATCGGATAAATCCAAGCCAGTCGCCGATGGGTGCAATTGTCCAATACAAGCGGCTTGCGGCCACGAGCGGTCAGGGGACAGCCAGAGGTAAGGGGTTACTGTATTGAAGAGACGCCGCAAATGGAATCTTGGCTGATACGCCGGAGAATTGAAGATGATCATCATGCAGAGTGCCAAATGCATGCTCTACAGGGCAATTGCAGTTCCTAGAGGCAACTGAACGGCTTCAGCTGCAGCAGAGTGCCGTGGTGAGCAGGATGCAAGCCCTCAAACCGTGAGTTGTGCTATAGGACATTCCTCAGCAGATAAAACAACAAAGGTGTTTGGACATACCGAATCATGACCGTGCTGCGCGTAAAAATCATGTACAGGCGAATTGTGCTGGTCGAGTTACTGATGAGTTCCCACGCCTCGGGTTTGAATTCAGCGCTCCGCCTTCTTCCCTTCCATGCTCACTTTTCCGTTGTGTATTACAATTCACAAGTGAATCTCAAAGCTTGTGAATAATCACAATTACATATCTGATGTGTTGCGTTCCGGACTAGTGAGTCTTCTATCATATGGAAACCGAGGTCTGTGATCTGAAATAAAACAGACGTTAGATTAACAACTGTGTAGTTACCTAAGCTGCAGAGTAGCTCTGTTCAAAAGACCAGGCTTCAGGAATGCAACATTGCATCTATCATCTGGATAACAATTTTGGAATTTGCTAATGGGATTAAGCTCTCTGTGCCGGCTTTGCGGTTTTGTGGCAGGTAGGAGCTTCTGAATGATGCTGAATGTGCCTTTCGTTCCGTTTGTGCACAAACTACACACAAAAAGGTTTGGAAGTTCACATGTGACCCAGGGCTTTGAGGCGTCCCATCCGCACGGTTATCTACCAGCAGAAACTCTTTACTAACCTCCATATCTCAGAATCCCCCAACCTCCTCGGTAGCCATGTCCACAGCAGTTCTCGCTGTTCGCCCCTACGTTCCACCCCGCGATGATATAACTATCCCACAGTTGGTATTTGACTATGCCCATCCGACAAGGCCAGCCAGACCTCTTGAGGTGCCGTGCTTCATCGATGACGAAACAGGCCGTAGTATCTACTTTCAAGATGTTAGTCTACTCGCTGTTACAGTGCTACGTCGTTTTTACCTCACTTTTTCTAGCTCAAAGACCGCACCTCTGCGTTTTCGGCATGGCTCAAAGCTAAAACTGAATTCGGTCAGTTGCTATGGATTTCTTTTCAGAATGAGACCGCTGACAGACAAATGTGTGCAGGCAACGACGATGTGTGTGCGTGTTTTTCAGCATTGTCCATTGGACATGTTCTAATAGTGATTCACTTGACATAAGTGGCTCTGTGCATCCCCAATCACTCTGGTATGCAACTGTTGACATACTCGTACACCACTGTAACTCTTTTTGCCATCACAATATAGATTACGGGCCTATTTGCTGGGGAGCACAAGACGTCGGGGGCATTATAGCGTGGGTGCATACTTTTTCGACCGTTGAAGAGTAATATCTGAAACAATGATACTCAAAGGGCTATGAATCCAGCTCTGACAGTATCTGAAATGGGTACGCAACCTCGTACACTCTGAGAGAGTTGAATTTGAGATTTAACGAACTCGGTTTCTATTGCGTGTTAGAGCACCAGCTCAAGCTTGTTGATCCAAAAATCGTCATAGCACACGATTCCACGTTGCCGAACATCCAACGCGCCATTCTTAAGCTGTCGCAAAAGCCCACAATCCTGCTTGTGGGTTCTCCGCCGACTGGACAAAATCTCTATACCTTCGATAGGGTCATTGAAGAAGCAAAGGCTCTTGACGTACACACTGTTGGACAATACAAGTTGAATCCAGGCGAGAGCAAGCACAAAATTGCGCTACTGTGTTTCTCATCAGGTACTACAGGCCCTCCGAAGGTATAAATCCCGCAGTTGTATAACTACACGTCCATGATATAACGGCTGATGATTGATTTGAGCAGGCCGTAGCACTTTCTCACTACAACTTTGCCACTGCCGTGCTGCAAACAATATCGACTCAAGGCGTGAACGACCACAGGATTCCGTACGATCAAGCCCGGTTTCGTGTTGGTGATATTGTCACAGGAGGTACGTCTAAATACCGGAATTGCCTTGTTTGCGTGATTCAACGCTGAATATGCACGGCGCACAACAGTTTTGCCATTTTCCCGTATGTATCTTACTTCTGTCCAATGATATGGCAGTTACTAATCAGCGTACAGATATCTATGGGCATGGATTCAATGTAAGTACTTCGCAGAAGCTTCGCGATCAGATACTCAGACGTAGTTATTTCGGGTAGCTCCATATAGCTCTCTACTGTGGGGTACATAGCCTTTTCGCCTACAATTGCGGCTTCTACTGATAGCGAGCCCCATTTCAGATGACGGTTATCCTCAGCGGACCGTTCAATTTTGAGAAGATGCTGAAGGACATCGTCAAATACAAGATCAATACGCTCTTGTATGTTATTACCCTCTTCACTTCATATGTACGCGAGCTGATTTGCCGTGCTACGAAGCCTCGTTCCGCCTCAAGCAACTCTCCTCGTCAAGGTATCCTCCTTTTCTCACGATGACAACGACTCGCTATTTGAGCTCAGATGTTGGCTATAGCATCCATCAGTTGTGTCCTACGATCTCTCACACATCCGATGTCTGGCTCTGGCCGCTGCACCCCTCCCCATTGAACTCGCCACAGCGGTTTCAGAGAAATGGCCGAACGCACATTTTGGGCAATGCTACGGTGCGCTATCATCATTCTCACGATGCAGTAGCTCACCATATTAATTTGTCTCTTGTTAAATAGGTTTCACTGAAGGGACCGGCGCAGTCTCGATGGTCAGCCCCTCGCCATTGGTTTTTTTTTGCATCCTCACTGACTGCGAGGACACTTTAAGTGGCCTATCTCACAGAAAGTTGGCAAGTTCGGCACATGTGGTGTTCTCCTTCCTGCAGGAAAACACAAGGTGGTGAAAGCGGATGGCTCGCTCGCGGAAAAGGGCGAGCCAGGAGAACTACTAATTAAGGGAGATCATGTTGCGTTAGGATATTACAAGAACACTGAAGCGTGAGTTTCCGTTTCCTTTATGTCATATAAGCTATGCTAGTACTGACCGTATTGGACAATGACAGAACAAACGAAGCATGGCTCGAGGAGTATGTGAATGTCTGATCTGTCCATTAAATGTGCAATACATGCTAACGTACATGTCTAGCGGCTGGCTCCGGTCTGGTGACAAAGTACTAATTGACGAGGATGACAATCTCGTGGTTGTCGATAGAATGAAGGTGAGTTCACGGTAATAGAACTTAGGTCTCCCTTCTTAATGATGACGTCTGCCTGACCCTTCCGCCCGCCAGGAGCTCATCAAAGTCAAGGGAAATCAAGTATCTCCGGCTGAGCTAGAGGGCCATTTGCTGAGCCACCCAGACGTAGCTGATGTCGGCGTAGTGGGAATCCTTGATGAATATGCTGGAGAGCTCCCTGTTGCCTTCGTAGTGCTCAAGGAGGCCGCAAGGACCTGCGGCGCACATAGTGAGGAGGCCGAGAAGGCAAAACTGATGAAGGTATGTGGGGATTCCTTCACTACGATAATATTCATTAATACATCATGCGGTGTCATAGTATGTTTCAGACACAAAGTCGCGCTACAAATGGTTAAAGGACGTGCACCTCTTGTCCGCCATTCCTAGAAACCCGAGTGGGAAGATCCTGCGACGTCTTCTGCGTGATGGGTTAGAGAATGGTCGCTACCGTTCGGCTTCCCGATCTGTTAAAGCGCATTTGTGAATGCTGGCTCTTTCTAGCTCATTGTCAGGGATGGCAGTGCGAATACTTACCCCGCCGTAGTATGTGTTATGGCTTTTCTTTCTTACCAGCAATAACATCATCGGTTACATCTCTTCTGAATTGATGTCCGTTGTCTATACTACATGCTTAGTGAAAGGTAGGCTTCAGTTGTGTGGGTTTGAACGTATCCCCGGAAGATCTCGTGCTGCTTGTGAAAACCATCGCTGGCCTGTTTTGTCGTACATACAAATGTACCAATACTAATTCTGCTGTTTCAGCGGTTCCTGTAGATGGGCATAAAGCGTGAGCCCATGCGTTGTGGCGTTTCAAATTCGGATTGGGAAGAGGTGCCATAGATTAGCAGTGATGCGAGATGGTCAGAAAGACGAGCTAGGAGAACGCGATTGTGGATAGTGAGAATGTCGTAGTTAGGAGTAGATGACGAGCTCTCTGGACTCGAGGCCGAGCTCATTGCAGAGGTAGGCCTTGAGGCCGGAATAGCGTCCGGCCGTGAAATTGGTAGTGCTGCCGTACTTCATAGCAATGATGTAGGGTTTAGTCTTGCTGTCGAAGCTGTCGGGATTGGCCCGGCGTTCGCGAGGTACGGAGCCGTGGATGCAGAGCTGGCGGCTGGTGTGGTACTTGTGGATGGTCCTGCTGTTACTATGTGGGTGAACTTGTCGACAAGCTGGTATACTCGGCACCTGGATGGTTTTTGCAATCGGGCGAGGAGACACAAGAGGCATGATGCACTTAAAATTGAGAACATTGCCCCCGCACTGAGCCATGAAGTTCTTGGTGTCGATCACAAAGGTGCCGATGACCTTGATATAGTGGCGACCATTGACATCGACGAAGATCTCGGGATCCCAGTCGATGTGGCCAATGTTTCGACACGCAATATTGGCCCAGTGGTTGCGCACGTCCTTGTAGAAGGTTGAGAGACCATCGTGTTGGTAGATGTGTCGCTACGGGTCGGCAACATGGCCACGGAGGACAGGAACCTCTGGCAGCCTCAGCTATTCATGCATTCCAAAGTGAAGAGCGATAGCTTTTAAACAAGGCAAAGCGTAAGTGTACTACGGACGTGGGAGGTGGTTGAAGGACTTGATCAGGAGCGCGGGGTGCTCGTTCATCATCTCCAGAACTGTGTGACGAGCCCGGAGACACCTACAAGTCTAAGGAAGACGGTTGATTAGTGCGAGCTGTAGACGCAAGTAAAGGTGCTCACCATCGTCCAAGAGACCGGCCTGCCCCATTTCCTGTTGGGTCGCCGTATGATAGGAGCTAACGAGGCGTTGGTGCGAAATCGACAAGGACAACGGCGATGGTACTTACAGCTCAATGCCATGGCTGATAGTTTGACGCGACTGTGCGAAGGACTGAGCCGGATAGAGCCGGCCAAGGGCAGGCGCCAAGATTGCGACTGAAGCGATGATTTGAAGAAAACAGTCGCTACAGTACACCTACGCTACACCTCAACCAACTGTTTCCTCTGTTAAACCACATCTGTAAATGCAGTGTGAACGCTAATGTCTTATGGATCCGTGTCGAGGAATTGGAACTGGTGGTACGAATGCTCCCTTCGCCATAATGTGCTAAGTACTTTTGCTCTCTGACAGCGCATGTGGCCTGTCCTACGTGTTCAGCAAAGGACAGATTTCAAGCTTGTGATCGCAAGTGCATGCAGTTGGTATTTATCCATGGCCTGAAGATCTTCACTACTTTGAAAACCGTCGTTGGCATGTTCAATCTATTTGCGTCATGAAAGGTACTGGCGCAACTCTACAACGTCAGCGCCAGCTGTGTGACGATCATATCCGTGGCGTGTACGTACTGATCCTTGGACCCTGCTTCAGCGACCCGCACAAAAGGTTGGAGTTGCCTCTGATGACATTGATGCCCGCTCCGGAAGCTGGCGCGGAGTCCTGATGTGATATGCGTGGTGAGCCTCCAAATTTGCGCTACTGCACACCCTGTTCCTCATACGTACTGCGTGTGTTGCAAGAGTACTAGAGCCATCATGTTTTCGGATGACGCTGACAGTGTCATTGCGCAGCGTTATGCGGTTCATGGTGATTGCAAGATGGTGATCGGGCAACTGGTATCAAAGAAGCTGCTTATACGCTTTATGTCGTGAGTTCTTTCTTTCTAAAAGCACACTGCCGTGGTATGTATCGTTCTACTCTTGGTTTGTGATTATCATCTGAGTGATCATTTTCCCAGTTCCAAAGACATGTTCCCACCACGCAGAATCTGAATGATAGGGGGTCTGTTCCTGTCCTCGGTGCATCATTTAAGGACTACAAGGTGTTTGCAGCATACAAAGAGACCTACCGTCAAAGCATCCCTCACATCTCGCTTGCGCCCAGTCCAGTGATATGTCTCCCCCGGCCCCGCTCATGCCAGAGTCTGCTGCTAGACGTACAGTGTCTTCCCCCACAGATGAGAAGTTAGTATGTGTCTGTATTGTCTCCGTACAATGACTTATCTCGCGACATAGGCAAGAAGAGCTATGCAGTACCAATCCCGAGCCGCAGCTTGAGGTATTCCAGTGGGGAAAAGTTGGACTGGGCTTCTGGATGATACTTCTTGCCGGTCTGACTTGCGACTTCTTGTCTGTCTTCGACATGGTGCGTAGCGTTAAAACCACATTATGTTTTACTGACCATCGAAGTGATACTAGACGGCAGTCTCCACGGCATTGCCTACCATTGTTCAGGATCTTGGAGGTCAAGACTTTATATGGGTCGGAAGCGCGTACTTTCTTGCAGGAATCGCGGTAATCCCCATCTGTGGCAGCCTCGTATCAATTTTTGGACGAAAACCAATTCTGCTGCTCTGCATTGCCTTCTTTGCAGCAGGATCCGCCCTTGCAGGTGCGGCACAAAGCATGAACATGCTCATAGCTGCCCGCAGTGAGTGCATACTTGATAGAACACACGCTGAGCTGCGCACTAATCTCTGTAATGTAGCTATTCAGGGGTTTGGCTCCGGTGGATGCCTGGCAATTACTGAGATAATTGCTGCCGATCTTGTTCCCTTACCGCAGCGAGGAATTCTTCAAGCCATTGGTTCCGTGTACGTCAGTTGCCGTATCCAATTCTTACGTCGTTTGACCCGTTGCCGCCAATAGTATCTATGCTCTCGCTGCGTACGAGCCTAGTATTTATTTTTATTCGCTTACTGATAATACCCAATAGCACAACTGGACCACTTATTGGCGGCGCTGTAACCAGTGCTGGAGCATGGCGGTGGTTATTCTACCTCAATATTCCTGTTTCTGCCGTCGCTGCTTGTTTGGAGCTCTATTTTCTACCGAACAACGCTCCAAAAGCTGCGTTCATGCAGAAGATACGTCGTGTGGATTAGATGTACGTGGCATTTTGACGAGAGCGTTTCAATCAGATAGTGCACTAACCGTCAAACGTAGCGGTGGTGCTCTTGCCACAGGCGGTTCGGCATCATTCACTTTGGCCTTGACGTGGGGAGGGCAGACATTCCCTTGGGATTCAGTACAAGTCCTGACTGCTCTCGTACTTGGGACCACCTCGCTCTGTGTGTTCTTATTTGTTGAGAGCCATTTTGTTACGGAACCTATTGTGAGTTAATTCAAGTATGTCCCTCTCGTAGTCTGAGCTTGCTCGCAGATTCCATGGTCTATGGTCAATAATCGCACTACTCTCAGCGGGTATGCCCCATCCTTTATCACCCAAACGAAATCTCTGACATGCCTCAATGTTAGCTATCTAGGAAGCGCAATCCACGGTATTATATCCCTCATTCCACTTTGTCAGCATTTCCAAATCATTCGCCAGGAATAGAATGTTCACTTACCACGTTTTTCCAGACTTCCTTCCCGTGTACTTCCAAGGAGTCAAAGGTGCCTCCGCGTTGCAGTCTGGTGCCTATGTCCTTGCCTCGACGGCATTCCTTCCACCTGCCGCAGTGGTGTGTGGCGCTACGGTGCAGATCTTTCGGGTGTATCGGCCCCAAAATTATCTGGGATGGGCCCTCATTATCGCCGGATTTGGTATCGCTTCATTAGCGTTCGAAGTGGAGAGTAGCAAGGCACGCTACATCGGCTGTCAAATTGTCCTTGGAATTGGCCTGGGTATTGTCTGGATTTCAACCCAGTTCCCGATCCTTGCTCCGCTGCCATATTCGAACAATGCGCAGGCTCTAGCTTTTTTCTCGTTCGTGAGGAGTTTCACGCAGGTAAGGCCTATTTTATCTCGCTCATACTTCACTCGTCACTGATGACGCTTTCCTTCATTTCACATCAACAGACACTGGGAATTGCTATTGGTGGGACTATCCTGCAGAACTCGCTGCAAAAGAAGCTCCCGCCATCATTCCTTTCACAACTTCCCCCAGGCACGACTGCTGCATACTCCGCTATCCCAATAATACAGTCTCTCCCGGAGCCGTTACGCACGGAGGTACGCACTGCATTTGCGGATAGTCTGAAGCTATTGTGGGAAATTATGATCGGAATATCTGCGCTTGGGTTGGCAACGGTACCATTGATGAGCGAAGTCACTATGCGTACTGATGTAGATGATCAATGGCGGCTGGATAGGGTTGGCGCGGAAGTTAGTAGCGTCCCGTCTGAGGATAGGGTATGATATGTAGGGGTCATTATATAATCATATCCAGAACTACTGCTCTGGTATGTGATAGAGTAACCATAAGATAACTCGGCGGAGCATGTCGACATATGAGGAGTGCACACTACAACGTACGCATGGAGCAGCAGACCGAAGCACTGCAGAAAATTCGCCAAGAACGCGGCCGCGAGTCTTATTCATGCCCGTAATTAACTGTAAGTCCATGAAGATTAGAATAGTAGATGGGAGTTATCGACATAACAACAAAACATTTCTCAGTTGCACGAATATCCGCCTAGAAGAAAGTGGCCACCAAGTCTTTCGCTCCTCTGATCGCAAACTCAACGGTCTCGAATCCGTTCAGGCCAGACGTATAGAACGTCTTCTTTCCTTCTCCACCCTGCAGCTTGTTGAACGCCCCATACACGCCCTTGCCAGGTTCCTCTCCTCCCATCAGATCCTCTGCGACGAAGTGCGGGAAGTAGTCCCACTTCCTCAGAGCCTTAACGTGCTCCTTCGTCACATCTCCTTCGGATCCGGTGATGTTCCTCCCGTGCTGCACGCTGGACACCGTCTCTGTCAATAACTTCATAGCCGTCTCTTCGCTGTCGATTTCGCCCCATTGCCACGCGGTTGCTACGCCCGCACCCTCGAACAACCGCAGGAACGCAACTGGTTCACCGAGAGGTGTGAACGGGCTCTGCTGGAAGGTCTCGTGCCAATCGGTGCGTGTCTCTATCGCAGATGACCAGTAGGGAGTGGTATAGACTTTGGAAAAGACCTCGTTTTCGGCGGACGTAAGCGGCATGTTGAGTTTCCGCAGACCGGAAGGCGTAGGAGGGAAGGCGAGGATAAGTTGCGAGCATTCTTGGGTTGACGAAGCGGTGCTGCCTTTAGTCTTGTATTTGATTACCGGGGAGCGGCCGCTGCGGTCTGAGGAAGTCGGCCGTTAGAATAGAATACGGAAAGAATAGACGTGGCTGACCTATTTCGGTGATCTCGGTGTTAAGATGAACAGGGCCTTCGACAGATTTGGCGTATTGCACGAACACCTCGTGGAAATCTGCAGAGCGCGTCATGAGTATCACTGCTATGTGCTCATGGAAAGGAGATGGACGTACCAACGATGTAAGCGGGCGTAATTCCAACGAACACGCCAAGAATCTCGGGAGTAAAGTATTGAAGCATGTAGATCTACATCCACAACGTTAGCGTCAAGCGAGGTATACCGAGGTGGGAAGCGTACAGCAGGAGTTTCGTAAATATCACCATAGCCATATGGGACCATACCCGGCTTCATGATCTTGTCAAGGGCATAGAACCCATTGGACCGCAGCCATTCGGCCATCGGCACTGCTAATTCTTCCGGTACACCGTTCTAATGAGCGATGGTTGTCAAAACATTACACACCTCTCGGCTACTACTGGTGCTCACCACATAACGTGTTGCGGTGTACTTGGGTGCAAATTTCTGCTCCCAGTGTACTGTGTAGCGCGCAATTTCCACGATAATTTGCGCCATCTCGAGCTGTGTTGGTTTCGGCTCCGGAGACACTGAGGATGAGCTTGAGCTGGGGCCGTAAAGGTAACGCGTCCAATCGTGAGGCGAGATGCCCGGGTGTAGTGTAACGTTGGCATCCAGGACAAGTGGGAGAGTGTTGTGGTAAGTTTGGTTGGTGAAGAGCAAGGCTCCGAGAGGGTGGAATGTACTGCGGGGGTATAAGACGTTCACGTCAGTCGTCATCTAGCCGTATTGGAAGGTTTACCCACCCGTTCGGACTGTAGTACGCCTGACATTTCCCGCCGACAACGTCCTGCTTCTCAAATATGACGGTGGAAATACCCTTCGCCTCGAGCTCGTGAGCAGCGGTGAGACCGCCCGGGCCAGCACCGATGATGCACACCGGCGGGTCGGCGAGTGTGCTCTCGGATATGTACGAGGTGAAGGGTGAAAAAGCACCGAAGAGTTGTGCTACCAAGGCTGGCTTCATGTTGGTCTGGGAGATGAGGAATGGGGAGTACCCAAGGTGTCCGGCCAGCATTTATAGGCTATCCATGACAGGAGGGAGGGAATTGACACGGATATTGACACGAAAAATGAGGTGACATGGAGTGCCGGAGTGTAGAACCACCGTAGTTGACACAGTCGGCCGTCTCGCTTAGCTCGACATGGAAGTATAAGGGTCTACTTCCTTGACATACTCGGAAGACGAGTCGGGGAATATAATGCGCCGGTCACGACGGGAGACTAGGAGGGCAGTGAGGTTCAGAGATATGTCGGTTTATTGGACGTAAGACATACAAGCCATGTTTAGATCTGCATTTCTGTGAGTACACAGACAGCCGGCTGTGTGATGTACTGGCGGGGGTTCCTTATTTGTCTTCAACAATACACTGACCTGGTTAATGTCTCTAAGTTGATAACGACAATCGAAATCCCACATCGTACACTCACCAATAGGAATAGAACATAGAGTACGCCCAGCATTCCTCCACTCCCTATATTCTTCTTCCGCTCTTCGCATCCCTCGGTGACCAGGCATAGCCGACGCCAATGTCATCCTCCCGAGCGTATGATATGACGCCAGCCCTGCAGGTCTCGCCAAACTCTCTGGCATCCCCGCCGTTGAAGTCATGAGATGTGCCATTTGCGGATTCGTCTACCACCAGAATGGTGAACCTCTCCAAGTCGGTGATTGGCGACTGACTGACCAGGACCGAGAAAGAACATAACGTTACTGTGTGCGCCGGAAAGGAAGTCAGATATGTTGATATGTTTGATTGTCGGCTCTGTTACCTTATCCTGGATTCGAGTTGAGTCCGCTGCGCGCTGAACGGACGAGCGGTCGTGGGCGGGGCGGAGGCACAGGCGCTGATGAAACGATTTCTCAGTCCAGGGGAGGTGTAAATGTGTGGGAATATAGGCGTACCACCGCAGAATCAATATGGTAGTACCAAAAGGGCCGTGTAGCTAATTGAGATGTTAGTATTGAAGGTTCTGAAAAGATTCTGGGTTCCTTACCATAGACTGCGAACTCTAGGCGACTCAATATATGACTGAGAAGTACTGACATCGCCATCTCAATCTACGTATTACGCTGTTCACTTTTCCGTCGCATATAAGAATATAAGAATAACTTACTCGAGTTATTGACAATGGCTGCCTTCAAGGTGCAAAACGCAGCACAACCACATTCATTCGGGTTCGGCTAGCTGAGTCAGCTTTGTCATCAACATTGAGGTTTGCACATCATAGAGTACGAACAACTTGAGAGCGCCATAGCAGAGTTTGTGGTCTGTGTCGCAATTCGCCAGGCAAATATCATCCTACGTTGCTGACAAAAAACGCTGACAGCCAAATGATGACAACAATCGCGCCCGTGGGAAAGCGGTGACCATTGCCTCTTTGCTGACGTCCATTAGCGCAGAACTCACCTGTGGTACATGAGACTTCGAAAGGTCTCAAATCGCATCTCGGATATGATTTCGAGGTCTTGTACACAGTAAGGTCTTGTTCTTACCGCCTGGTTACACACAGACACCCAGACTTACAGGCCGCTCGAAGTTCTATGGATGGGCCGCCCGGAGCTTTTGGCCTGCACGCAACTATTCGTGGATTGCTGCTCACACACGGAGTGTCCTGCAGATGTATAATCAGTGCGCTTCGCATCGTGCTCCGCTAATTAGTGTTCGACATATTGCGTATACGCCAGGGTCGCAAACTATGTTTGCGCAGCTCTATTCACACAATTCGAATGCATCATCGCGTGATCGTGCCCATGATATAAGCACTGCATCTGCTTCCACGCGTGCAGGCATTCGCCATTATGCGTACCCTATCTTTCGTCGCGCTTGCCGCGTGCCTGTCCGGCGTGGTCGCGTACCCTGGCGAGGTCGTACTCAATGACTTGTTCGAGGACCCACAACAACGCGTACACGACGGAAGCCGATGGACTGTGTTCCCACACAAAATCAAACGCGTCGCTGTAGTAGGTGCTGGTACGTCGTGGCTACTATACCTGCGATAGGTGCCTGGGGCTAATTATGTATTATAGGCCCTGCCGGCTTGCAAGCTGCCGCTGCCCTGATAGACCGCAACTTCACTGTCCGACTGTTTGACCGAGCCCCAGGTCCTGGTGGAAACTGGCTGTATTCGGAAGAGGTGCCCGTCCGTGAATCGTACCCGTGCGTTGCAACTTTCCTATATAGTCTACATGAATCTCATAACTACGTACCAGTGACATCCCTATTGATCGCAAGCGATGGATCCCCAAAACCCTCCCTGCGACCAAGTACTACAACGAGGGGGACGAGGGCTTGTCCTTGGACTACCGGTGGCGAGAGCACTGGCAGCCACGTTCGATCTGGAACAGCCTTCACACGAACTCGCCTGCGGTGATCACTGGACTTGATGAAGTGCCATATCCACCCGACCATGTGAGCTATTCTGCGCAAGGATATCACCGAACTGTCAGCTTATCGTGCTTGTTATTCCCACAGACCTGGGTTATCAGTGCCCACACCATTGGCGCTCACGTACGCGCGTATGCGACTATTAAGAGGTTGAACGCGAACGACAATTCTTCAGTGACTTCGTACTCTACTCGTGTCGAGGAAATTGCCAAGCATGGGGATAAGTGGACTTTAACTCTTCGCCACCTCAAACGTCTCGAGGAGCCTGATCGACTCAAAGCCACATACTGGACTGAGGAGTTCGACGCCGTTGTTATTGGTAACGGACCGTATGATATCCCCCATGTCCCTGAAATCGACGGGCTGGTCCAATGGAGCAAGGTTCCCTCGTCGGAGGCCCCAGCCGGATTCAGCGTATACCATTCTAGAGTGTACAGGAATCCTGAGCGGTACTCAGGCAAGGTAAGATACGCACTCCTCTATTCTTCTTGAACAATGTTGACAATACTTACGATAGAACGTTCTGGTCGTCGGTGTCGGTACATCTGGCTCTGAAATAGCCCGTGATATTGGTCCTTACGCGAAGAAGCTCTACGTTAGCCACAAGGTACGTCTTGAAGATGCAGTGCGCGACGTCTCTCTCAGATCTTTCCACAGAAATACGATTGGGAGAAGCTTAACCCATTCCAGCGACGTTCATTCCGTCGTTTCCCTGAAGAGACCGAATTCGTCCCACAGATTGCTGCCTTTGAACCCCTGGCATCTCTCAGTCACGGCATCAAGGATGGCAAGATCAAGCTCACAAACGGGTCGCTGTTGACTGGCATAGATGAGGTATGGATTGCCTATCTGCCCAAAGGTAGCCCTGCTGACACGAACATCGACCCATAGATTATCCTGGCGACTGGCTACAACAATACGAACCCGTTCTTGCACAAGATCCTCAAAGAGTACGTTTATGATTAGATGTAGGTCGGCGCGTAACCTAACAGTTCCTTAGCATCCCTGGAAATCCTCCGAGGTCGCTTGCCCCACCGGCCCCTGACGTTTTCAACAGGGGAACCTGGCCGAGCGTGCACTGGACGGGTCATTATATCCCCGACCCGACTATCGCATTCACTACCGGTTTGTGACTTGCTTTCGATACTCGAAAAAAATCTCACGACCTTACTTGCTGCAGTCCGCCCATGGACGCTCGGAAAGGTCCAATCTTACGGTTTCGCCAAAGTATGGGAAGGCACTGCCCGTATCCCTAACGAAGCCACGCTGTGGGAGCAATACAACTCGACAAGGTACCACAACTTCCGCGGTCTGTTCGGGACCGGCCCGCCTCACGGTGAGTACTCAAAGCAATTAACGCACTCCGCTCGTGATGCTAAGCTGCATCTTAGCTCTCGAGAGGCAATTCATCGCCTGGTTGAACAGCGAGTCTCTTGAGTTCGGCGGCCGCCTCGTCGCGCCTCCACCACTCGAGTACGTATCGTCACACACACATTGTCTCGTCCGTTCTCAATCTTCGTGATCGTAGGAACCGTGAAGTGTTCGTGTACTACGCGAACCAGGGATGGGAGAAGGTGAGTAACCGGGCTGAAGCACATAAATGTACGATCAGGGACTAATTCGTCCGCCTAGGACTTCATCACGTCCAAGAACTTTACCGACTTCGAGAATCTGCCTGCGTCGCAGTGGTCGTCGGGCGAGAGCCTCCTGGACGCCCTTGGCACGGAAGATGACTTCTGGTAAATCATCGAAGAGACTGCCGCTCCATTCATATGCTTTGTATGGAGTTGTAGAGAGAACTTGACGGTTCCGCCAATTAGTCATGTATGTTCATGTTATAGTGATGTGTCATAGATATGGTATTCACTGGGATTGTCTGCTGTACCCGAGTGGCTTCGAGTTGTACAGACAGAAATGAAGCTATGAAAGACGCTTATGTCCTTAGCGCAGATAGGTAAACAAGAAACGTGTTACATGGTAAATTGCATGTCCGAAATGTCAAAACTACACATTATACGAGTTATATAGTAGAGCATCCATCATACACGGAACGTATAGATAACCTCCCATCGATCTTCGCGACAGGCCTAGAAGAACGACTTCACTAAATCCTTTCCAGCCCTGATTGCGAACTCAACCGTCTCGAATCCGTTTAACCCAGACGAATAATACGTCCCCTTCACGCCCTGGACCGCATTAAATTCAGCATACGCGCCCCCTTGCAGGTCCGTGGTTGCAAAGTGAGGGAAATAATCCCATTGCCGAAGGTCTTTGACGTCGTCCTCCGATACAGTGGGATCCGCGATCCCCGCACCAGTCTGGACAGCCGTGATTGTATTAATAAGGTTCTGTCGCACGTCTGCCAAAGAGAGCGTGTTTTCGCTCCCTGGAGGGCCCCATGAGTATGTCGTGGCGATAGGTGAACCGTTGAATACCCTCAAGAAACCAACTGGTTCGCCAAGAGGTTCCGGGGGAGACTGCTGGTAGAAAAACGGGTATGCGATCTTCGTTGCTGTGGCAGAGGACCAGTACGGTGTGATGCCGACTTTCGTAAACACGGCAGTTTCGTTAGCCGTTAATGGCATGTTGATTGCGTCGAGGTTCGCAATAGTAGGCGGGAAGGCAAGTACCACTGAGGAGCAAGTGATGTTTGCTTCCTGTCCCGATGAAGAGTATGTGATGACGGGAGATGTGCCTGTTCGGTCTGTGCGGGATATCAGCTGGTTGTGCGTATGGGAGATGTGTACGGAATTTACCGATCTGGGTTACTGTAGTGTTCGTGTGTACAGGTCCTTTTACGGATTGCGCATAATGGACAAACACTTTATGGAAATCTGGAACCCATACATGATATCATGAGAAACGATCCCAACATACCGCAGAATGTGTCTTACCAACGATATAACCTTGAGTAATGCCCACAAATGCACTCAAGACCTCGGGCGTAAAGTACTGCAGCATGTAGATCTGGAAGCACAGTCAGATCCTGGATGCAATCATGCAGCGGGCCTAAAGCGCGACTTACCGCGGGAGTTTGTGTGATATCACCATATCCGTACGGCACCATACCTGCTTCGACGATCGTTGGGATAGCAATGTATGCCTTCGATTTGAGCCAATCCCCAAATGGTACCGTCAGTTGCTGAGGCACGCCGTTCTTCGCAACAACCCGACATTCATTAGCTCTGCAGTACTCATGATGCCATTGTGCGATTGTAGCAACATACCGTGTACCTGAGCGCGATGTATTTTGGAGCGAACTCGGCCTCCCACTCCACGGTGTACCTTGCGATCTCAGCAATCACGAGTGCTGTCTCTGCATCCGACGCTGGGGGCATCTTGGTCACGTTGCTTGCTTGTGCATCGGGACCATACAACCAGTATTGCCAGCCATTGGGCTGTGATACCCCAGGGGTTAGTGGCAGGTTCGCAGCGCGCACAAGGGGTAGGGTATCCTTGTATGTTTGATTCGTGAACAAGAGTGCGCCCATAGGATGGAAAATACTTCTGCACCGATTGTTAGAACCATACCCGAAGACGGGGGAGGAAGGAAATGACAGTAAGGCTTACTGATTAGGTCCGTCGTAGTATGCTTGACATTTCCCTCCAACTTCAGGCTGTTTCTCGAACGTCACCGTTGAAATCCCCTTCGCTTCGAGTTCGTGGGCGATAGTAAGTCCCCCAGGGCCTGCACCGACTATGCAAACCGGGTCAGAAGCGCTAGCAGAATTAAACTCTGCGAGCGCGAATAAAAACGCAGACTGTACGAGGCCGGACTTCATCAGGGACTGAGAGGTAGGCTGAGTAGTTTGGAGGTATTCTGATCCACGAGCATTATCTTTATAGAGTACCTGCCCACGGGCGGTTGTGCTGCGCAGATCGCGCTCTGCCAGAGCATTCTCCACCAGTTAGCATTCTTGAAGGCGCTCCACGCATTGCGTCCGATGCCGCTGTCGGAACTCGGGTATATGCGCTTGCTATGCTGTCTTTCCCGAAGTGTGTTGAACGGCCGAGCGACTGGCTGGTCAGAGACGAGGTACGCCGAGATCATTCGTCGCCTCACAGGTGGCAGTTGGACTGGGAAAGGATGCACGTTCAGGCTCAGCGAATCATCGCAGCTCATCGAGTGGACATCCCTACCTTTGAGTCTGCGCCCTGTATGAGCGTCAGAAATCAAGCACGACGCTGAGAACGGTTGCCATGACCGATAGATGAGTCCTTCATTCCACGACCCTGCGGGTTTTGTGAATGTCATTAATGTCCGATTCGAATAACTGATTCGCACAGACCTGCTCCTTGGTCAAGCCAGTGACCCTTCTGTACTCGGAATATTGTCTTCCAAGTACTGCGATGTTATGGCGCCGCCATCATTTCGTCGAACAGGTTGATGATGCACATCAAGCTAGCTTCATCTCATCCAGTGCGTCATGAGAACCCGAGGCGCTTCCCTCGGACCGCCCTGAGAACAATGGTCGAGGATGGCCGGCGAGCTTGAACTTTCACCGCGGATGATGGATGTGCGCTCGGCAGCTGAGAGAAACGCCAGACCGCTCGAGACTAAGTGAGAGGACCTTCATTTCGCGCATGAGTGCACTGATGTGAGTGATAATAGTAACTTTGTCGTATCGACAAACAGCGAACATGACAAAAATTGGCTGCGTACAGCTTCATAAGCAGAAAGGCTAAACCACAGCCATCAATGAGCGATACGCTACGCACTGCGATGCAATTGTCATGAGACCCAATGTACCGTAAACGCTAGCAGCGCTATGAAGTCGAGTAGGTTGCTAATAGCATCCCGGCTGCATTCGATGAGTTTAAGGGGGCCAATAAATGTTGTTTAACAAGTAGCGCACCATTGACAGACAGCTCAAAGCTACCGTCCCTTGCAAAATCTCAATTTCATCCAACTGAACATAGACCAACGCTGAACGACGCAACCCGCGATGATGAGTTGCGGCGGATTATGTGTCTCATCGGCGCGCTTGCAGTGGCGTCTGTGACTTATTCGCCATAGTAAGCCAGCAAGCCAAGTAATGCAATGCCTGTCGAGCCGACAGATAGTGTATAAAGACTTGCGTATGATCTGACTATTTGAACGTATTCAGACAAGCCTATTTCCACAAAACGATCAGTTATTTACCAACGTCAAAAGGCGGAGCAAGTGCACCATACCTAATGTCTAGCCAATCCGGATTACCATGCAGCATCGATTCTCCAAGCATAGCTCAAGCCTACAAAATCTAATACTGCGATGAATACACCTCAGTATCATTGGACATACGTGTAATGATGTTGACTTGGATGATGAGAAGCAGTCGATGCTCAGTGAATCTGGCGGTAGCAGTCTGAGTTCACACGCTAAATCACGTGCCATTTGGCGTTCTCGTCCTCCTTCTGTGGGTTCAACTCGCAAGGCCTACATCTAGTTTCTTCGACAATGCTGAATATATGTGAACCCTAGTTGACCCGCCTCACTCTATCAGCACCATTTATCACACAGAGGGAATATAGATGTCCGACCACGTCATCCGCTATAAGCACGCCCTGGTCAGTAGTACGCCCTCAAACATGGTCATCATCAACATCTCTCAGAAGCTTTAGCAGAGAGCCACTACTTATGCTGTCATCCATAAGTCATGACAGCTCAAGACAACTGTTATCACGGCCCCACGAGCAGTAGAGAAACACAACTGGCCCTTCCACCCGCCCTTATTACATTTGTCCGTGGCCTCTTGAAATTCTTCCGTTTTGACAGCATTCTGACACATTAGTACCAGGTTAGGGGTTCTATGTAAAGCTTCGTATAGAAGTGTTACTAACGCTACGACGACCGTGCTTAGGCCACGTCTACCGTTTTGCAGTGTCCCTCCGTGGGCTCTACGCCTATGCTATGTTCATTCTCCAGCAAAGGGCACATGCATGCCCAACACTGCTTTATACCCGGCTACAAAACCCCATGGAGTGTGGAAGAAGCCACAAACTCGTCATTTTTGGCCCAACCGCGTTTCGCCGGCCTCGCTCGCCTGCTCCTTGACATAATATTCCCACTGGCTTTGCCCATAAATGCTCTGTCTACACTCGGGGGCCAGCCATGGCGCTGCCGCCTTTCATCCCTCCCTTTTACCCAGCTAACAGCGCACATCTATTGGCAGCCGCTGACCACACGTCATTTTGCTTCCGCCTGCGAGCGGGCGACCATGCCACGGCCTCCCTCAATAACTTCGTGACAGCGGAGGTTGTAATGCTCGTGCACTCAGGGATACTTCTGTGGCCAATCCATTTGAGCTGCCTAAATAGCAAGCTCCTGTTGTCCTTTCTTTCAGCCCTCTCGCCAAGTTAGCTACCGCTTTGCCTTTCCTCCTCTGCTTGCTTTCTGAACAACAACGTGTACGTCTCTTTCGCATCTGAAATGCTTCCTTCCCTAATAAGCCTTCCGCGTAGCACACACCTTATAGATAGGCAATAATGCAGACTGACATTGCCCAGCTCATCGCCTCAAACCTCGAGACGCGGTATGTGCCTGCACGGCGCGGTGTCCTCGTACGCACCAGTCCCTTTGCACACTCCTTCACACCGATGATCACTTTCACTGCGGGCGGATACCTCGGGATCAACATCGAGGACCTCGTCAGCCGCGACGAGGGCTTCCTCGCACTCGACAACTCGTCCGCAACAGTGCCTGAGATAACGAGGCCGCAGATCATTCTCGAGTTCAACGTTCGTCTCCCAATTTATCTCACACCAACGTGCTGTGCTAACTCTCCTTTGTCTCGCGTTCGCGCAGTGGCCGCAGATGGACCCGCAATTACCAAGACCCTCCATCCACAGCAAGACGTCAATAAGAATCATGACGCGGTTCAGGCTCGCGTACGCCGCAGCTGCACTTGTTATGCAGACCTTCCTCAAGGACAATCTCAGATGCGTATGTCTCTCCTTCTCCCCTGCCATATTTACCCACGCAGCTGACACGACGTGCCCCTTTTCCGTTCTTCGCACAGCCGTTGCGATATGGCGACGACATAGGCCCTGCCGTGCAGCACTCCGATCTCTTTCTTCTAGGGCTCATCCCTGTCACTCCAGGCGGGCGGGTCTGGCGCCCAGTGCTGGCATGGAACAAAATTGCGGTCCATGGGCAGTAGGCGTACGAGCTGTCGTCCTGTTGTCCCGCGGAGCGAACACGATTCGGAGCTCTAGAGTAGGAGCGATACATGTTTGTATGCGCAACTTGGCTGCCAGCGTTCCTTCTCTTACTACGGCCGCTTCCGTTATTATACGCATCGCTTTCTATCCTTTACGTCTTGTCCCTGTCTGCGTCATGCAATCAGCCGTTGTCCCGCTACGAAGTATCGTACATCTTACATGTCCCACTAAAACACCACCTTTTGATGATCACATGAACAAATAATACGTGCTGTCGTTTGTCAGGCGATTGCAGGCTACGAGTGGTACATACAGCAGACTAAGTCCATTCCCTTCAAGCATTCTCAACCTAACACCCATCTCTGGCTGCGCTGATCAGCGGCGTCCCGACGTCTGAGCAGGAGAACTGCACGCTGCGCGCGCGCACGAAGGGAAGGTGCTGCCCTGCAGCACGTACAAATCAGACGAAGAGGCTAAGTGAGACGACATGAAAAGACAATTCCGAGGCCAGTATCGAGCAGAATGACACACACTGACAGAGCAACGGTAGAGCAGAGATAGCAACATCGCCCGAGCGTTCCAACCCTCATCGCATGAACGGATAATGGGGTAAATATTGCGACGGCAACAGCCCGCGTACGTCCTTGTCCCAGAGGCGTGGGGATAGCAAGGACCGAAGGGCGGGAGAATGCATTCTGCCGAGCGAGACTCAAGTCGTTCGAATGCGCCCTGGCGAGCGGGCATGTCTGCTAGCATTGTATGTTCGTGTGACAACGCTGGGCAGAAAAAAGGAGGCTGATGTGGCGGAGGAGGCGACAAGGAATGATGTGCGCCCTGCAGTGACTACTGCTGGTGTGTAGTGCGTGCAGCCCGCGGCGCATGAGAGCGTGCACTGACGAGAGCAGTGCGCAGTTCTCAAGGTAGGTTCTATCTCAGGGCCGGCCTCTATCAGTGCGCTGCCACAACGGGTGAGCAGTAGACTCACCCAAACGCGGATTCGTATGCACGGATGCAGCATAGTTGCTGTCCCAGTTTTTGCCATCAAAAAGACCTGAAAGGGCCTCTTCTTTTCGTGTATCTACGCACAGAAGCCGTAACGGTTGTAAACACCATGGAATGTCTGCTTACGAGACGCGCGTATCTGCTTCTACCTGCACAAAATCGTCCATGTCACTTTGTCAGGCAGGTGATGTTGTGAGGGTGGCATGGAATGCATAGTATATGACGGGATGAGTGCCGGAAATGGTTCGTCGCCACACTACGACCACAGTCACGTACATCTTGCGTATGCGGTCGCGCAAAGTCCTGTAAAGCGACCTAGCAACGCTGCCTGTAACTCGGGGACGGCGGCGTAGCAGAGAGCGTCGTAGGCAAGATTCTGTCACGGTGACAATTGGACAACAGTTTGCAGGACGCACATACTGTAGTCTCACAGCGATATGCAAGTCAGTGCTTCGGTGATTCAAACAGGAAAACTCAACAATGATGCTGCTGAAAAACGCACCGTGAGAGACCATATACCGTTTAAGCCATCACATCCTGCTTTATCTGCATGTATCGAGAATAAGTCCCCTTAGGGGGAGCAGAATCAGCTCCAAGCCATGGGCGCACTGAGAAACCTACGGTGCTGAGTCACGTCACGCGTGCCAGTAACGTGACATGTGACAATCTCCATGAGACATCCTCAAACGTCAATATCATTCACAACGACCATAGTATCAACGACTTGTACTTGGGGTAAGCTGCCAACAGATCGGATAAGGTTTGACATAGCGGTCTATGAGAGCACTTTAACGGTATACGACTGATTTGTCCGCAAGCAGTCGGCATATCATAGTACCGATATTGACTCTAAAAGGGCATCTGCGGAGTCAACATGCTTTCCAGAACTCAGGAACACACATCGAGCCTGTATAGTGCACATCAAACTATATAGGTAAGTAGCAAGAATCTACTCGCGTTTTCCCTGTATGACAATGCTCTATCTTCAATTACGACAGGCCGCCACTCACTTCAAATGCTATTCGGCCCTGTACATCGCCACATCACCTCGTGGTTATGTCCTATAAACCCAAAGTTCGAAACCAGTGGACGCTCAAGCCTGCTTTCACCCCACCTTTCCCCGAGCCTCCCTCATGAGCGCGAGATCCTACACACTTTCACCCGATTTATTCTTGGCTCGTCAGCATGCCGTGCAGGTCACCGTCCTTCCAGAGGCTGTTATCACTGCGAATGTCCTCGACGCTTTCATTTCTACTTGCAGTAACAAGGTCATCGGCGTCACTGCTTCGTACGGCACCAAAGGAGTCTTACGTGGCGTAGTGTTCTCCACGGAGCATCAAGTACTACATGTCCGTTTGCCTGTGCGCCCACCGAAGTCAGCAAAGTCATTTGAAGGCCGGCATCTTCTTCGCAACAAGTTGTTGTGCAATCGCAAGTACCGTAAATTGTCTCTAGACGCAGAACGAGTCTCTACGGCACTATTTTTCGACCATCAACTGCGTATCACTGGGTTGATGGATGCACAAAGCTTGTTGGTAACGGAGAAGAGGTGGTCTACAGCTACCGTCCTTCAACTTCTTGGTAGTGAAGGGGGGATGAATACTGCGGCTGTTCGACGTCTCTTCAATAAGACCTCGAAAGAGAAAGACACAGATGAGAATCTGGCGTTGCACGCATGGGCTACCTGGACGATGAGCGTTGTTCTGGATAACATCGACGCATTGGACCGCTCGACCAAGATCAATACATGGATGCTCAAAGCAGATGTGAGTGTTCTTCTATCAGGCCTTGATTAACACTCATCTAATATCCAGGTGCTCTCGATCGTGGCAAAATGTGTACGTGATGCAGACCAGCTAGAAGCAATGAAACCCACAAAGGTCAGAAACGACGTCAAGACCAAGTTCCATCAGAAGAGCGACGTCTTGCAAGTTGAGCTGACACGTTTCAAGACTCGTGCCCGGACAGGAGATAACTTGGTCTGTGGCATCATCGTCATCGTCGTCATTAAAGCTCACAAAGTCTTTGTCAATCAGAGAATAGTCGTGGAGACCTCCATAGCAGGCCAAGATCCTGTTAATATTGCAGGCAAAGTCAAGAAGGTTCGTGGCAAGATGGCGACGGTCAATCTCTCACTCAGCAAACAAGATGCTGCTGTTGCCAAAGTACATCATTTTTACACCGTGGGCCGGGAAGATCCTACACCAGCGGAGGTTGCGCGTGTCGAGGCTATACTGCGCGTTTTGACAGGAGACAGTGCTCTCTTTTCCCAGTCCTTAGCTCGAAGAATCTTTCTAGGCGAAATGTTCCCCACCCACCAATCACCTCCATTGAGTACACCGAAGATCACCACCACCCGTCAACTTAATGCTTCCCAGAAAAAGGCTGTTCGAAGTATTCTCTCATCAGACCCGGCAAAGGTGGTTTGCTTGGTCCAAGGCCCTCCCGGAACCGGAAAGACCTCCGTTATTGCTGCTGCTGTCACGAGCATTGCGGCGAGCCCTGATCCTCCAGGAACGTGGTTGATGGCTCAGTCCAATGTAGCCGTCAAGAACATCGCCAAAAAGCTTTTGGACGTGGAATTTCTTGAGTTCGCGCTTCTTGTATCGCATGACTTTCATTTTGAGTGGTAAGGCATCCATCATAGTTTGTATTTCGTGGATCATGGTCCTGACGAGTTTCTGTTGTGTCCGTAGGCATGAACATCTGTACAAAGAAGCCCTTGAAGAGCGCCTTATTCGATCCAGCGACTTCAAAGATGATATACTCGACACGCAGACTTTGCTCAAAGGATCGAAGGTGATACTCTGCACACTCAGCATGATATCTAATCCGCGCATTAGGACGTCTGGGTTCGATCGACTTGTTCCAGTTGAAACGGTTATTGTAGACGAGGCCAGTCAGATTGAAGTTGGTGATTATCTCCCGTTACTGGCTCAGTTTCAGCAAACAATCAAGAAGCTTGCATTCATTGGCGACGACAAACAGCGTATGTTCTCTTTCTTGATTCACATAACTATCGCTGATGTCTCTCTAGTTGCGCCTTATGGCCAGGATGACCTGAGCACTCTGAGAAGTATTTTCGAGATGGAGCACATGCGTAAGGATGCAGTTTTTTTGGACACTCAATGTGCGTATTTGTGTGGTATGCTAGGCCCTACTCGCTCACTCTGACCACAGACCGGATGCCCCACCCAATCGGAAACTTCCTGTCAAAGCGTGTCTACAAAGGCCGTCTGAAGTCACAACATGGAATCACCGACCGCTCCTGTTGTATGTTTGTTGACATAGCGCAAGGCACTGAGGTAAACTCTGGGCACAGCTTCACGGTTCGTACTCAACCCCATTGTCGCACTATTCGTGACTGACTGGGTGCACTTCCAGAACACTGAGGAAGCGAACGCTGTAATCCACATTGTAAGGCACTATGTCGAACAGGGGAAGATATACAGAATTGTTACGCCCTATGATGCCCAACGTACACTTCTCGAAACAATGCTCAAAAGCGCGGGGCTACCTTGGGAGGACCGATGTTTCAACGTTGACTCGTTCCAAGGTATGTCCGGAATTGAGACCAGGGCTTTGGCGTCGTTCGTTCCAACCTTTGCATCTTAGGCAACGAGGAAGATCACATCATCATTTCGGTTGTGCGGACCCACAAAGTCGGCTTTCTGAGCAACCAACGTCGCAGCAATGTCATGCTCTCCAGATGCAAGCAGAGCATGATCATTTGTACCAACCGCAATTTTATCAAGAACAAGGCGTCCTCCACTCTCCTCGGCGTGATGTGCGCATCGTGGCCCGCAGATGCGTGGCTGAGTTGGCGAGATATACTGGCCGGCGCATTCTGACCTGCTCATGAGGCTCTATATTATAAGGAGAATGTAACCGTCTCCGGACATTGTTTGGCATCTGCAGCTGTTTCTTGAGGGGTCCCTTCCCGGAATGGACGAGGAAAATTTCTCATTACCATTGTTCTCAGCTTCAGTCTGGTAAGCACCTGCACGTGTATGTGGGCATCACAAGCCTCTGTATGGCCTGCGACAATTCTCGATATGCAATTCTTCCTCGCACTCCCAGTGAGAGAACGAACCTCTCCTGGGTCGGATGTTCTCCACACAACGATGTATCGACTCACAAAGCCGAGTGATTGCATTCAAGGTAGAGTCTGCGCGCATACATTACAGCTCACTCGTGATGTGTCACGTGCCCATCAGGCGAATTTGACTCATAGGCGCTTCAACTGTACCGTGAGTGGCGCATCCTCACTTCACTGTTCAACTCACTCTATCAATACTGTACTATCGCTGCCATTCATAAGAGGGAAGACCATGGACGTTGGATCGTATGTGCATCCGCTATGGGTACGCTTCGTTTTGTGCCACAGCTTCGAAGTTTTGATTGACATCACATTTCAAGCCCATGCAGAGAGTTACCGCCCCTCCCGTCGTTCAGGATGTATTCACATCGTCTCCTATTACAGACCCAATACTTGAGATTCCGCAAGTGTCGATAAGCTATTTTGAAAACACCTTGCTCCCACCCCTTCACACCGGACTCGACACCGATGCTGTTCTTAGTGAACTCAAGAAGAGTGGCGCGATTGACGGTGCACGCTGGCAGCTGTTACTGCATGAATCACCCTCTCCTGAAGCATTCTCCGACAACAATCATACTATAAAATCATTCAACGCGATTGCGGCAGAGGTTGCTGCTTGTGCTCGACAGATACTCGCAAAGAGCCAGGTGCAATGGCGACAAACGGTTGAGTTTCTGGATGCATTCACAAAGCCAATGCCATTCCACGCTAACAAAGTAGCCCTGACTGCTGATGGCTATGCGCTTCTGGTGCAGCCTTTGGCACCTCGACGCAGCGTCCCTCACTGGGACGACATTGTCGTTGCTGGTATCAAGATCTATGCTCCGAAAGAAGATACTTTTGATGTGAGTCATCGCAACTACTGTCATCTCATTCCGCTCCTGTCGAGTGCTAATGCTGATGCGTACCGCACAGGTCAATTTTCGAATGGAGAAATGTATGGCGCATGCCATGGCAGAGACAGTCCAGCGACGATTCATGTTTGGATATACGCTCGAGGGCTCCAGCATGAGGCTATGGTTCTGTAGCCGAGGCGATCTGCTGGTTTCGCAGCCTTTCAATTGGACCGAGGTATGCATATTCCTGGTGTTTACGTGGCCTCTTCCTCAACGAGCGATATTGACCGAAGTTTGCAGGACCATCGTACTCTTGTCCACTTCTTCCTTTCTGTGATGTTTGCAGCCAGGCCGCAATTGGGATACGATCCAACAATTCGTCAAGCGGTGCACCCGGAGGACGCGTCCAAACGAAGCTACGATATTACTGTTCGATCGGTAGACGAGGACGGCAGGCCACATAATACTGTGTTTCGCACGATAGAAGTGGTTGCTGATATCGGAGTAGAGACGTTAATTGGAAAAGGTACGCGGGTATGGCGTGCGATCCAACTGGATAGCGAGGGAAAGCCTACGGGGAATCCTGTGGTGCTCAAGGACAGCTGGGTCGACGCGGATAGCAATAGAGAGGGAGATACGTTGAAGGCACTGATGAACACAGCAATCGCTTCGGGAGACCCCGCTCATGTGGAGACCCTGAATAAGCACTTTTTGCACTGCTTGCATTATGGCGACGTCTACGTCGATGGCCAACCCGACAACACATGTGCACTCATCCGCCGTGGTGTGCCAATACCTGAAGGGTTGAAACCCTTTACGCTCACACGACCGAAGCCTCCTCTCACCGAGTTTGAAAAATATATGATACCGTCGATAGAGCACCGCTTTTTGGAGTTCCGGCACCGGGTTCCTCTGCGAGGGGCCATACGGTGCCACAGTCGTATGGTCTTTGAAGAGTTTGGGATCTCGATAGAGGATCTGACGTCTGTCGTCGATATAACCATTGCTCTTATGCAGACCTTGCAAGGTGAGGTGAAGTTTCTGTAATCGCCCGGAATAGTTTGCTAACCCCTGGTACCAGGCCTAAAGACAATGCATGAGCTTGGATGGATACATCGCGACATCAGCTCTTGTAACGTCATTGTCGTCAATGGACATGTCAAGATCATTGACCTTGAGTGCGCAAGACGTCAGGATGACGACAATCGGTCCGGCTCTGTGCATGTCGTGAGTATCTTGGTCTAGTTAATGTTCATGGTAATGCTTTCGAGGCCGGTTGACAAATGGCATTATATTCAAGGGAACCAAGTACTTTGTTGCAGGGGAAGTGGAGGGGCAATATCACATGTTCTTCCCGCATGTCGGACGTCAACTCACACCTACCTTCACGCCCAACGTTTTGCATGATCTAGAATCATTCTGGTGGCTCTCAGTCTATCTAATCATCCCACGAGCTACCGCCACCGAGCCTGACGAACCTCGTGACCAAGACAAGGAAGCGAAACTTCATTCGACTGTCTGGAAGATGTTCGCGGGCGACAGGAAACGGTACTTTGACCGGAAGTTCACAGACGTCATCCAGCACATGCGAACGTCCCTACAACCGGCCGCGTACTCTCTCAACTTAATGCGCAAGCTACTCGTCTGGGCGTATGTATCTGTGGAAGCGGATCATGAAAAGGGCATCAATATGGCTGCTGCAGGGCCTATTCATGACGAGTTGATTGCAGCGTGCTCTCAGCTTTTAGACCACATCAGTGCATCTGGAGATATCGTCCTCTCACCATTCCACACGACCTCTGTGAGGACGTCGAAGTCGCTGTACGTACCCGCTCAACTCTCGCTTGACTCAAGAGTTAGCTATCTGGATGTTCGCCAGCAAATGCGATACTCTGCATCTGGGCGAAGGGATGTCAATGACAACGACATGCATGTAATCTAGCTCGTCAGCCTGTGTTCACTCTTTTCTTAGCTCGGTTCAAAAGCCCAGAATATCGGGGGGATGACTGTTCTGTTCTGGCGGCAGAGTGCACCCAAACGACTGGCAGGAGAGGCGGCGCGTTATGTCCTGAGTCCACAGGATTGTAGATACGTATTTCTATTCAGTGTCTAGTGGAAGACAATGCGTCATATAATGTTACAATCATAAGTAAGCTGATACTCGATGCGTGGCTGAGGAATAGCTGTTTGAGGTCAAACTTGGCATGTTGCTTTATCGTGGAAGACCGTAAAGTTGACACTTGCGCGCATGGTCAGCGTCGACAAGCTCCTTAGCTCAGGAGCTCAAGGCGTGCCCGTGGTACCGGTGGTGCGGGGTTACTCCTTGCACAGTTCGAGGTGCGCCCCGACAGACCCCCGCCCTCGTCTGGTGCTCCGCCCTCGTCTTGTGACTTCGGCTGCGTTTCCTGCTTTGGTATGTAGTATACACGGAGTGTATTATCCATTCCATTCTGCGTCATATCATACTATTACCTGTACCTGTAAGCCTGCGGCTCGCGCTGGTAGGTATGAGATTTATCGACGAGCGGTTTCACGGATCCGGAGGAACGTTGAGACTGGACCCCCCGGTCTCCTACAGATAGCGCACTCAGTGCTCAGTGTGCTTGAAGCCGACGGACGAATAGACATACCTGAGCAAGACTACCCCAATCAAATCGTTCCCTCGGCAAAATAATGATCTTTCGTTTCCTCTTCTTTCTCTGCATCGGCAGTTCGCCATCGCTGCCGGTGCGCTTTATTCCTTCTTCCACATCGTAGTTATTTGCGGCCTTGCGCTTGGGTGTGTGCGGGGTCCGTAGGAAATCCCAGGCGAGCAATTGCATTTCCGGCTGCTGCGCTTCTCCAGCCCCAGGCGTAGTCTGCCGGCTCTCAGACGGTAACTTCCCAGTTAAAACAGGCTTCTTATCCATGACTGCCTCGTCGCTGTGATTCGCCACCGCCTTTTGGTTTTGTGCAAACTGCGGTGCTTTGTCGGCTCGTGTGCTGTCAGCCTCATCCATGGCGTCGCGTGAAATAAATCTCCGCTCCACGTCCACGTCCGCGTCCCTCCGGTCGGCATTGTTGACAGCTTCCTAAGGAGAAACACGACCGTCCACTCAACTTGGCTTCAAAGCCGCGCAGTAATGGGTCCACGCACCAGGGACTCTTTCTTCTCCACCTTCTCTCTTGAACTCCTCGTCAGGGGCAGGCCCCTACAGATAGCGATCAGTGCTCAGCTCAGTTTGCTCGACACCGCTCAGAGAGAGCTGACAGAACGGACATACCGGCGCAAAATCTCCCCAATCAAACATATGTTCGACTGGGAAAACATTGATCTTCCGTTTCGGTTTCATTCTCTGCGACGGTTCGCCCTCGCTCGCGCTGTCCCAGTCTCTATCTCTATACAGGTGCTTGCTTCTTTTCCTGGCTTTTGATTGTTGTGCAGGTCTCATGGGCACCTGTTTTCTTTTCTTGAGAGAAGGATTCTCCTCCTCCCTCTCCTCCTCGTTCTTGTTCGTAGATTTGTGCTCGGGTATGTGCGGGGACCGCACAGAATTTGGACCTCTGGCACTCATCCTGTACAGACTGAGTGCTGGACCAAACTCGAGTTGATCACGTTGTTCGCTTGGCTCCCCCAGCTCTCCTTCTGCTGTGCTATCATGGAGTTCTGCGACCATACGAGTACGTTCTTCCTCAGTGTCGTTCTGGAAGATACACTATAAGCTGTTCGTCGTGGCCGACTCCTTTGTTCGGAACACACCAACCTACTAGAACCTAAGGAAACTCGTGTGTGGACTTCCGTTGGACGGTAGGCACGTAGTGGGGAACGAAGCAGCAAGGTGATCGACGTGGACGTGGACGCGTAGCACTGAGATCGCCAATCGTCAATTGGATCTGCGTGGCGCACTACAGGCGCCACAAAGGGCATGCCAAATACGCCACAACACGGTTCCGTGCGCAGTCACACAGTGACTGCCACCCACATCGACGCACACAATTTTCGAGTGATTCCACTCCGTCAACTGTACTGTGCGCGCGTCAATGACGTTGGCGTGCAACATGGTGTAGGTGAGTTTAGCATTTGCTTGTTGCTGCGGACCCGCTCATTCCTCAGGCTGTAGCTGGTGGACATCGTGCGCAGCGAACAGTGCGAGAGGCATGGTGACGGTCCATAGCACTGAGAGTGAGCACGACGACGCGACATAGGGGACATACGACGATATTGAGATCGAGGCATCAATTCCGCGGCGACAGATTGACGCGGCGCAAAGCTCGCGGCCGTGCACGCCGAGGGTTCGCCTCATCTGTCGTCTTCATCCACCACCGCCTCTGCTTCTCGACACACCCACCACCGTCTCGTCTCACAGGACTCATGTCCACCTTCTCCCAGACCTCCCGGATAGAGATCTTACACGCATATCCCCTTACTTGCTTCCCCTTACGCACACTTCGCGCTGTTTGGACATGGTGTAGCGGCATGCATCACTAATCGACGGCCCATCCAGAACCGCCCGGGGATTAGCTTATGCTATGTAATCTATATGCCTCCTCTGCCCATCGCACGTCCTATGCACCTCTCTTGATCGCTGTTAACCCTGCATCAACATGCCCGTCAATGACCTGGTGCGCTTACTTACTGGCCCGTTGCTGCTCTGCGTGTGCGCTGTCATCTTGTACGTCCCACGCACTGATCGAGACACAGCTGCCCCCCCCCCCCCCCCCCCCCCCCCCCCCGTAGGTTGTACTGCATCTTCCTCGCACAGACCATCTTCTACTGGGGCACGTACACCAAGGATGCGCTGCGCGCCAGGCTTTAGGTCGTCGTCCTGTCGTGCGTGTATACTCGCTGTCCTACCCGCACGCATGCATACGCTGATGAATGAGCAGATTGCTGGAGACGACACACATGATCGTATGCATACGCGTGCTCTACTACTACTTCGTTGCGCGGTCTAGCGAGTACGCGCTGCTCGAGCGGATCGTTTGGTCGCTCTCTTCTATTTCTTATCCCTCTACTCTCTAGCTTCTCACGGTCTCTCTACGTTCCTCAGAGGCAGCGAGGTACGTCCCCTTCTTCCATCTCTCCCTCGTGCTCACGCTCCGCACACCGGCAGGTCTCCAAAACTTCTGTGAAGTGAAATTAATGTCAGGTGAGTGCCGGGGTATGAGAGCTGGCACCGTGTACAGTACTACTAGCTGTATCATACCTGACACTGGCAAGTAAGATGAGGAACACAGTGCAGGAAACATGCACTCGCTGACTAATGAGTGTGCCCCTTATTGTGTAAGTGTGTTCAAGTGTCCGTGTGCGGTTTATTCACAACTGCCGTCCCTCGTCCTTTCTTCGCGCCTCAGGTGTATGCATTTCAAACTTCTGCAGTGTAATCCGCCAATTCTGTTGTTTCCATAGCCACACATTTAACTTACTCATGTGCAAGTGGTCTATTTGAATGAAACCTCGTGGCCGCCGCAAAATCGTCTGATACTTATATACTGGTCCGACTGGTACACATCTTCTACTTATATCGAGTACTACTGGACTACACTCTGAATACAGAGTACCTTGTTCTGAACCAGGACCGAAGCTGTTGAATCCAGACCTTACACGTTGATCGTCCGATTCGCTGGATCAGGACCATCAGTCGTTCCAGACCGATATACCGTTTGGCTGGTGTACGTGATCGGGTCCTTCTTGTCTGTCGACGCGGGCTGAGAATATGACGCTTCGCGTCTTTCGTCAGTCCTGCTTACAGCGAGCATAGGCTGCCAGGAGCCCGCGGCCACATGATTTAGCTCAAGGAGCATGACTTGGTCAATCGAGTATTTTGTAGCGCACCAGTCCGACCATCGGTCTTGGGATGGTACGGTCGATAAATTCTAGACTAATGCATTGACAGTGAAGAAGAAAAAGGTATTATTTAGCACTCACGTGCAAGCACGCCTCGACTTTCTTTGCGACTTCAAGGGCAAGCTTTGCCCTCGTTATCGGCTTCAGGCCGTGGTCGGGTTGGACAATACGAATGGAGGCATGCCACATGTCATATCCTGGCCACTAATAAGATGTCACAAAATGAGATCACTGGTAACTATTCCACTACCGGGGTGGTACGCACGAGGATACGCAGAAATATCGTCGGTGACATTCCGCTCAGCGCCATTTTGTCGCTTGCACCGTCGAGGATACTAATGAGCGAATCGAGGTCCAAGGCATCGGCGAGCCGAATACCGGGCATTTCCCTGGCGCAGAATTGTATTTTCGGAAGTTGGGTGTACGGATCTTGTGTGCGATATGCCTCTTGAGGGACGGTGGTTCTCTCACAGCTACCCTCCGGAACGCTCATAAACATGCGAGAGCGGACAATATCCTGTCAACGTCACGCGGTACCAAGCTTGACTGGGTGCAAGAATCGGTATAAGAAAGGCGAGTGACACTTACCATTGTTTCCCACTCTTCAGACGGAAAGTCATTATCGAGAAGGCTTATTGTATCATCCTGTTCGCCGATGCATTCTAGAGATTTATTCCTTGATAGATCTGTTAGTGATAGCGTTCCAACTAAAACAGTATCAGTACATCACCAACTGTGAGAGATTCTTAAGCTTACCGCCACTATCTGACACTTCGATGCGAGGTTTCAGAAGCTCCAATAGCCTTGACATGGCGTTTCTATCATAATCTGCTATCCCAAGCTGAGGCGGTACTAGTAAACCAGAGCGACTTAGCTAACAGGGTCGCAGGCATACCTCTCGTAGATCTTCATCCGAGGATATGGCAACTTCACAATCAGAATTCTACAGAACGGGATCAGCGAAGACATGGAGGTACGACGGTTAACGACGAACATCTAGGATATATCTCAATAGTGAGTCTACCGGGTCAAATATCTGAGTACAGTATCAGCTTGATCACCCATAAGAAAGCTATACGAAACGTACTCTTGTGCGCACGCTGTCATCTTCGACGACGAAATCGCTCTCATGATCTGCTCCCAGAAACATCGATCCGTCGCCAGAACCATCACCAGCTGGCGGTTCTTCATCTTTGGAACCTGCCGCACGAATCATCTGCCAGGGCCATTTGCGGTAGCATGTCTTGTACCGAGACAAGAAAACACATTGGTTCTTGGGTGCAGCATATTTCCGAGACCCAGTACGACGCCTCTTGCGTAGGAATGCGCTCATTGTGGCGCCCGCGCCGGAAGGTGCAGGAGCCTGCGAAGCCCCAGTGCGATGTTCGACGGACGTCGAGCTCGCTTCGCGTACAGAAAATTTCAGCCCAGCATTAGCGATTGAGCCAGCCTGGGCTGCGAGCTGCAATAATTGGTACTTGCTCTCGTCCTTGAAAGCAGCAACGATCCATTCCGAGGCTTTGACCCATCCGCGGACCATGATGATATCCCCACGAGGAACGACATGTCCTCGCTTTTTAGCAAACTCGACCCATGAGTCATGATGGCGGTGGATGTATTCAGCGAATGTTTTATTTGGGCGGAGCACTTCTTGTATTGCACCTCCTCCGTTAAGCACCAGCAGGCCTCCCTTGGCGCGGACGCACTCGAAAGCGAGATCGACTTGAGCACCTGCTACAGGAGCTATTGCGCTGTAAACAATCCCTAATGAGTTAATACATGCACGTAGCCGTGGGATGAAGAGTATACGGACCCCGTACCGGCCTGAGCTTCGATAGATATGCGTTTGACTGTCTGACTGAACAACGGGCCGTCCGGAAGCAACGCGTCCCATCTCCGGACAAGCCTGTTCGAATTGTACTCAAGCGGAACGAACCCATCCGGTACCCCGTCTTTGTTGGCGGGATCGCTCGCAGGTAGGGTGGCATTGAAGAGGGTACAGAATGAGCCTCCCCATAGGTATCCAACGTCGCCGATCTTCACTTCGCCTAGTTTGACGTCCGGCTCCGGGAGCCATAATGGGAAGCCATATCCTTTTGGCAGAAGCTGTTCTGCATAGATGTCGGCGGCTTCACCCATTTTGCTATGCAGAGGAGTTTTGTTGCGAATTGTAGGGCCAAGTCAGGAGAGATTGGGGAGCGACTCGGTGAGACCCAGCTATATAGCCTCGAGATGGTGCAGTTTGGGGGCGTGCCTGAGTCGTCCATTCAAAGACCACTTCTTACCCACTGCATCTCAGATGCCGGGGGACCTGGACACTGCCGCGCTTCCCAGTCAGATGGAAGCTCATCCACGGGAGTCGCTCATGGGAAATTCAGGATCCTGGGCTGTTCAAAACTTCCAGTCGGAAGGAGGGTGGGCTGTGCATACGTACACACTAGACGCCTCTACATGCACGTGCGTGGTTGTTCTGGAAAACGCGATGAAGATTAGTTTCGTGTTGGCGAACAAGGTAATCTCGCAATTTAAATATAGCTGCTGTGCTTCCGATTGCGATTGTAGACCACAGCACTTTGTGTTTAGAGTGACTGTAACAAGTTGAATGGGTTATGTTTGAGAAGCCAGAAGAGACGAACGGCGATGAAGCAGGCCAACAAGACTGACAGTTCTCGGCACACCAGGCCAACGTATGATGGACAGCCCCTGCCGTAGTGCGGTGAGAACAAAGCAAGTATCCGGGGTCTTGCCATATAGCGCCCATGACGGAAGGTTCAGGGCACCGCACCACTTTGGCTGCAACCAGATCAGCGGCACGTTCAAACACAATCACGTTCTGCAGAGCAAATACACAGCAAAGATTTGTCAAGACACCATGTGGCATTGTGAGTACACGGTCCTAACTATATTGCAATCCATCTCAGCCATGATGCATCATGCTATGTCCATAGCCCTACTCGATTGACGACAAGGCTACTCGTACGTACTGCGAAACTTCCATTCGGCGGAGGATTATAGCATTACCATGCGTCGGACCGATGTTGCTCATCAGAAAAGACAACCAGTATGCATTGATTTTATTGTCCTCTGGGCCCCGCGCCATCTCATTAGTATCCGCAGGCTACTTGCTATCACCTTACAACTCTAGCAGTCATCGGAGTGTCGCCACGTCACGCTCGTACGATCACCCCCATGAACTCGACGACGTTATATCGATGCATTGCGAACCACGAGGAACGAAACCCGACGGCAGACACTCTCAAGCGGAGAAAAAGCTTCTTAGGCAATAATGGAGGCTAGCAAACTGCTCGAGGGGCATCAAAGCACCTAGTGGGTATGCTAACCCACGCTGTATATCCTTCGGAGTGTGCGTCCTTCACCGCATTTGTGCATAGTTATCAGTACGGTGGTGAGTACGATACATGCGTATTCGTGGACCTGGCCTTCTTAAATGTTTCTAGACTGAACGTAAGCGTCCACCCTATCGTTCGCAACCACTTTGACAACTGATAGACTTCGCCCAGCTATGAATTTCTGCTCGAGGTGCGTGAGCTCTTTCATAGCATCCTAAAACCAAAGACAAATACGAACGTCTGTCTAACTGAAATTTTATGCTGCAAGACGATGGACCGACGCACCGCATGCTATCATCTAATTCCTTCTCGTGCTTAGACTTCTTGCCCGGTATGGTTGGACTGGGCCTTCCTAACAAACATATACTGCGCTCAGGGTGCTCAAAACGACGGACCCAGAAACGTACCGGACCAAGACTATCGTCATGCCGGGAACAGGACTATCTTCCGTCTCTTTCTCGTTGCCGGTGGTTCGACCCCGTTGTCTCAGTCTCAGCGATGAGTTTTCTTGCGTCCCTGCGTGATCCCGGCGGGTTTTGCGGTTCTTGGGCTACGAGGCGGCGAAGGAGTCGTTGCGTGCGTGGGGACCACACGTCTGGCGGGGCACCCTCCCTCCTCCTGGGCTGGGCTGCTGTATCGCTCCCGTTCCAGGTATACTCTACATGGTCGCCTGAGCTATGCCTGCGTGTTTCGTCGCACTTCGCCTGTTCGTTTCTGTAGCCGGTGCGCGAGATACACGTTCGCGTTTATGCGGTCAAGTGCGGCGTATCTATGTTGTAATTCCGTCAGCGATTTCTAGCGGTCTCGTTTTCCGTGTGCTGTGTCGTATAGACCGGATTTTGGACCAACCTCAAGTTGAGCACGTCCGTCGCGAAGGTCCTGTAGCTCTGCCTCTACTGAGCTCTCCTGGAGTTGTGCGCTCATACGGGTTGTGTTTTTCTGCATTTGATCTTGGACATCGGTTGTAAGATTTCCAATCTCCAACTCTTTTCTCTGTAAATGACAAGCCCCTTGAGCCTGCGGAAACTCATTATGCCGTCTTCTAGTACATAGATCGCGCGTTCTGTGGATCGACGTGGACGCGTTGAGAATAGGATGGGATCGGGGATCGGATCTGCAGAGGCGCCACAAAGCACATGCCAAACACGCCACAACACGGCTCCGTGCGCAGTCGCGCACTCACTGCCGCCCACATCCACACGCACAAATTTTTCAAGTGATTCCGCTGCGTCAGCGGTCTTGGATGTGCGTCAGTGTTTGGCGTCAGGCATGGGGTAGGTGGGATTAGGCTTAATGAATGACGTGCAGGGCGGTACGATGGCGATCGGGCACGGACGAAGCTTCTCGGGCCGGGGAGAGTCGTCGAGCGTTGTTGGGAAGATGTATGTTGTTCAGGCTGTGGGCAGTGGATGACTTCGGATGCAGCGGGCAGTGCGAGAGTCGTGGCTACGATACATGAGAGGAAGGGAGGGAGGACGACGACGCGACGAGGGGACATAGGTCGATATCGAGATCGTGCCAGCGTGGCATCAGGTCCGCGGCGACAGATTGACGCGGCGCGAAGCTTGCGGCCGTACACGCCGCTCGCCGAGTGTTCGCTGTTCCCTGTCGCCTGCATCCACCACCATCCACTGGACTCAAATGACAGCGTTTCAGCAAGACAGCGGCGAGCTCCTTCGACGTGCCATGCCACGCCATCTCGCTCCCACTCACATTCACAAACTTCACGCGCGTCCTTTCTCTTCCCTTCGTGGCGTGTCTATCATCACAAGCGTCGCTGATGATATGGTAATGATGATCGCATTTGCAGTGCAGTGCAGCGCAGAAGATCGGCAGCCAGTCAGCCAGGGATCGCCGCCGCTTTCTCGACGCACCCACCACCCTCTCGTCTCGTCTCGCGTTTCCTCTCCTCACACGACCTCTCGCCTCGCCCGTCCCGGCACGCCCACGCCGCTTGAGATCGCACACCCTCACATCTTCTTCCTTCTGCTTCTAACGCGCACAAGCACATGCACACGCGCGTCCCGGTGGGTGCACGGACATTGCGCAGCGGCATCCATCCATGCACACATCACCAATCGCCAATCGCCAATCACCAATCAACGGCCGATCCAGCCTAGAACCGCCCGCGAAGGGAGGGTAGCTTATGTTATGTGATACGGTAATGTGATATGTACGCTCACCCTCTGCCCCTCTCGCGCACGCACGTCCCTTCGCCCCTCGCTCGACCCTGCATCGACTTCGACTTCGACTTGGACATGCCCGGCGACGACCTCGCGAGCTCGCTCACTGGGCCGTTGTTGCTCTGCGTGTGCGCTGCTATCCTGTACGTCTCTTGTTCTGCTTCGCCGCACCATGCGCCAAGCACTGATCGATTGAGCGTACGCTGATTGCGGCCGTATGTGTAGGTTGTACGGCATCTTCCTCGCGCAGACTATCTTTTACTGGGGGACGTACACGAAGGACGAGCTGCGCGTCAAGTTGTGGGTCGTCGTCCTCTCGTGCGTGCATCCTCTCTTCTTCCTCCTCCTCCTCCTTTCCTTCCCTCCTTCTCTCATGCCCCTCTCTTCTTCTCTGATCTCGTGTATGCAGACGCTAATGAGCGAGCAGGTTACTAGAAACGGCACACACGATAGTGTGCATACACGTGCTCTACTACTATTTCGTCGCGCACTATGGCGAGTACGCGATACTGGAGCAGATCGTTTGGTGCGTCCCTTGCCTTCCTTCTTCCTTCTTCCTTCTCTCCGCTGGCTTCTCACAATCGCTTGCTTTTTAGGAGTAGCGGCGTACGTCCTCTCCTTCCTCCTTTGTCGCGTTTAACACGCTGACGCCCTACACGCGTAGGTCTCAATCGCGCTCGAAGTACGCCCATCCCTCTCACCTCTCCTTCACCTCATCCTAATAACAAATCTGCGCAGGTATCGATCGTAGGCCTCGTACAAGGGTACATCCCCTCCTCCCCTCCCTCCTCCTCCCATCCCTAACTAACAAACTCGTAGGTTCTACGTATACCGCATCTGGCACAGTACGTCCTATCCCCTCCTTTCCATCCCCTCTTCTCCCTCCCGACGACGCTGAAGCTGAAAAACCGTGCGGACAGTAACGAACAAAAGTAAACTGATCACATTCGCTTTGGTGTGTCCCCCTCTCCTCCTTCCTCTCCCCCGCACAAACTGACGTTGGAAACGCGCATAGTTGTTCGTGATAACATTCTGCATCGGTACGCCCCCCCCCCCCTCTTTCCCCCTTCTCCTCCCTTCTCCCTCTATGCGCTGACGCACAGAAAACACAGTCGTAGGCATCCGTACGTCCCCCCCCCAGCTCCTATATACACATTCACACACGCTAACGATCCGTGGGCGGGGGACAGTATCAGCGGCGCTCGCGTACGTCTACTCTGTCTCTGTTTTTATCTTCGTAGGTCTGACTTCTTGTTGATGTGGATTTGTGTGGGGATGGGTGCGGTGGGGAGCGTAGACTGAAGTATGATACGTGGATCGAGCTGGAGACTTCTCGGTTGTTTAGCGTGCGTGATTTCCCTTTCTCTTCTGCTTCACTCCTACTTTGCCGCTCCCTCTTCCTCCCCGTCAACTCCCTAACTCATTCGCCCCTGCTAACACACCAACTCCCCACCGCTCACCGACTCACTCGCTAACCCACACCGCTCCCCAACCCACTCCCCTCCGCCCGCTCGCTAACAAACAAACTTCCTCCTTCACCCACTTCCTCACCCCCTCGTTCCCTCGCCTCCTCACTCCCTTCTCCCTCTCCCTCCCCTCCTCACTCCCTCCATTCCCACCTCCGCCCGCTACCACCCCTCGCTAACACTCCCCACCCGCTCTGCTCGCTACCGCTCCCCGCTAACGCATACCGGGCTCACTTCGTTCCCCCCACAGATAACAGGCAACTGCGCCTGGGTGCTCTACGTCGTCGGCGACGCGATGATCACCTCCACCCTCGTCTGGCATCTGTACCAGGGGAGGAGGGTCGGGGTTGGGCGGTGCGTTTTTTTTTTTTTTGCTTTATTCTCTCCTTTTCTCCCTTGCACGTCTACCTTGGAGTCGATGCTTCGCATTTCTGTTACGAAGTCGAAGCAAACTCACGCGTCAAAGGATGTGACGCTGACACAGTGAATGGACAGACGCACGAAGAACATGCTCAAGAAGCTCATCCACTACTCCGTAACAACCGGCGCGCTCACCGCGTAAGCCCCTCCTCCCTGCTTCGTTTTGTTTTGTTCTGTTTCGCAACCGCTGACGCTAACCCTCCCCCTTTTATTCTCTCACCTCTTCCCAAACTGAAACCGAAACCGAACATCGAAAACCAAAACCAGCCTAACATCGCTCATCGTCCTCATCTGCGTACGTCCCCCCTCCTTCCCTCCCCCATCCTCCCCCCTCCCCTCCCTCCCCTCCTGTCCCTGTTTGAGTTTGTTTTGGTGCTAACGCAACGGTGTGTGGATGGTGTGGAAATGGACAGTACAACGCGCTCCCGAAGAACATACTCTTTGGCGGGCTGTTGGAGGTGTTGAGTAAACGTGCGTTCGCGTGTTTTTTTCTTCCATATCCTCCTTCTCCCTCTTTCCCTTTCCCCCTCTTTTCTTCGCTGTACACTCGATCACTCACTCACTAACCGCTCTTCTCGCTTTCAACCTCAACACTGACCGCTGACACTCGGCAACTCACCAGTATACGCAAACTCCTCCCTAGCGATGCTCAACGCCCGCCGCCGCGTCTCCGCAGGCGCGATGGGCACCATGACCGCGCTCTCCGTCCCCAACCCCTCCAACGCCAACAATAATAACCTCTCCATACGGTTTGGTAGAGGTAGGAGGAGAGGGGGAGGAGCAGGAGGAGGAGGAGGAGGAGGAGGAGGGGCAGGAGGGGCAGGAGGGGAGATGTCGGCGATTCGGTGGGCTGTTGCGAGTGAGGTGCGTCTCCCAACTAACTTCGTCCTTACTTCGTTTCTGTTCTGTTCTGTTCTGTTCTTGCACCACACACACTCTCTCCTTCCGAGTTTGCGTGGTTGCGAGCTGCGAGCTGACGCGGCGCGCAGACGAAAGATATGCGGACGTTTGGAGAGGAGACGGAGGCGGAGGCGGAGGTGGATACTGTGCGTGCTTTTCTCTTTCTCTTTCTCTTTCTTTGTTTCTCCCCCCTATCTTCCCTCCTCCCTGTTTCGCCCTTTCCCTCTACCTTTTTCTCTCTTTCTCTCCCCCTTCCCCGTTCTCGTACGACGGGTGCTGACATATGAGCTGGACAGTTCGGCACCGCCGCGGCGCAAGACTCCGCAGACACCGTACGTCCCCATCCCTTCTCTCCTCCCTCCTCTCTCCTCCCTTCTCGTTCTCGTACGACGTGTGCTCACGTTGATGCTAATGCGGGCCGGGCAGTTCGGGACAGCTGCAGAGTCTGCGGACACGGACACCGTACGTTCCCCTCCCTCTATTCCCATTATATTTCTGTGTCTATTTGGGAGATGCTGACGCGTGTTTGGTGGGACAGTTCGGGACGCTCGCGCTGCAGGAGACGCAGAAGCCCGTTGCGGCGCATCTACACGAGGTCGATGTGGAGGTGGGGAAGGGCGCGGTGTGAGCTTGCGAGTGTATGAACGAGCAGGCGAGGCGTGTGGGCAGGTTGTATTGAAAGGGATCTATATTAATCTACGCGGGTGTATGAAGATGTATATGGACATGGGAGGCGAATGGGCGGGGGAGGGTGTGTGTATGTATATGACTGTATAGTACGGTATTGTTGGGATAATCGGCGGACGGGATGGGACGCGCGGGCTGGAAGACAAAGAACGGGATAGGCAGGCAGGCGGATAGACGGAAGGATGTAGCGTATGTGATATGTATATGATATATGTGCATGCTGCTGGAGAAGACAGGAGAGCGGTTGGCGCATGCTGTACTCGTACTCGTACTCGCCGTTTTCAATCCAGAATCTTAAATCTCGCTAATCGGAGCGTGTAGGGACTTCATTCATAGAGGCGACTGAAAAGGAAATCAGCATTCCTGAAAAGGAGAATTAGTACCTCAAAGCCTGATTTGGAAGTCGGCCAGGAGGCAAGCATGATTATATTTGCTGTATGCTACGGATGCGGCGATACCCTTTACGCGAACACTTCATAACCCCTCTCCCAGAAATCTTGCAGGTGCTTCGCTCCCTCGCGACGAATGAGGATCGCCTTGTGTTCTTCGGCGTAACTGATCTCAGCGCGCGGCACAAACGGTTTCCAGTCAAATTCCTCCGGACACCAAACGCCCAGCTGCTCGTCGCCCTTGGTGTCGATCCCCAATTCGGTGCACAGCTCGGTAAGGTCCGAGATGCTGAAGACGAACGGCACCTTCTCGTCAGCAATGAGCGGAGGGCCGTCCACCTAATACACATCGGTAAGTATCTGAAATGCAAATGCGTGAGTTGGAACGTGGGCGTACCTTGTACCACATGATAACTTGGATATCGCGCAGGTTCGCAAGCGACTCGATGGCCATCTTGCGCGTCTTGCCGAGGAGGGTGTGCTGCAAGTAAGTTATCTCCATAGCTTACAAGTATTGATCTCACTTACCTCAATCTCAGTGTTGTTCTGCTTGCCCATGACGGCGGGAGTGATGTCGAAGGTGCGGGGCAAGAAGCGCAACCGGCGGGGAGCGTTGATGACGTTGATGGCAACGTTGATGGCAACGGGCGCCGCGGGCGCTGGCGAAATAATGAAGCCGATGTTAATGGTAAGAGGCCCTTCTGATTAATACAGATGACTCTCCAATAAGGCATACCTCAGGAATATTCATCCCTCCACAATGCTTACAAGTCCAGGTTGTGGAACAACTCAGTAAAATAGCGAACAGCTCAAACTATCTTCTGGTCCCAGCCATCACTAGGTCTGGCCACGCTTTGCGAGGGGGTGAGGCCAAGAGTAGGCATGCCTTATTGGAGAGTCATCTGTACCACTATGGCTCGGTGTACTAATCTAATTAGTAATACGTAATATATCTGGGTTGAGACGAAGATTGGAATAGGCAGACAGACACACGGATGTGGCGTATGGTATGTATATGTGCACACTGCTGGAGAGGAGAGCGGTTGGTGCGTGTTGTACTCGTGCTCGTATTCGCCGTTTGCAATCCAACACTTAAATCTCACTTTCGTAGCTCCGTTCTGTTTCTGGTCGCGTGTAGCTTAAGTGTGTGGTACGTCAGCGGGGCGAAACCGTCCATGAAAAGATATAGAAATAGAAATAGATATATGTATAGGTATGGGAGGTCCACGCTAGGCGATGACGGCCGCACCCGAACGAGAAAGCAGGGCATTATAGAGGACGTCTGCAGAGCCACCATCAGTCGCCAATACCCGTGCCTCTTCCCAGTCTCGCATGCTAGAATCCACCTACGCGCCTGCACCAGACGTATGACACACGCGCGTCGTGCGTCATTACATTCATTAAGCTACTGTATAACTGCAACAATTATATCGTCATTCTTCCCATAGCTTGAACGACATTCAAACCCGGATTCACTTCGTGCGCTCACGCCTGTTGCCCGCCCTCAATAGGGATGCTCTTCCACGCCACGAGCGGACGCCAGACACTCTTATCCGCGCGGACGGGGACGAGTGCGACAAGGTACAACCAGCTGTACTGCACGAGCGGGCCTCCCTCGCCGTAGGGCAGCGCCTGTACGAAACAAAGGGGTTAGCTGCGTGGACAACGCTGTATGGAGGAAGGTAGACGCACAGTGGATTCGTAGTGCACGTCGAACGCCTTCTTGACGAGACCTGCCGCAGCGTTCGCGATCTCATGCCGTGTCATGGTGCTTGCCTTCGACATCATGCGCCGGACGCACGGCATCCCCGGCCACTACAACACGCACCAAACACAACAGAGTTAGCGCGACACGAAGAACGTACGGTGGAGGACGCACCTCGAACTGAAGCTCGAACTTCGTCCCGAGCTCGGGCACGCACTCGGACGAGCCATCGAGCGCGAGGCGGTAGTCGACCCAGCTGAGAATGTCCTCGACGTTCAACCCGAGGGACCCGCGCGCGGTGAACGTGACCGGCGGGAAGAAGATGGACGCTGTAGGACCGGTTTGCACGAGCACGCCGCGTCGCGCGGGCTTGTGCTGGGTTTCGAAGTTGGAGGAGATGAGCTGGAGGGCGTCGGTGGCTTGCATTGTGGAAGAGATGTTGTGTTTGACAAGTGTGGAGAGGATGCGGTACGGTAGCTGACTTGGAGAGCGAGCTAGGGAAAGCAGGGCACGGCGGGGCGGGCATGTTATTTATGCAGCCCTTGTGGAGAGGCCACAGAAGCATGGAACGTACGCACGAGCGTAGTAGCTCCTACCTTCTGCGAGCGATGGCCACAGTGTGACAGGACGAGGGAAGCCGGCCGTGGTATTGTCGACCAAGAGCGGGAGACGGAAGCAAAAATGCATGGACGGTAGAGCGCGTTGGTAAGCCGCGTCACGCTTGGCCGCCGAGTGTTGACAGAGCGTTTCTGTTTCTTGCTCGACACTGGCCAGGTGCGGAGGGCTGTCTGGATCTATGAGGAGGAAGCAGGTAACCGAGGGCGGGGGAAAGGCGGTGAGAGAACAATGGCGAGCTTGTGTCTTGTGAGACCCTGCACAGACTTTTTGACCGCGTGCAAAGTAGCATTGTGTATGCTGTCATCGACTTGGGGCACATATCTTGGACCAATCATGGTCGAAAGGAAGTCGATCGACGCTGCAAGCTCCGGAAGCCCCAGAGGGTCTTGCGTCGGCGTATAATCTTTACTGGAGCATGGCCATAGCGTGGGTTGCTCTCGCCACGGCAGGGACTGTAGGAAGGAGACGAGGGTTTAAGCATGATCACACAGCAGCGTGACTGGAATTCGCAAATGAGAATAGTCACGTGTCACGTCATACTGTGCACGCGCGGACCCACCACAAAGGGCGTTGCAGCGTCATAGGCTACGCCCATCTAGCGCGGACGCCTTTGCACGCGCACGCCTGACTTGACAAAACGCGTGGTGACAGGATCGTTCGCGTGAATACCGTGCGCGCGCGTAGCTGCGCCACGAAGCGGCTGACAAAGCTGGCTGAACACAGTCGGTGAATCGTGCAAACGACGCCGGTGGTTTATGTCACAGGAATAGGGCGTGAGAAGCATGGCTCACCGCGCTATGTCATGTCATGTAATCCGTTGCCACCAATCTCTGTTCGCAGCTTCAGCTTCGGTTCTGATTGCAAAATAGGATTCTTCTTCGGTGGCCTCCGCGCGGACTGGGCCCGGCTCCGAGGGCTGTACGATTCTATTCCGGAGACACATCTGTCTGTCTGCATTCTGTCGCAGCACTGCCGTCGCTGGACGGGTCAAACGCGGATAGATACGCCTCGAGCAGATCCCGTGTGCTGCTCGCCGTCGTTAGCATTCCAAGTCCGAGCGTGGGGCGCTGCTGCACAGGGAAGATCCAAAGATGAGAAGATGGGCGGATGGGCAGATGCAGTGCTGGAGATTAGATGGGCGGAGGTCTTCTGGCGCGAACGCGGACGCCGGAAAAACGGCTGTACGTCTCTAGGCGCAGGATCATAGAACATGGATGGTCGTGTGCACGACGTACATATAAAGCCCTCATAGCGAGCATTGCGACACCGTAAGTCACACGACAAACAATGACCTTATATGCGCCCCTCCTCAAGATCCTCGCGCTCGCGGTGACAGGGATAGGGCATTATTATGCGACGACACCGCCGCGGCCTGCGCCCGAACCTGACGAGAAGGCGGCTGCTGCTGCGGCGGAGGACGGGGCTGCGCGGTGGTTCGAGCGTGCGATACCGTGGATTCGGGGGTGGACGGCGGTGAGTCTCGCGTGTATTGCGCTTGGGAGATGTGAAGCTGATCAGATTTTAATTGTGCGCAGACGTTGGTTGGGGTGTGGATCGTATGTGAGATCGTGCTTACCGCTTTGCTCATCTTCCCCTCCACCTCCATACCATCCTCGCGAGTATACCATGTGCTCTGTCCGCACCCCTCATCGTCCTCCGCCTCGCATCACCAATCGATCTCGGTACTGTTCGCGCTGGGCGCAGGGTTGGCGGTACTGGGGGCGGCGCTGCGAGTATGGTGCTACGCGGTGCTCGGGCATCGGTTCACCTATGAGGTCGCGCTACGGCGGGAGCATACACTAGTGTGCAGCGCACCATACAACTGGGTGCGGCACCCGAGTTACACAGGTTTCTTCATGCATCTCGCGGGGATCGCGTTGGTGCTCTATGCGCCGGGCGGATGGAACGCTGAGTGCGGACAAATCGGGGCGAGGGCGGCGGCGAGGTTCTGGATGACGACGACTGCGTATACTTCCTGGAGCGTGTGGAGGCGAGGCGAAGCGGAAGACGCGCTGTTGAGAGCGCGGTTTGGGGAGGCGTGGGAGGCGTATCGGAGGGACGTACCGTGGCGGTTCTTTCCGGGGCTGGTGTGAGCGCAGACTTGGCGTGGACAGTCTCCGACTGCGAACACATATCTATGATGTATTTATTGCAGAGACGTAATGAGCTTGTGATGATGGTTCGCCGACGGTAATCAAAGCTGCAGCGTTTGCGCACTGTGGCGTTCGACATCGGAGTGTGAGATGCGCCACGAAGGAACCGCCAAACACACGCATACAGGCGCTGCACCTGCACGTGATACGTCACCGACGCGCGTCACCGCGCTCTCTTTCACCGCCAACTGCGAGAAGCCGTCCTCGTACGCACCGCTCCCATCGCATGATCTCTCATGCCTATGATCGCGTTCATTGTCGGCGGATGCCTCGGGAGCAACATCAGTCTCGACGAGTGTAAGGAACCGCTCGTCCGCGGCCATGACAGAGGTGACAAGGCAGCAGCTAACTTTCATCGAGGACCATCCCAGCTGTGTACGCCTCTCCCTCTCCCTCTTCCCTGCTATCTTTATTCGCGCGGCTAACATGACATGCCCTCTTGCCGTCCTCCGTGCAGCTGCTGCGCTATGGCGACGTCATTGGCCCTGTTGGTCATTTACTTCGCCCACCTCTCGCTTCTCGCTACACGGTCGCCACGAAGTAATGCCGGTTTTCGCTGCCTATTCAGGTGCTTATCACGAGTAAATTTTGCTGTTGTCTGAGGACACACAGATTCGCATCGGGTTCTGTCTCGACTCTTATACCAACCTGGAAGTCGACGCCTACCCTCTGCGTAGTTCGACGTGCGCAAACCCACAATCATAGGAAGAGCGGCATCATGTGCTCACAGCGCACACCGAAATTTCTCTTCCCGCGAACGCTGGATGGGCTCGTTCGGTTTGAGGCAAGGTTACAGACTGCCTGAGAGCTCGACGGTGTGGCATCTTGTAACGCCCCTTAGATGTCCAAGCGTCGTTCATGAAGAGAGCCGCTAAAATCTGCGAGTCACGATGAAAACATGGAAGAAGCAAATCGAAGACATACGACTCACTTGAAGAGATTACATGCGCTCATGCCGTTCAGTCCGACGTTTCCTCGTCTTCCCGATTTTCCCGGATTTCCTGAATTCCCCAGCTTTCCCGGATTTCTGGGGCATCAAGATAGAAGCGAATCTAATATGCCTTGCCCGAAGGCTGTCGTACTGTTGCGTCATGTCTACATATGTTACAGGGTTCCGAACTAAACAGCACAACATTCTTTCCATCGTCATGAAAGCCTCCTGCGAACGTGTACACTTCTACCTCAACAGACCCAAACTAACAAGTAGGCACCGGAAGCCGCACCATCATCTCACCCGCTTCCGGCTCACACTATCCACGGGAAGTACTTCGACGGCACATCGCGCGCCCATTCCTCCCACTCCTTCCCAAACTTCTTATGCAGCATATCATCCTCAATGCTCCCGCGCCTGAAGAGCGCGCCAGCCGCATACACACACAACGCCGTCGAGAGCAGCATCCACGGACCGACGGGCCACAGCGCGCTATCGACGCCGCACGCGTCGCGCCAGCCGCCAGGCGCAAAATGGACGAGAATGACACCGAAAAAGTCGAGGAAGATACCGGTGTAACTCGGGTGGCGCACGACGCCGTATGGACCGTGTCGCACGAGGACGTGCTTTGGCCGCACGGCGATCTCGTATGTGAAGAGGTTCCCGAGGGCGCTGTAGCACCACAAACGGATCGCGCACCCGCTCACGGAGAGCAGTACGCCGAGCAAGAAGAGGGCGGAGGGCGTGGAGAGATGGGCGAGCGCACTGGCGGACGGGTGTGGGCAGAGCGTGCTGTTCATCCCGGGGGAGAGGGAGACTGTGTCGGGGTATGCTCGTGAGGCGATCAGGACTGCTTCGCTGAGCATTGCCAGGCCGAAGGTCACCTGTGGGCCGCAGTCAGACAGAGCGTCGAGAGAAAAGAATTGGAAGGCATACCTGAGAAGCCTGTCGAATGACGGGGAGGACTGCTTCGAAGGTCTTGATGTGGCCTTCGCCCGTCCTTTCCTTGTCCGTGGGAGGCGCAGTCGGCGGCCTCACGGTGTAGTAGTGGGCGACAGACGTTGCGACGAGCCCAATGATTTTGACGAGCGGAGAGTACGACATGGTGGAAGAGATGGGTCGTAGGCGGTTTAGTGAGCCTGGTGAGTCCCTCCGAAATATTGACACCTTTATACGTGCCCTGCCGAGAGGCGGTAGAGCACGATGGCGTCCAGAAGCAGGCCTTGGATGATGCAGGTGTTCAGGTGAGTCTGCCCCACATCTTGTGTCAACTTCTGTCTGAAAGGAATCTCCGAAGGCCGGGCTCTGTGTATGCGAGCGATGGCATGTGGTCCAGCCCTCGCTTCCTATGCCACTCAATCTGACAACCGCCAAGATAAGACAATAGCATGCTTGTTACTGGATCGCTCTGCGACCCTTCAGAGAGTCCTCGGAGAGGTAGCGTCAGGCTCTAGAAAATGCCGAGAGCAGCTTCGCCGGTTCAAAAGAAGGGACTTGAGCTTCGAGTTGCAATTGCACCTCCCTAAAGACAAATGTCAACGTGAGTGCGCCCCGTTAGACTTTTCATGCATGGAACGCGACGTTACATACTCTAGGCCTCCTGCTATCTCCTTTGTACAGCGCGATAGAATCTCAGTTAAGGTGCATCCGTACCAGGGGGGTGCCGATATCGCGTATTTGATGCGTGCAGCTCCTTTCATTATGGGTGTCTTTATGTCAGATTCAGTGAACGGATATCGGGGAGGACAGCTCAAAAGCTTGCGATCATCTGTATTGCGAAGTCCTCAACGTAGACTTTGAGCGACAAGAGCTCAGGCGTTCGGTGCATACCTCTCATGTGCCACGTATTGGCATCCGCAAGCTCGCAACGCGCCCCAACATATGTTTTGCTGTTCATGTCGCGTGCCCAGGACAATGCTTGACCAAGGTGAATGACATCGGGAAAGTGAAAGTAAGTCATATTGGCTTGTATTTGAAATTCGTGTTTCTGGACACTCAAATATACAGACGCGTGTGAGTTTGCCTGTACACATCTTCGCAGCTCTGTCTCGTGAGCCTCCGGTATCGTGTTGGTACTCAACGACATCACTGATACTACACATCGAAGATTATCCTTCTCAGCCTCCGTTCACTCGCACAGTTCATTCACGGCCCTCGGACATTGAGCACTGCCCTAGTTTGGTCACGACGTACACGCGAGAGTCGGCCTGCGACCATTCCAGCGGCTGTCTGGCAGTTCAGTGACACTCGGCATTGGAGTCGGACCGGCACTTCCAAGTTCTCGTTACGTTCGCGTTTCCTGATCCTGCGGCGAAAACGCGGCAGAGGCACCTCGCTCATCATCCGCCCCGCTTCTTATGATGTAGTGTGCACAGCAAAGCAACCCGTTCACCACTGCCATCTCCGCCGAACAAAAAGTTAAATTTCGCTGGCAAAGGTGTGAATGTCTTGCTTGATTATCTTCCATTTCGTTTATGTCTCCTGTACAGTGTGGCGGCGAACCCGCGTAACAGTCGCGGCCATGGTCTGCAGGTGTGTCCGAGCCCGCAAGTCTGACTGTGCTTTGGACTTGCCGATCAGTACGTCCTGGATGGAGTGGGAGTGTGAAGGCTGTTACATGTTAATCACCTCCGTTGCAAGGCATATGCCAATTTTTAGCTCCACAAGCATTGAATGCCACTCCAAACGGTTCGTACATTCATACCTCGTCCTGATATGTTGAATGCGTCGGCTGCGTGTTCTCCTCCAGAGGTGATCAGTGTCGGATATACGTGACCATCATCGCTGAGAGTGTGAGGGCTTGCGCTGTTGCGACATATCATGTGTCTTGTGTGGCAGCAGTTTCCCACTCATCTTTCGGTTACAGCACAACTCACTGGCGACTTGACGCCGCTCGATATTGGATGAAGAGCATAACCAATGGAAGCCATCATTTCGCGGATATACCATCAATGGGAACCTCCAGGCGCCGACGAAACCCTTTCCAGGTACCAACAGCAAACGCCGTTCACTTGCATTTGGTGTGTCTTGGTTGCAGTATGGGTATTTGTGCGGATACAGATAGACCATGTACAAAGAGGACCAGAAGATTGAAGTTCCCATGGAGTATCCACGGCACTCGCTGAATGCCCTCGCGAAAGGGATACCTGCCAGCAGTCAGTACCTTACTGGATACCCGACAGGCGAAAGCAGATCGAAGGGGTCCCTCTGCTTACCTAAGTTGTCCTACAGATCCTCCGTCGATGGGAATTGCGTATGCATCTGTAACACACGCCTTGCGATTGCTCTGTGCTCAGAATAATGCCCCCGCGTCTACTGGGGTACCGGCAGAAGTGGAAGCGGCGTCATTGGTATGGGAAATGATTCACATCGGCGGTGACGGCGCTCTCACTTCCGCGAGGGAATCCCGTTTTAAACTCCAAGTTTCCAAGTTTCCAATCTTCTACCTGAGAACTTTCGGCGATGCGCAGAAAATATAGCCACGGCACGTGCCTCCCTCGTGCCCCACTGCCTCTACCCCAATTATTTATGGCTATGTATCGGAGAAGCGTCTCAGGTACACGGCGACTTGTTCGCTCACGCGGGTACATATCTGAGCGATATCTTCGTACGTACTGCGGGTCAGCGATACAGCCATGTAGCAGAAGGTTTGCTCCTCCCGACTGCGTTTCCGGGAATTGTGGACTTTGCTCAACAAAAAGGCGGCAGATGCGATGACTTTCCTAGGAACATCACCCAATGCGCTGTATATTCCTCGGCGCAAACCCTACTAACGACAGCGGTGGCCAACGCAGTACCTTTCTGTCCCGACGACCATGGGAAAAAGGCAATGACCGACAGGCCACACAACTAGCGTATTTAGACCTACGGACTCGTACGTGTTTTCATCCTTAATCCGTGGCTAACATTGATCGCCTCCTCTGGCTCACTCTCAACCATCATGTCTGACTTGAGCAATGCCGTCGCCACTCTTATGGGCCCTTTACTGATCACAATTTTCTTCGCGGTGCTGTGCGTATTCCGTCCATACGGTATGTACACTGGCTGATCACATTGACATCTATCAGGTTGTACGGGATATTTCTTGCACAAGTGTTCTACTATTGGACAACTTATGAAGGCAATAAACTCCCGATCAAGCTTTGGATATGCGTTCTCTGGTGAATCATCTAATCTTTGAGTACGCTGCGCTCCTGGTATTGATGCATATTGGCATTCCAGTGTTCTGGAGACAACTCATACCATTATATGCATCCACTTCATATACCACTACTTTGTCTTACATTATGGTGATCCTGTTGCCCTGAAGGAAATTGTCTGGTAAGCAAGCATCTACGAATTGTTATCGCTGGAGCCAGTGTGTTAACTGATCAATGGCTACAGGAGTATAGGGGTGCGTTTTTGTCTGGCACGTAGCTCGTGGTGGGCTAACCTTTATGACATTGTATAGGCTTCTGTCAGTGTAGAGGTAAGTTTGGGTCTGAACGTGCCCTCCATAAACTGACCAGACATTTCTCCGCAGATTGTGATTGTAGGGTTCACACAAGGGTATGTCGCGTTGCCCACACTTGTGTCTGTATATCGCATTGAACTCTTGTTTCACAGCTTTTATGTTTACCGCATTTGGCATAGTAAGAGCACTTCTACTCGCTCTACGTTCTCTAGTCATGCCTTATATCGTAGTCAGCAACAAAAATCGCGTCATCACAATTATTCTGGTCAGTAAACTACCTCCTGTAGATAATCAAACTGCTTATTTCGATGTAGGCTATCATCGTGTCGATGCGCGTCGGTGCGTTCTTAGACTCTCACCGCTGAGGATTCCCCATCTGACCCTTGTGGCCTTATCCGTGTAGTCATCAGCTTATGTACGTAAATCCTCATTCACTAACCTCGGCTCAGTTAATAATAAACACATCGATATCAGTTACTTCTGCTCTTACGTGAGTGGTCACTATGCTCTCCATATGCGCTGCACACCCTCAACTGTAACTTGTGGACGCAGAATTAGCTTTGGAACTTGGGTTGCGTTGCAGAACTCAAGACTCTTCCGCGTGAGTACATCACAGCAACGCGCTTCTATCCCCTCATTTATCACTCATTTCAGATCACGGCTAATATCGGATGGGTTCTCTGTGGGCTCGCTGATACAACAATTACTCTCACTCTTATCTACTATCTCTACCGCGGCCGCAAAGTATGCATTGGCCGGTTCGTAATCCTTTCTGCCTGAAGAAGAGCAAAGCAGATTTACTCACAAAGTCCCTCCATAGCACACAAAATATGCTACGCAAACTTGCTCATTACTCCATCACGACTGGGGCTGTGACGCTGTACGTTGCCGATATATGGTGGCGCAGTCCATATCTATCCATTGCTTATTCGTTGTGCCCCTTCCAGCATCACCTCTATGGTTGTTCTCATTACCGTGCGTACTACTATATCTTATTCTACCTCCATCTCACGATTCGTAGTTCAACCTCCTGAAGGGTAACCTTCTCTTTGGGGGCTTGCTCGAAGTCTTGAGCAAACGTGAGCAATTTCTTCATGACTTGCGCGCAATCGAAACCTTGCTCACCGCACGATCTATCACAGTGTATGCAAACTCAAGTCTCGCTATGTTGAATGCCAGACGCAATGTCGCATCAACAGCAGCAAATAACGAAAAGATCACCCTTGAGTTGTCGCGAATACGATGGGCGAGTTCTCCGGACACTGGCACCGCTGCGGTACGTATATTCTCTCAAAGTAATCGTAGATTTCTCCGTTCATGTGCTAATGCGTGCAAACGCCAGGATGTAGTTCAGATAGAGAAAGAGGCTACAGTATTCTCGGATGATGTGGTGCGTACCATTTTATTTTGCGATTTCGATTCTTCTCTTGAATTCTGACGAGGGATGATGTCTAGCTCGGACCCCACACTCTTGCGATTACCAAAGACGATGCTTCGAGCCTCGTGTAAGGCGTGAGCTGAACGTAGCACGTGCCTATCATAATGAATTTGTTCACACACTGGTCAGACGGTAGAGATGATGCCTGTAGTATCGAATGGTAATGCACTTATAAACGCGTTCATGCAAGGGAATAGGAACTCGCGGTGGGCGACGATGCATCCGTTCCCTCGTAACGGAAGACGAAGACTTTCCCCCGCCATTTGGATGAGAAGACTCGCGGGACCAAGATTGCGGGGCCTCCGCCGTTACAGCATCCCGTACCGTCGCAGCGCTCGCAACTTACGTAATCTCTGTACTTGAAGACGTTACCTCGAACACGATCGCAGGTCAGACTCAAGACCCATGACTATTCCGCATGATCAAGCCATCTCCGAATACCGCATTATATCTTAACGTGACCAGGCCTTACAAGACATCCCTACTCGCACTAGTGGATACTTGACAGAACTTTATGGTCCGTGTCCTACCTTCCTTCTCTATGTGGATGGAGAAATGCCTCCTACTGAGATATTCTTCCTGAAACCACTGCTTTTATGGTGATTGCTTTCGCATTTGACCCTTCGCCGAAAATTACAGTGCCAGGCTGTTCGGGGCGCACTTGGCAGGGCACCACCTGACTCCATCTCCGTCCTCGCTTCCACTCCATTGCCACAGGTAGCTTCACGCCTACCTATTTTATTTTGACTCGGAAGGGGTCTCATTGAACGGGGTCCTAGACATAAGCTATATAAACAGACACAATGTACCGATACAACCCAACTACCACCTTCTCTTCACAGAAACGTAAGTTGCTTGTCCTCTCATCTGTCCACTATCTCACATTTTGCTCGCTTCATTTTAATTAGGTTTATCAGGTATGCCAGATATTTGTAGGCCATGTTCTGACCTTGCCTAGCTAACATTCTACTATGTCCAGAATGAGCTATACGATAACCCTCCGTATCTACCAGTCCAACCGGAAGAACTTCTTTCGCATCGTCGAGAAGACCGCTTTCGGGGAAGGCGTCTGGGACGAGAGCTTCGGACAGCAGGTCCTCACCTCTTCATCTAGTGGGAACTCTGGAATTATTATGTTCCAGGACGACAACGGAGAGCGCTTTACGCTTGTGCTAGGAGTGCACAACTATGCTCCATGGACCGACACTGTGACAGGTGTCTCGCCAAGGGATACTGCAGGTGTCGTCATTGCCCAGTATTATAACAACGGCCCTAGGGCTTGGGCTCGCGAGAAGACGTGGATCAGCCACACTGCAACTAGCTCTACGGGCACGAGGTGCTCTGTCAACTTCACCAATACTGAAGGCCATGACCTCAAGGCTCAGCTCTACATTGAATAAGGTAAAAGCATCGCAATCACGAATTAGCAATTTTGTTGCTAACGAGAGCCCACTTAGGGTGTTGAATGCACTGTTGCTCTTGGAACCGAACTTGTGAGATGTTCTGCCAGATAACTTGATAAAAGCCAGTTCCTACAAACGTTGATGTACATGTATGCCTGAAGTGAATGCGAAGCGATTTAGTGACCTGTCGTGAACGAAAGCACCACCAAGTCGGCATTTAATTCTCGCGTAGCTTCTGGGTCGAGTGTCCCTCACATTGGCCGTGTCTATGCGAGTGCAAGTGGAACGCCAAGCTTTCTACATAGCCCATCACTGAACGCACGATCAACGGTCTCTAATAGAAGACTACGTAAAACTCTGTGCACTAACCATGATGCCTCTGGTGCGCGGATTACACGCCAAACGGCTCCACAAATGACGAGGCCTGTCGACTATCAAAATAGAAGGAGAATGCAGACATGCTGCATGTACTGTCATGAGACGGGTTTTGCAAACAGTTTCAGTATAAAATCCATAGCAGACTGTGTACCTACCCAAATATTACGGAGTGTTGACTAATGGATACAGAATCGTCTTGTTAATGTATTCCGGATGGTATGATGGTTGTGCAATGGGCTCAACAGCGGGCGGAGTGTTGCCGTCGTCGCGAGTCGAGTTTTGCAAAACCTGTCTCTCTTTTCGTCACAGATTGATAAGATTGTCACGGCGGCACGTTCATACCCCGGTCGACTAGCACTGAAATGTTGAGGTGGCTGGCACTGACGCGCCTGGTGGAGTCCGAAGTTTGTCACTCTGCTCGCTGCCTTTGTCACACATGTTTGCTTGCTGCCTCCTCTGAGCGAGTGTGTGGACTATATTCACAGATCGAAGTATACAAGACGAATGTAAACCATTATTGAGAGTTCTGCTTCAAATTCAGACGGAATCGGCCATGGGCATCTCTGGGATCTCCGAAAATGGACCTGCAGAGCGCCCGTCGACACCGCCAAAAGACACCCGGTAAGACTCGGTAGCTCTCGTGCATTCCTCAAATATTCTTAAAACTATGCAGTACTGTAGAAAATGAATGTATCTATGTAGTACAACTTATACCGGATGCAAAAAAACGAAGGGGGTGGCTGCCGAGGTCGATTTGCAACACCTGTCCACTTTGCAAAGGGGTAGTTCAGCTAAGTAGACGATATTATCGAAGGAGTTATGGGATTTCTAGCCGATAGTGGTGGCCAGCGGATCGCGGCCGACCGGTCAATATACTGTGGTAGTACCATGCGGCCGGACAATATGTATACCGTGATAGTATCATAGATGTGCAGTGTAGACTTCTATATCAATTATTGTTGACATTATCATCGGTCCGTACATATATTGACACAAAGAAGTAGATGATATTACAGTCCGGCCGATACGCATTCACTATATATATACTAGTATAATACAATAGTACATGTCGGCCGAGTATCAGAATCGCCTACTGTAACACGATAATGGTGCTCTGCCGCACAAGATGCACCCATGGTGTGATACAAATACCTGCCGGCAGAGTATCTCAACAAGCTACTTTACCACGGTAATGGTTGTCGGCCACATAAAATATACTCGTAGTACAGTACCATAATAACTATCGGCCGGGTATCAGACCCGCCTACTATGCTATGATAATTATGTTCGGCCGCATAGGACATAGCCCTAGGAGAATACAATAATACCGATCGGCCGTGTATCATAATCGGTACTATACGGCGATAATGGTTGTCGGCCACATGAGATACACCCATGGTGTAATACAATAATACCAGTCGGCCGGACATCAGAATCATGTACGTTATCACAATAATGGTGGTCGGCCGCACGACATGCACCCATAGTGTAATACCATAATATCAGACGGCTGGATCCGTAATCGCCTACTATACCGCGGTAATGGTGGTCGGCCGCACAACATATACTCGCAGTATAATACAGTAATAGCAGTCGGCCGGGTATCAGAATCGCCTACTATACCACGATAATGGTGGTCGGCCGCACAACATATAATCCTAGTATCATACAGTAATAGCAGTCGGCCGGATATCAGAATCGCCTACTATACCACGATAATGGTGGTCGGCCGCACAACATATACTCGTAGTATGATACAGTAATAGCAGTCGGCCGGGTATCAGAATCGCCTACTATACCACGATAATGGTGGTCTGCCGTACAACATATAATCGTAGTATGATACAGTAATAGCAGTCGGCCGGGTATCAGAATCGCCTACTATACCACGATAATGGTGGTCGGCCGCACAACATATACTCGTACTATAATACAGTAATAGCAGTCGGGCGGGTATCCTGATCGTTATACCACGATAATGGTGTTCGCCACATAAGATATACTCATAGTATAATACAGTAGTGCCGGTCGGCCGGGTATCAGAATCATCTACTATACTACGATAAGGGTGTTCGGCTGCATGAAAAGTACCCATGGTGTAACACAATAATAGTGGATCGCCACGCATGTCAATAGCTCAGGACACTACGATACTATTCTCGGCCGGGAATACCACAGTAATATCATCCTTCGGCCGTGGTCAATATCAGCATGTCATGAAGTGATAATAGTGGGCAGCCGGAAATAAAAGTACCCGGAGAGGGTCCAACAATATCTACCGGCCGGTAGGTTAACATCTGGTCTTATTATGCTTTAATAGTCCATGGCGGAAAGCCATAGTGGCATAGTGATATGTGCTAATAGCCGTCGGCTACACGTGTTGACCATACAATATAGCATTCTCCGGCTAGAAGACACTGAACAGACGGAGTGAATATGCAGCTCATTACTTGCCGTTGCAGAGGTGTATCGGCCGACTGGTACATTGTTTGAGGTCCAAGTGTTCGCACTCATATTGTACAGCGGCAATGAGGTACAGCTACTACCACAGCAGAAGATAGGAATATGTCTACAAATCATCCTGGCTGTCCGAGTCCAACTTGGTGGCATCATCATCATCTTCCGAATCTGTAAGCTCAATGATGTCGAAAGGAGCCTAAATCCCTTCAATTAGACAGGTTTAATGTGGAAGCCGGCAGCAGCACTCACGCTCACACTCCACCACCAATGGGAAGCGGCAGGCTGCATATCAGCTGTTCTTCTTGCCACCGCCGGATATGTCCACCACCTGTCATCCCACATGTTATCCGGGGCCGGTTGCACATGAAACACAACCTCGCGGAGGTCATTGAGGTCCAGATCAATGTTGTCGAACTTTATTGTGACCTTGTTGAGAAGCCAGACGAGAGGCTGGTCCAGTTGCACCTTGTCCATACGGCACTTAGCAGCCAGAATACCGGCTTGAAACATCACCCCTTTCTGCATGAAGATGAGTCAACATTCTGCTATGGAGTGTGATGAGGTACTGACCACCTCCTCCACAAAACCACGTTTAAAGCGTGCGCAGTTTACTAGATCTCCTTCGGCAGGAAGTACTTGCAATGCTTGGCGGCAGCGGGCTGCATACACCCGAAGATAAGACTCGGCCATGTTGCCGATAACTTCGCGGCTGCGCCAATCCTGGTCATTAAGGAAGTCGGGGATTTGTCTCATGTCCATGGCGGCGGCAGTGATTCAAACGCAATACAGCGAGACGCAGCAACGTTGATATATATACATAGGTATACACGCGGTCTGGCGGAGGGGCACATAGAAATAAGTCACCGGTCATCTACTTGATTGTTGATCGCGCTTCAATAGCGTGCTCCTCCAATCTCTGCCATACGCGTGCTTGCCTTAGAGCGTATGCTGCATGTCCCGCACCTTGCCCACGCTGGTGGATCTTCTCAGCTCTATCCGTCCAGATTTGCCGATAGTGCTGATAAAAGCGTGCGATGCACTCCAATTCAAATGGAATCAGAACGGTCTCCTCCTTCCATCGATCCCTTCGCGCCTTTGCTCTAAGCCACACTACTCGCCGATCTAAGCGTATACGATCAGAGAGTGATTGCACCAGATGATTAGTAGACATACATTCATCCAGCAACTTTCCGTTATCAATTCCGGACGAGTGTGCACCGCTCCAAATCCATGATTGATGCGTATGCCGCATTCCACGAATATCTGACGATAGGAACTCTGTGCTGATCTTGAGATCCGCCTTTGTCAATGGTTTAAATCTTGCACGAATAGCTATACCCTCGGGGCTTGCTTCATTGGTAATAGCGTACATAACCCGACGGGAGTGTTCATATGCACTAGCCTGCTGCCGAATGCTGGAGGCGACTGATCGTACCTTCTCCCAGGCACGCAGTCGCTCGCTGTATGCCCCGGCCGGCCGTACGCCTCTTCTGAAGACAACGGACTTCCACGCTAGTAGTACCCTGAGTGAGGCTAGCTTATCTTCGGCTTGTCCTTGACGCAAGGTTGCCTCCTCTGCTAGGCCGGCGTGGAACTGGTAATTGTTGTCATCGGTAACTGCGAGCGTTGAAAACAAAACAATGGGAAGCTTGTACGAGGGCACTTGATCTTGTTCTAGCTCCACCGAGATCAATACCGGCTCTCTGGTATCGGCTTGTACATCTTCATCATCGGCCGCATCCCATTCTGCCCCGTCGTACCCCGGTTCATCTGCGGAAGGCTCTGTCGAGTTATCCACAGCACTGTGTATACCGGACGGCCCAATCGCCGTATAGATCTTCCCTGCATTTTCATGCGATGCGATGCGGACCGCCAGCCGCTGCTCCTTCCGAATGAACTTGAGCTTTTCGTCCTTTCCGGCATATCTACTCAGCTTTCGTGCCTCGGCCGAAAGGGCCAGCCTAAGGTTTATTAGGAACACTGTCAACATCATTCATAGATGCGGCTTACTGATCTTCCTGTAGTCTTAGTCCGTTGGCTATCCATGCTGCTCGGCCGATTGTGGTAGCGTCCTGTCCAGTTTCCAGGTTCAACAGCGCTGCAAGCCGATCAGCCAGACCGGGTGCTAGTCCTAGTAAGCATGGAACCGATAGCAACCAAGATGGCACATACCACATTGTTCATTAACATCAAAGATATCCATTACTTCCGGAGTATCTATCCTGTCGGCCAGTGCTGACACTTCCATGGCCGACCACGAATGCCGATCAGCGTTGGTGAGCGTTTTGTTGACCGATTCAAAGGCATCTTCGCTTTCCGCAAGCATTTCTGCGGCTTGCTTATACTTTGCTCGAATTCGATTGACTGAAGGGGCATTGAGCTATGCTGGAAAGTATCAGATGGTAAACACTCACCAATCCGAATCGTTTTCATCCAATTAGAGTAGCCGATTTGATCATCGATGACTTCTTGGCGATGCGCCGAGGTCATACCTCGTGTTCCTCTGCTGGTGTCATTTAGACCAGCCCATAACGTCTCGATAATCTCTCCATCAACCATGCCGACACCTTTGATAAAATCAGGTGAAAATCGGGGCAGGCATGCTTGCTTGTGCCCGTGAACATGGAAAAGGCCAATGCCCTTTACTGCCCGTAGGTTAGGCAGATGCTTCAACATGTTCTTTAGGATCGGTGAGTTCTCTATACGGAACCCCAGGTGAACCATCCATTGGCATACAACATCATAGTAAAGAACAGCTTCGGAGATGGAGGGGTGAATCAGCCGTTCAACGCTGTTTACATAGGAGTAGTCCATGTCGCGTTGTCTGCATCTTTGTGTCAGCCGGTCCGTTCGATCACAGGTCCAATACATACTTTTCGCCCCGGGTGAAATTAACCACCGAGTGTGGAACCATTGCGCCATGTCTTGCACAAGCCGTTGCCCCAATGCCGGTCGCGTCCAGTATACTCTTTCGGCCGGGACCGTTGACAGCCTTATGGTCATTACAAGACGATCGCTTGAAGACGAAATCATTGAGCACAATATGACATTATTGTACAACAAAACCTGACCTGCACTCGCTCCACCGCAGTTCGGCTATGCTCCTGGAAGCGGCTACGGCCGACAAAGAACCCATCCCCATCGGCCAGCCAGACATCGTCCTCTGGATTCTTCATGCGTTGATGTTCCGCAGCAAAATTACCATCCATCACCAGCTGAATGCGGTACTTCCAGCTATGTATGAAGATCATAGCGTGTATTATAAGAAATAAAGAAAGCGCCATACCGGTCAGGATCATTCTGCCAATCGTCTGAAAGGTTGACATTTGGTTGAGGGCAGGCCGGGCAGAATAATGCCATTTGGCCTTTCACGTCAGTTCGATAACCATCATGGGCCACACCACTCTGCCTACGGGTCTTCAAGTGCCTCCATTGACGGATGACCCGCAGAAACTCGCGATAGCGATTCTAGGCAAAACCGGTATTAGCCGGAAGATGCAAAGCGATATACATCAGACATACCGGTGTCAAATGAGGTTGTATAGGATCGGTCATTCGTTGTAATGCATTGAAGTAGCTCTGTGCCGGCATATTACAGGCACGGTTATGGAGGATGAAGTTGTCTAATACCGCAAAGGTAAACACCGTTGCCGGCCGATCGCAGCTGGCCGGATAGAGCTGCACATCGAGGAGCTGGCGATATCGTTCAGCGGCGGTTGAGCATTGACAATATTGCACTGAGATATGATGTATTCCGCTAACGTCAATTACCGTCAGCTCGCCGGCCCTGCGCTGTGTTGGACCAAATGTCGAGGCCGGCCGAGTCACATCCGTATCGTCTTCCTCCGGCATATCATCCAGTACGTCAATCGGCTCTGTGCGTTCCTGATCTTCCTCCAGTACATCAAATAATACACCCATACCATGTTCCATCGGCCGCATGTCACCCGGCTCAGTTCGACTCTGATCGGCTGCCGCTTCGTGCTGCTGTACACCACTTCTGTCATCGGCGTCGTTGATATCCTCCCATTCGCTGTCCTGTGCCATTGGATACCCACGCCTAAGGTGTCGTAGTTCATTGAGAACCTGGGCCGGGCATTCGTCACCTCTATGGCCACATTGCAAACGCAATCCTGCACCGGCGAGAGTTGATCGGCTATAGTAACCGGCCGCTTGCCATTGGGTCACGTGGTGCCATGGGAGCAGCTTGTGAGTTTTCTTAAGGCACACTAGGCATGAGAGCGGTTGGCCAAAGCAGTCTTGACATCGCCAGTCAGCTGCATCACCGCAGCTGCATTTCAGGTCGGCTGATAGCGATGTTTCACCGTCCAGAATCGCCTCCTCGAAGGCTAATCGGTAGTTGTCCAGCCATTGGCGCATGAAATGATTCTGTGACTAAAACGGCCCATCAGTCGGCAATGCACAATAGCGAACATTACTAGGATGTACACACCCGTCCGTTGTGGGATGCGGGCGCGGGGATATCCTGTTCAATTATGGGTGGATCATCGGCCGGTTTCTGAGTGTCGGTTGCTACATCGGCCGAAGCATGTGTTCCATCGGGCCGGCTAGGCGTAAATTCGATTCGGTCTAGAACCTCAACCATGCCTTGACCATGCCGCATGGGCTTTCTCACCGGCGCATACACGTGGATCTTACTGCGAATTTTTCTGGTTGTTGAGCGGGCCATCGTGGTATATGGAGGAAACGCGGGGGCAAAGCAGTTCATGATTGCAGGCGTATACAAATATAAGCGATCTACTCTATCTCCTTCTCGGAGTCACTATCATCGGCCGGCGGCTCACATGCAGAACGAATCCAATGCTCGGCGTCTTCCTTGAGGACCTCCATGCTAGTCAGGAAGGGAATCTCAACACCCGTGGCATGCATCAGCTCCTCGCGCATGAAGCAAACAGCAGCCACCCTTTCCCCCTCACCGGTCTCGGCAGCATGACGCAACATGCCCCCAGCGATGGTGATCAGCGTGCCCGGTTTGTACCTCAAGCGGATGCCGAGTTCCTCAATGGCAAAGTCGCCATCGGCGTATCTTCCACACGTTGCGATTGTGTCGTACATGCCGAGGCTGGTCTTGCGGTCGCGATGAAAGGGTGTTTGCCGGTTCGCAATGAGAGCAAGACCATGGCTCGGCCAGTCCCATTTCTCGTATGCGTCCTCGAACTTCTCATCTTGCTCTCGCAAGGCCATGTAAGACCTGTAGAACGCAGCCAGCTGTGCACCGTGACACAGGCATGCCATTGAAAACATCGCCCACATAAGGGGGTTCATGTCGTCCAGCCACTCGTCGAACCGATCCGTCTGTCGGAAGCTGCGCCAAGACGCGCCCTCGACCGGTTGATACTTTGGGTGCTGGAGGTAATGTTAGCTCATGAGCTACCATTGCGATCGAGAGCGTACCGGGTGGCCTGGCTGGTGCCAAACCGGTGCAAAGGTAATAGTACCGGGAGGGATGATGCTTTCGCTCGGCCGCCGGAAGTATTGAGCATCACGCCTCCATGAAACCGGCCCTTTGGCAGCTGTTTCGAGCGGCTTCGCGGTCGACTTTTGCAACTCCTCCGAAAGAGTTTGAACACCGCATAATGCATTTTCCTATGATGCAATAAATTCGGAACATTTTGAGCAGATATGGTTTGCTTACCTGCACATCTGGGTCGAGGACTTCTGGCAGATACCAGCAGATAACCCGGTCCTTGTTGTCGGTGATGATACAGGGAAAGTCGATCACCTGTGTAACTTCACCTCGTCCAGCCATGCCAATTTCCTCCCGTAATGCGGGATCATTCTCTGGAGTTCGGCCGTTCTCGAGAGCGGTCGCATAGTCATCAGCGTCGAAATGCCGATTCTTGACTACTCTGTGTAAGGTACTGTATCGTGTTCACGAGGATCCGATATTAACTCACTAGTGTTTTTTCCAGCGATAACCATCATCTCTGAGATCCGGGTCAGCCGTGCCATGTGCGCCACCAGTTGCTCATCCTTGGCTATTCGTCGCGGCAACGTCGGGTAGGGGATCGGGATATTTTTTACGGTTCTAGAGTATTCTGCCGCATACCATTCGCACACATGGATCATGGTCTGTGTCGCTTGATAGGTGAGGGCTTCAACGGCGGGTTCCATGGTAGATGTAGATAGAAAGGGTTGAAGGACACAATGTAGTGGTGGACGCAAAGGCGGTGGATGCTGTCTGGCAGTAGCAATGCCTCACGCACGCCTCAAAGTCTATCGATATGATCTTAGCCATGTGTTACCGATAACGGGTTTCATTTCAATTCCTCCCCGGCCGATCCAGATCGGGGGTAAGGTTGATCGGTCCGTGTTCTGCACTGTACGGAGGTTTGTTGGCAATGCTTCATGTTAGCCATGTGTTACCGATAACGGGTTTCATGTCAATTCCCGCTCGGCCGATCCAGATCGGGCATGTGGTTGATCGGTCCGTGTTCCACTCTCTAAGGACTTTAACTTACTTAGGCACCAGATACGTGTGCGATGTCCAGCATGGCATGTGATTCAATGGCACGGAACATCCATCGGGGCCAAGATCGGTCGGGCATACAGCGGGTGTATTATTCCCGCAATCGCATTCATGATCTCATTGCCAGGAACGCTGATCGCCGATTCCGATGTTCATTTATCTACGATTCACACTCTTATCTCCCACTCCAATCTAGGGAGATTGTCTGGTTCGCATTCATCTGTGCACTCTCCATTGAACATAGCGTGGGGGGATGCATGGGACGACATTGTATATTTCATGGTTGTGTTAATCGAGTGTTTTGAGCCAAGGAGGACGGTCGGCCGGTCGATATTAGTGGATATATCAAAGCACATGAGGTGATCGAAACTAGTGCTGATAGCGTACATGAGGCAATGGTGCAGGCAGTTGTGCGTCGCTTCTAATGGTGGACCATGTTTTGGATGGGAAAACAAAAGTTTCCCATCGCTCTCGGTGTGAAGTCCTAACGTCTCCAATGCCTCAAGCAAGGATTCTCCCATCTTTTGAACTGTTTAGCGACGAGCAGAAGGCTGTCATTTCCCGTATCGGCCCCCTCTTTCGCGATGCGGGGGATAGACATGCCCGAGGTCAGCTGCGCCGTCAAGCAGGAGAGGAAGTTGCTGCATTGCGTCCACCCGACTCTGCATATTCTATACCTACATGGGCAGAGGTAAGTGAACGATTGCCCATGCTTACCAGTCTAACCGTGTGTTCATTAGAGTGCGTGCAACTACATCCAAAATCACTTCAAACCTCCTCCCAGCAATCTCCCCACGCCGAAGATGGCTACCACCCGCCAGCGTGCTCGGAAGTGGACTGACATGTGGGCAGAGGAGCATGCCGACGACCTCCAGGCTCACATGCAAGCATTGGGAAAGGGCGATGGCTTGAAAGCGAGGAACCTCGCCATCAAAGAGCTCACCGAGAATGTGGCCGATGATCAGAAGGCTCGGTATCGGCAAGCTGCACGTGAACTCAAGGAGGCCGATGGGCTTACCACTGCCCAACAGCTGAAGTGAGCCGTTTGAATGATACTTCTGGAAATCATGACGCTAATATATGTATCAAGAAATCGGAAGGATTTGCTGAAGTATGCGAGATCGGTCGCCTCGGGTTTGAATACAACCTACGGCATACCCTTCTCCATATTGCTTACGGGATATAAGGACGATGAGGGGGAGTGGAGTGTCACAGCGTAAGACCAGTGATTCTCTCTCATAACGCCGGTCTGATAATTCGCGTAGCCTCGACAACAACGATCTCATTGACCCAAGGGTGTCTGCGATGTCAAAGTCGAAGGAGAAAGAGTTCAATACAGTCCTTACCCTGTGGCAGAAATATGTGCAGGATATGGCCGGTACGTCATTAAGTTGCGTCAAATATACAACTACCTAGACATGTTGCTATGAACTTCTAGATGCGATCGAAGCCGATGACGATGGCCCAACAGCAAATGTGGTGACTGTCTCGAAGGCGGCCGGGGCATCAAGCCGGGATACTCCCCTCCTGCAACTTGACGGTGCTGGTCACTGTATTATTCCCTCCGATGGCGATTTGGCGGCGTTCGATGCGAAGGAGCTCAGCAGAGCTCTGCGCGAGGTCTGGACAGCTGAGTATGGTAAGCGGTTGGATGTCATCGGCTTGGTACAGTACTGATTGGTGGCACCTTAGTGTTGGCGTCGGGGTTGCCCTCGGCTACAGTTCCCTGGGTCGACATACGTGCGCAGCCTCACAATTACTTCGATGTCGAGCAGATGTGGCTGGAAGATGTCCCGGTGGAGGATCCTTCTCACATCCGTCGCCGATCGCTATTGCTACTTCTCCAGCAATATCGTGCTCGGGATCATCGCTTTCTGAGATTCACCGGTGTTCAGCGGAACGGCGAGCTTGAAAAGGCCAACTTATATCCTCCGCATCCAGTTCATAACGACGCCGGTGATCAAGAGGCGATATCGGCCGATCTGTCTATTCCCCATGGCGAGGCCGCCCCCGATCGGCCGTCACGCATACTTAAGTCGGCTCTGCGGAAGAAGGACAAGGGAAAGCGTCGTGCTCGAAAGGCGTCATCGGAGGAGTCCGAGGCCAGTTTCACCGATGACGATGAGCAGAACGTAACCGACTTGCTCGGTGGCGACCATACTCACCCCCAAGGGCAGACTGGGCCGAGATCGGCCCGGCCTAAAACACGCCCTGTCACCCGGTTAGCGATGAAGAATCCATCGGCAACAATCATCGAAGGTCTCCTCACACTCTCCGACTACGCCGATCAACCTCCAGATGAGTTTCGGTCCCAGCGCGATCGTCATGTTAACTACGTGAAGGCTCTGGCCCCAAATGACAATCGGCTACAAGCAACGGCCGATCACGTCTTTGGGTTACGAAGCACTACGGTCGAGGTCGTTCAGTATGGGCGCATAACCATGCTTCCCTGGGCCAACTGGTACTATGACTCCGTTCACCTGCCAGATCCTCATCATTTCGACTATGGAGCCATGTGGGACTGGCTACGTAGCCGACAGTTCATTACCAACGACTTATTCTTCAACAAAGCCGGTCAACTGGAACAGCTTACCCTCGGCTGCGCGATGTTGCTTCGTGAGCTACATGACTCCGCTTTCGATCGTGCCAGCCCAAGTGACGATGTGGTCGAACGCGAGTCGATCCTTTGTGGTGGCCTTAACATCAATTCGGCGACCGACATCATACACAGTGTTCTAGATCTCTTGCTCACAATAACCCCGCCCCCGTCAAATGCTCCTATTGCTATGCCCACTTTGGCAACCAATGCAGCCGTCCTGGTCGAACCCAGTATCCCCTCTGGCCCCCTTGTTGTTGAACCGGCAATCGTCGACACCGGTGAGGAGGCCGATGCCGTCCTCGGGCAAGCCCCCCATGTCGCTGCAGGAACCGTTGCAGGTGCATCCGCTCAGCCGACTGCTGACGAGACTTTGACCGGCCAGACGGACGCGGCCGGTGAAGGACAGAGTGAGACCGAGGATGTTGACATTACGGCCGAATCTTCGGAGGAAGGTGACATGGAACCACACGATGCGTATGGCGCTCCGGATGATGTAGGACCCTCAGATGCAGCACTTCGAAAGCGGAAGCGGGCGGAGACCGGACCTTCCTCCGGGTGCGTTTTCACGTTTTCAGCTCGATGACAAGGTCTTATTTGTTGAGTAGGGGTGTCGCTGTCGATACGTTGCAACACGCCGGCGCAAAGCCCCCCTCGAAAGTTGCCAAAGGGCACGAGTTTACGGAGAAGATCACTCGAAGTGGTCGGCATACAACCTTGTCTGAGCGTGCCCGCGGGAATGTTGTTCTGAAGTAGTGTGGCTGTAAATTGTGTGTTTCGATATCAATGCGTCAATGAATACGATTCTGGTTCTAATTTACATCGCTGTCCGACTCCGAGCCTTGTGCATCAATCTCTGCAAATTTCACGGCACGTTTCCCCATAGCCTTCGCACTGGTGCGGCTTTCCATACCCAAAAACGATACCCGGTCGGCCGAGGATGTCCCCGTTGTGGATGGGCTTGTGGAGAGGTCAGCAGCCATTGCCGGAATGTGAAACATGGGTAACGACCTTGTAGCAAATGCGACACCGACATCCGGACGGTCCTTCCCGGCCGCTTTGAAGACGTCCGATTCATTGAACACCTTGCCTGTATTTGTATTCTGAACATGGCGTGGACGATTATGAATGCTGACTGGATGGCTTCGCAAACCAAACACAGGCAAGGGAGTCCTTCTGAAGTGTACGCCATGTGGTTGTGCATCGCGCCCGGTCTCCTCTGCATGAGTTCCAAAGGGGTCGGTGTTTGCCGATCGAGGTGTTCTTGTTTCCACTCGGTCCCTTCGCTCAGCGATGTGCTGCTTCACTGCTCCAAATCGGGGTAATGCTGCCGACGCAAATACCCTATTATTTCCGGCAGGCTGTGTATCAGATGCACCGACGTGAGAGGGCATGAACGGTGCACGAAAAGCCGGTAATGGTGCCGTTGTAAACGTCCCCCTTTCGGCCGAGTGACGTGAATCCAAGGCCTTGTCTTGGGCTTCGCTTGATCGGCCAAACGGTGGTGATGCAACCCGTGGGCGAAATGTGGGTAGTGGGTGTCTTGTAAACGTCACCATTTCAGTTGTATGTGGGTGATTAGCAGCACTTGTGCTCTCGGATCGGCCGTGTGGTGGTGATACATCGTGGGGGTGAACTGCCGGTAATGATGGCCTCGCCAATCCATCCTGGTCGGTATTGTGTGAAGTGCGATGGGGGCGAGGGAGTTTAGACATGTCATCCGTGGACAATGGATCCTGTGGGCGGAATACTGGTAATGGAGCTGGGGTAAATCGGACCTCCTTACTGGCCACGGATGAGGCCTTAGGGGAATGTGGGTCCATTTGAAAAGTAAATTCCACCTGGGGCGATGTTCCAAAAGTAATCGGCGACGCGGTATTGTGCTGAAATGGTACTAGCCGAGACTTGGTGAACTTGACACGGTCGCTGCCCTGCTCGGAGCCCGTTGACGATGACGGAAGACGAAACCGTGGAAGTGGTGTCTTTGCAAACTTGACAACAGAACCATCGGCCGGTTTGACATGTTTATCGGCCGTCCTTGCGTCCCCCTGAGATTCATCGGTAGCGTCATCGGCCATGCTGGTTCGGCCCTCTGAGACGTGGTCTGTAAATGTTGGGTTCAATCATTGTCGATCAAACGCATACGTCGCAATACTTACCTGTGGTTATCCAAAAGCTTCTCCCATCTGTGATCAGATCATGCCGTGTTTCCTGGCCGGTGGAAGTATAGATTCGACTGGTATTTTGTGAAACCACGTTCTCTGCAAAGTTTATCAGTGTCCTGGCAATAGGGGATCTTTGCACTGACTTACCGTCCGACATTATCAGACAGTAGTGAGCTGAGATCAGGTCAAGCCGTGGGCGCCTTACACGTGGAGCTATTGCCGGTGGCCTGAAGGCTCATGTGATCGCTCCCGGCAACTGTTCACGTGCCGATCTCGTCACGGCGATCTCAACATCGCCACCTCACAAGTTCATTGCTACCTTCTCTCACATCTTCATCGCACACACATTCCAGCTGCTTCAGTTACCACACACCCACAGTCTATTCAATATGAACTCCTCCATCCAACTTCAAGTGAACATCGCTTCTGTGCGCGTGCTTGCCGGCCTGGAAGTGATCGGCAATATCACCGAGGACACCCGGTGGACGTTTTGGAACCGCTTGTCCGAAGACACGGTGAGTATGGTAACATCTAATGTGTTCGTCTTCTCATGTGTGACAGGGCAAAATAACTGAGCTGTGGAACGAACATGCCGACGTCCTCCTCAACAGACTTGCTGCAAGTGCAGCATTGGAGGTCTCACTCGCTGATCAACGCGGCGAATGGCCGATGCCGGCACAAATCTCAAGGACCGACCCACGGCTGGCAATGTTTCCGATGAAGCTGACCGATGACCAGCCAATGGTGCCTGCCGAGGTATTGGAAGCGTCCGGAGACGCTTGGTGGGAAGGTATGTCCACTGCTACAATATTACAACACTGCTAACATGTTCACAGAGTTTCGACCACAGCCGGAGGCCGGGTCCTCTCAACGGTCTCCTTCCCCAGCACCAGCCGTGCGTGAAACACGTGCCCAAAGGCGGATTCGCAAGCAAGACACCAATACAGGGCCACAATCGCCCGCAGAATCGTCTGCGGAACCTGGGAGCAGGCTACAATCGCCTTCGCAGGCTCTTGATACGGAGGCCGAGGCCGATGCCGACGATGAGTCGGAAGATGATCTGGTTGGTAACAACCGGAAACGAAGTAGGTCATACATTGCATCAACTTTATCATAGCCTTACATTGTTTGTAGCTGGAAACACTCGACGCATTTCGGCGCGGGGTAAGCAACGGAAATCGCAGTCAACCGCTCCGGCCACCCCCAAGAAGAGTCGGCCGGCCCTAAAGTCGGCCATGAAGCAACCACAGAAGCGGGCGCATTTCGCATCACCGGCTTCAAGTGCAAGAGGTCCATCCGCGTCCCCCAGGCAAAAACGTCGTAAGGTGCCCCATTCCGTCCGTCGTGGCAAATCACGCGCCACATCCGTTACCTCGGCTGCATCGACGGAAGATGAGATGGATGAGACCGAAGATGACGACATGCTCAGCCTTCGAGAGCTCGTCAATCGAGAAATCAAGAAGACGGACTGGCACGAAGAGCCGGTGCTATCGGTAAGTGACTCACTATGTCCTGTACTATGCAATATTTATTTTATTTTTAGCCACTGTTTTGTGACCACTGCAAGTCCAGTCGCAGTACAATCCGACATCGGTGCCTTGTGTACCTCAACCCCGGTGACAGAACCTCAACCTCGCGCTGCATCCGATGCGTGAAGCTGAAGACCAAATGCGAGCTCGGCCCCGGCTTCGGCAAAGGCGGCAAGACGACCGCTGAAATCGTCAAGATGATGCTGTTTCAGCTGAAGGTTGCTGAAGACCGCGTGTCGGCCGGCTTGGTATTGCCGGAAACTGTTGAGGATGCCGCGCTAATGTTTCAAGGTCGGCACCCACGCCAACACGAACGTGCTTTGCCAGACGATGAGGGCGAGCTGACCGATGGAGAGGCCACACTGGAATTCTGGTACACTTCACGCGAGAAGTTGGCAGGCAAGGATTTGTCCAGGGCACACACACCAGCAGCAAGACGAGGGCGTGGCCGTGCTCGGTCCACTGCAACCGCGAGAAAGGCCTCAACACCTCTGGCGGTCGGAACTACTGGTCGTCGGCTTCCTGCTCGGCCAACTGTGTATATCCAAACTCGCGCCGCAAGTGTGGCTCGTCGGCTGGCGTCTGGGTCCGACACAACGAATCTCAAACAAGATGAGAGCCGGCGAGGCAGCCGGCGTCCCCCACGTATCCCCGTACGGGAGGCAAACGATAGCGCATGGACAATCGGTATGTGTGCTAACATCTCACCAAATATTCATTAGCTGACTCTGCCCTTCCAGTAACTTCTGTAGATGAGCTGGTGGATGGAAGCAATGGTGAGTGACAGCAGGATACAACTTCACCGCTGTATTGCTTATGATGCTGTAGACTGGGAGCGTGGAGCTGGCTATTTCTTCCAAGATGATGAGTTGGACCAGTTTTCGAAGGACGAAGACACCTTTGACAACCAGCCAACATCGGCCGGCAAGAGACCACAGAAGCCAGAAGCTGAAACCCAGGGTGACTATACCCGTAGCTCCCAAGCAGCGTCGCCGCCGTCGCGTCAGACAAGTGCAGCACCGCCCGATAATGAAGGTGAACACGACAGTGCCGGCCCCAGCATCCCACCGAGCTCCGATGCGCCTCGACAGACCGCTGTAGAAGCTATGTCTGGAGATGGGCCGATGGGAGTAGCCTCAAGTGAACAGTCGGCCGAACATCCAAGGCAAGTACCGATTCCCCCGGCATCGCGGATGGTTATCAATGCCTGTACGTGTATTCTATGAATCTCTTGACCTACATTCCAGCTCATATCCTTCTGCAAGCCGTTCAAACGGACTTGAATCCTGTCGCCGAAGCATCTGTCCAAACACAGCCTGTGGGTTCTCAGCGCACGTTCCAGTCGGTTGGATGGGGATGGGCCTCATAATGTTGTGTCTGAAAATGTGTAGTTAATGTTATATCTGTATCGCGTCACTTTACTCTCGTATAATTAATCCAATGCGTTTCGTTACACTACGTGTGACCCAGATTTGTGTGGATGCAAGGCGACAAGTGATTCATCCGTTACTGATGGAGGTGTAGCTGATATGTATGTACCGGCCAATAATACTCACATTTGCATCCAGTCCTTACTGTTACCGATAGTGGCTGTAATAATGGACGTCGGCCGCACGATAATACAGTGGAACCGGTCTCTGATTGCATTACTAGCTATCTATGATTATACCAGTAATGTCTCTCGGCCGACTACTATCATGTACGTCGGC